>JAJOZX010002510.1:0-35000 GCA_023014485.1 Bathynomus jamesi
CCACAATGCGTGCTTTAAAGGTGGAAAATGTTCTGAAGTTTGACCTCGTACACTTTGGCTTTCAAGTGGCCCCACAAATAAAACTCCAGCGGAGTAAGATCATAATAAAAAACTAATAAAAATAATAATAAAATATAAAAAAATTATTAAAATAAATTTTTGGACTATTTTGTAATTTTATTATTTTTCCCTATGGGTCCAGACTTACGGGACACCCTGTAGAGAGAGAGAGAGAGAGAGAGAGAGAGAGAGAGATAGATGCCGTGTGTGTGTGTGTGTGTGTGTGGTGTGTGTGTGTAATAAAAAGTTACTTTCGAACTTTTGTGTTATCTTTGCTTAGGGGAGCATCAAATTAAAGGTTATAGACTTTTGTTAAAAACAGAATAGGTAGGCGAGGAGGCGGTGTTATGCTGTATATCAAAGATAATTTGCGAACGTTATAGAAGTAAAGCACACAATTCCGGAACCGATAGATTCGACTATAGCAGAACTTAAATTGAACGATTTCAAATTTCTTGTTGCGGTTATATATAGGCCCCCTAATCAAACAGCTGATATGGATGAAGCGTTATATCGTGAACTAAAGAGAATAATCGGTAGTGAGCACTGAGCAGGCTTTAGTTATGGGTGACTTTAATTGCGCCAACGTGAATTACGATACAATGCAGGGAGACGCGGAAGGTAATCGTTAGTTAATTTTCTCGAGGATAGCTTTCTTATTCAGAAGGTTGGGGAACCTACGAGGTTGGACAGTATTTTAGATTTAGTAATGACTACGGATGATAGGCTAATTACTGATCTTCAAGTAATAGAACCGTTAAGTAATAGCGATCACAATATGGTAGAGTTTGTCCTCTCAGTAAGTCACTCGAAACCAACTAACTCGACTAAAATTCCTAACTTCCAGCACGCAGACTTTTGTAAATTTCGAAATAAATTGTCACACGTCAATTGGGAAAACGTAATGGGGAACTCCAACGCAAAACTAATGTGGGAATCGTTCGAAACAGTATTTAGGACTATAAATGAGGAATGTGTACCGTACAAAATTAAGCGTGCGAAAGTAAACAACAAGCTCTTGTGGTTTACTTCTAGAGTAGGAGATTATTAAAGAGTAGAGATAGGGCTTATAGGCTACATAAGTGCGATAAAGCCAATTTGTGGTTACGAAACAACTACATATCTCTAAGGCGTGAAGCGAAAAGTGTAATAAAAAAGTCCAAGCGCGAATTTGAAATCTCCATAGCTCGTGACGGTAAGGAAAACCCCAAGCGATTCTTTCAATACGTCAATGTTAGAAATCCAGTAAAAGTGTCTTGGGGCCTTTGAAAAATGTAAACGGAGATCTGTTTCTGAAAACAAGGAAATGGCTACCTTGCTAAACGAATTTTTTAAGTCAGTTTTTACTATAGAGGATGTAACGAATATCCCTATGGTCATAGACATAATACCTTTTGATAATGATAATATTTTAGATAATATCGTGGTTAGTGAAGGGGAGTAATGCGCTATATTGATAAAATGAAAACGCGTAAATCACCGGGGCTGGATTCCATATATCCATACAACTAAAAGAATTAAAAGATAGCATTGTTGTGACGCTAACAAAGATATTTAATGCGTCTATTTCTGAGGGGTGCGTACCAGATAATTTCAAGTTAGCAAACGTAACACCTATCTTTAAGAAAGGCGATAAAGGTGCGGCGGGAAATTATAGGCCAATCAGTTTAACGTCTGTTGGAGGTAAGCTACTGGAATCAATAATTAGGGACCGTATTGTCGAACACTTAGAATTGCATAAACTAGTTAGAAATACGCAGCACGGTTTTAGGCGAAACAAATCTTGCTTAACTAATCTTTTAGAATTTTTCCAAAGCGTGGTTCACGTTTACGATAGACATCGGGCGGTTGATGTAGTGTATTTAGATTTTCAAAAAGCGTTTGACACCGTGCCGCACAAAAGACTCATTGAAAAAACTAAGGCTCATGGAATCGGGGTGTAGTAATAAATTGGATAGAAGAGTGGTTGCGAGGTAGGAAACAGAGGGTGGTCGTTGATGGAGCGGAGTCGTGTTGGGCTAATGTAGCGAGTGGCGTTCCTCAGGGTTCTGTATTGGGCCCCTTGCTTTTTCTATATATATATTAAACGATTTAGATGTCGGCCTAGTCAGTACAGTTTCAAAGTTTGCGGATGACACGAAGCTGGGTGGTAGGGCGATTAACGACGAAGATAGAGGTAAAATCCAGGAAGATCTGAATAAAATCGTTGATTGGTCAGTCGCATGGCAAATGAGATTTAACGTTGATAAGTGCAAAATTTTGCATATAGGTTCGCGTAACGGTAATTTTGCGTATAGTATGTCAGGGAAAGATTTAACAACCGTAGAGCAGGAAAAAGATTTAGGAATTATAGTCACTGGTGATTTAAAAGTAGCGAAACAAAGTACAGCAGCGGTCAATAAGGCGAACAAAGTGTTAGGTTTTATAATAGCTCTGAATTTTGAGTACAAATCGCGTCGATTAGGTCAAAGTCGTACGAGGATAGGCTTAAGGAGTTAAAATTGACTACACTCGAGACCAGGAGGCTAAGGGGTGATCTAATCCAGGTTTTCAAAATTATGAATGGGTTCGATAACGTAGATAGAGATAGCTTTTTCGAAATATCTCAATATAATAGGACTAGAAATAACGGGTGTAAGTTGATAAGTAGAAGGTTCGAGACAGCAGTTGCGAAAAACTTCTTTACGCATAGAATAGTAAATAGCTGGAATAGTTTGCCGGTAGAAGTAATTAGTAGCACTTCTTTAAACATGTTTAAAAATCGATTAGACGCATATGTTGATAGATTGGGTATAGTTTAAGGTAGTAAAATTAAGGCTTTGTGGTGATAGATCCCACAGCTCAACACAAGTGTTGTGGGATATAGGGAGGCAGCATCTTGGGTTAGGGGATACTCTCTGTCCTTATACACCCCATTTAAAGAGATTCCTCTGCCGAGCGGTGCCCCCCCCCCCCATAGTACTGTGAGGTATTGAAAAACTCATGATCTTCACTTGCCCTACAAACACTTTTAAATGGGAGACCCAAAATGGGTGCACACACATTTCTACATTACTGTACAGTCTTTACAGCCACACCTACACTTTTCCTCCTAAGTATATATATTGTAATGTATATGGTTGTAAATTTTGACTTGGTCCGCAATCGATATGGACCGTGACTTATTTTTGGTTGGCAGGGTACTAGTATTGATGGATACCGTAATGAAATTGACTGGATTCTTTGGATCTGATATATTTCCATGTCGGTTATAAATAGATATAGAGTGTAACATATTTGTGGATAGTAGTCTATTATGACTTGATCCTCTGGATTCAGAGATTCTATCTTTAGTTTTTTAAATCGATAATTAATTAGTTTTTAAATTGATAATTATTTAGTTTCGTAAAAATTGGTCGTTGCCAATGTACAGGCAGTTTTTACATAAATTTCTTATGTTCTTGTGATTCGGAACCCACGTAAAATTGTAGGTCCCCTCCCGCACCACGAAGGACATACACAATACACAATTACGAACACAGTTAGGTAGACCAGCCATGAGTGGATCCTAGGGTCTTTGTTCGTCTGAAACATTATAACATTATTATAACAATATATATATAACTTTAAAATCAGGAACTTGAACAAAAGTAAGTCGTGGCAGAAATAAGTCATTCTGTGAAACAGAAGCTAACAGAACCACGGGACTGAAATGCATTTTATGTAACGCATTTAAGCATTACGACTGTATCAATCTGGGAAAAAAGAATAGAAAAGTAATGGACAGAATAAACATTAAACTCATTAGTCTGTAAGATTACGTTTGTATCAAGTGCATGGAAATGAATACTGTAGAAAAGTCGTACAAACTGGGCTGTAAACTGATGAAGAGAAATAGTGTAGTGAACAAGCATTGCCACCCGGAATAAATGCATAACAAGATAAAATTTAGCATAGCTGTTCTTCTCATCATGGTAAACAACATATAAAAAATCCGCAACAATCCATCTTGGGGAAAATATGCTACACTCGTTTCAATATTCGACTAAAAATACGATTTTCTACGCATTAACGATAGCACAAAGCGCTTTGAATAGGCTCCCCTACTTTGAAAAGAAGTCTAATATCATTATTTTGGTTCACATTCATCACAAAATGTACTGACTTATTCAAATACATCACATAAATTTCTATCATATTCAACATTGTCTGAAGAATCTGAAACTTCGTCTGTAAGTACTTCTGAATTGTTACAACTATTACCACGACAAGCCCCCACAGGCAGTGATACATTTTAAACCATGTTTTCGACACGAGCACACATTATTTCCACAAGGATTCTTCGATAAAAGTTTACATTTACAGCGAATGAAGTTAAATAAATTGCTTGGTGCTGGCTCTTTAGTTGTCGTTATAGGAGCAAGAGTACCGTTATCCATTCTCCATCCCCAGTTTGTTGGTTCAATTTTTACAACCATGATGCTATCCCATTGAACGATTTGCAAGTGTACTCTGTAACTATGATACTCAGCTGTAATCTGCGTCGGCGGCAGTTTTTCTGGTCAAAGTGGAGACTTAGAAGCTGTAAGAATGTACGATGTTGGATATATAACGAAGCTTGTTTAAATCGTCAGTAACCTTACCACCATACATGATCACAAATAACCTTGTTCCTGTCTCAGCAATCTCTATGTGACTAGCCTCATAGGAGTAGAAAACTTGACTGATTTATTGAACTTCCTTTGATGTCGATACTTTCTTCAAGATTGCTCCTTTTCCTTGACCAAATATCGATGAAGTTGTATCGGATCCACCCTCAAAATACATGTAATATCAGCCATATTTTCACGAAAATGGTGCAACAGCACAACGAGGATATATGTATCATCTGCAATTACTGTGGTAGGGTACCCAGATGAAGCAAAAGTTAAGGTTGCTTTTTCAATTAAGGTATCTCCATTAGGGAGATGTAGACAGTAGCCAAAATCCTCTCAGAAATATGATGACGGCATGCGATCCACAGGAATTTTTTTCCAAGAAGTTCTTCCACCTTTTGGCATACACCTTTTTTCCATCCGGTGTTTGAGGCAGTTGTATCAAATACTAGCCCATACACATTGTCTTCTACCTTCCATTCTGAGATGGTTTCAAACACGCTTGTTGCTTGAGCTGATCCGGTACTGTCTTTCATTTTTGCTACGGAGAGTAATTTCTCAAAATCATTTTCCCCAGTAACTAGTATTGCCAATCTTTCATTTTGCTATCCCAATGGATCAGAACATACTGGGGAGGAACGAAATCACCTTGGATGTCCTGCCACGTTCTTTTTCTTGATATTGTAGCTGCTCGAGCTGAAGTAGTTTTGGATATGCTCATTTCTTCTATTTTTTTGCCACACTTTGCGGTGACAACTGATGCAAAAACTGTACGTTGCCTTATGAAGAGTCCAAGACGATCTGCTGTGTTTGATACTACTGTTGATTGAAACAAACTATTTGGTCTTGGTTTTGATGGGCCTGGCTGGGGTTCTGGAGAATATTCTTCACCCTAAGAATTATCTGTGTCATCACTCTCAGTGATGGTTGGATTGTCTGATCTCTTTTCCAATGCTTTTCGTTCAGCTTCTTTCATTGGTCGCTTTCTTTCTTCATCGAATCTTACTTCTTTCCTTTGCACTTTTGACACATAAGCTTTATCTAAAGGGACAAGACACATCTTCCTCTCCCCTCTTTGGTCTTCTAGGAAATTTATTTCTCTTTAATTTGTTCCCGAGTTCTTAGGGAATCCGTTCTTATTTCATGAAATACGTTTTGTGTAGAAATATCAAACAGATCATTCAACTGACCCAAGTAACTTTGTCTTTTGGTTTCATAACATTTAGCTTTTTTGCTCTTTATTACTGTTTCATGTAATTTTATCAAGTTTAGTAGCATGGTTCGTGGGGTTTTATGTCTTACGACATCCTTTGATGGAATGCCCACCTTTTCCCAAATTGTTTGAACTTTTTTCAAAGTATTCAAAATGTTTTCCTCTTTGAAAATATTAGGGCCTTGCATTTGTTTCCTTCTGAGATAGAAAAAGCTTCAAAACGTTTCCTTTTGATGGCAGCATGCATCCCTCTTGGCCACTTAGATCATCCTTTAATACCTCATAATTAAACATATTTTATTATCTAAATACCTGAAAAAAATCACAAAATGGTTAATTCCACAATAAACTCTTGCTATTGCGCCTTTCTTAGCCAAAATAAAAAAAAGTCCCTTTCTTAGTTGAGAATTTGAGCCCCACTAACCTCATCAAATGCCTTTTACTGTACCTTAACCCATAACATATTGAAATTGAATCTTTTTCTGATATATTTAGCATAAGTGGACCATTTCTAATTGGAAAAAAGGTATGTTCAATAAATCTGAAAAAAAAGCAATAAGTGGGACACAATAGGTTCATTACAATACAAAAAATGGGTATGTCTAGCATTTTCAGGGGGGCCCATTTTCGGGGGTGGGTCGGGGACCCAAAAATTGTTAAATTGAATCTTTTTTTGATATATTTAGTAAACGTGAACCATTCTAACATGAAAAAAGGTATGTTCAATGGACCTGGAAAAAAAGGTCATAAGTGGGACACCCTAATCTCCATCACTGTTACTCTGGTGAACATCAAAGCCATTGGAGGTGAAATGATCCATTAGTAGGTGAATGAACTGACGTTTGTTTTTCTCATTTGCATATGTTGATCTTTCTGTACAGTCATATTCTTGGTGATTTTAACAAATGCTGAGGTTTCTTGCGCCTAAGGGTCTCATGGGCTTTCGTAGATGGTCCACTGTCATAGCCGTCAAAAACTATCGTACATGAACCATACTTCTTCTGAACATATTCATGATATTATTGGATCACCTCACCACACGTGTAATTGGTTTTCCAGTGTACATGATGAAGTAGTGCACCACCATCCGAAACGATCTTACTATCTGGTATAGAATCCAAAGGGTTGGCATTATCAGTGATGATTTTTGCTTAGGTTGCCTTGTTTGGTTTTCTCATCAAATGATCTTTAAACAGTGCTGTAGGTTCTTGTGTCAGCTCATACTCAAAGTACGGCTCGATGTTGTCTGATTGGTTTGCTATTGCTATCAGTCTTGCGAAGAGTCCAGACGGATCGATGTAGACGGTTTCATCATCTACCTTTATACCTGTATGTAAATTGATAAGTGTACTCACAAAGTCACTACGTTTGAAAGCAATATCCGTAAAACTTTACCATCTAAACTTGCTTATATGTCAGCTTGGATCTTTTCTGTATCGTCACAATTTATTCCGCCTTTGCTTTTAATTGAGCTGATTCCTGTGTGTAGACATCTCAAGTTTTGATTAATAGGTTAAATGGGTTGAAGTTGGTAAACCAATGTAACATTTTTGTCAAATCTGCATGGTCTCGGTTACTTCGTGTTTTGCCAAGTTCCACATGTTGTTCACTTGCTTTGTGCTTTGATTTATTAATTCGGTCATAGCTTCATGTATTTCCGCACACTTATGACTACTATGAATCCATAACAGACGCACTATTTTTGACATACCACGGCCTCATATCAACCCCCCCTCGACCTTTGATTGCTCTCATAAGTGCTTGTTCGATAACGAAATCCGTCCATAAGCCAACCCAACATCTATCAGATCTTCTAACGACATGGAAACCATTAACATCAAACTGTTCATGAAGCCATGGGTACTGAGTCAGTAATTCTTTTATGTTTTGTAAGTAAAGACGTGCGCATTTTGCACATTTAAAATGGCCTGTCGCTGCGAAAAGGTTTAACGTCTGGTTAACTGCTATCAGATGTTCATTCCAATTTCCTGTTCTTTCTGTTTGAATAAAGCTTTTGATGATGTCTATGTAATCAATGTATTGGATCCATAACTTGGCAGTTCTTGACTTCTCCTTAAGAACATCTTTACACACCTCGACAGCTCTAGTAAATTTTTGTAGGACCTGAGAATCTTCAGACTGAGATGCATCTTTATCAGATGTGACTTCGGCTGCTATTTCAATTAGCTCTTTTCTGTCAACTAGTGCCAGTATCTCCATCATTGCCTTCTCGTCTTCACTAAACTTACGATACCATGTAGTGCTTGAACTGGCCTTTCTGGCATCTTCTTACTGGCATCTTCTTGGGTATGTCAACTACATATAAAAAGCAAGTGAAGATCACTAGTAAGCAAAAAGAAAACAAGATCTTTGATTTCCGGGCACCAAAATTTTCAAATTTACCGTCCTGCACTGTAATCGTTATAACTACAATTCCCCAAGAGCTAACGATATGAATTTTTTATGTTGTTGTCTATAAAATTTGCCAACTTTGATATTAACTACAACTTGTTATGAATTTATTATGGGTTTGTCAAAATTTCAGCATTTATTGACTGAACTAAAACGGACGTCGATCAAATTTGGTTGCAGAAGGAAATTCTAATAACCAATGTTGGTTAACCAATGTTTACTTCATAAAAGTAACGGTGTTACCGTTACAGTTACTTCTGAAAAAAGGTAACGGCGTTACCGCTACCGTTACTGATCCATGAAAGTAATTCGTTACCGTTACCGTTACTTTTTATGATAATATCTATAATAATTAAAAATAGGTACTTCCATTCACCATTGCGTTTACTCTTTATTTTATTCACTTACAACATTGAACACTGTAAATTGGAGAAAACATCATAAAACAAAACAAAATTAGATTCTTCAATGCTACAAAAATAAAAAAGTGATAAGAAATTGAATGAATGTAATTCAATGAATGTAAAGTATTTTCCTAGATATGGCCATGGTTAGTTTCAAGTCTTATTTTCTTCATTATTGCACTGCCCCTACCACTAGCATCAGCTTGTTTATCAGTATTTTGACTACTTTCTGGCATATTACAACAATCAATGTCACACCGTGCTACTTCAATTAAAGTACCTGCGGGTGGAGCACTGGAGCTCGTCAACACTACCTCACCGCAACCAGTCGAGGCACACACTGATTTGCTGATTTATCATTTATATTTTATTTGAGCTCTGAGCAGTGTTGCCAGATGGTTGATAAGGATTGTTTAAATATGGATTTTAAAAACAGGTTATTGTCTAAAATTTGTATTTGGCATCCCCGCATTCAATACATTGAATCATCTACACTGTAAAGCTACGTTTACACGTGTACATATGTGTATATACATGAGTGAGGCGCTTGTCGATTCAACATGTGTATACACTTGCCCTCACACAAGTCCTCACTCATTTCGTGACCTCACTCATGTTGAATCAGCAAATCTGGGCAAATTTTGATCTAAAGACAATCCGTTTTTTTTAATTGAAAAAATAAGATACAGTAGATACATGTGTTTACACTTGTGTACAAGTGTAAATGTACCTTAAATTACATCCTGAAGATATAGTATAATAAGCAAGTTATAATAAGTAATGTTATAATAAACAATGTATAATAAACAAGTAATGTTATAATAAACAATGTATAATAAACAAGTAATGTTATAATAAACAATGTATAATAAACAAGTAATGTTATAATAAACAATGTATAATAAACAAGTAATGTTATAATAAACAATGTATAATAAACAAGTAATGTTATAATAAACAAGTAATGTTATAACAAGCAATGTTATAATTAAAGTTGTTAAAACGTTATTTAGCTTTTTAGATTTATTTACAAAAAATGTAAACGCCGTTACCGTTACTAAAAAAGTAACGCCGTTACGTAACGATCGTTACTAGTAACGCGTTACTCCCAACACAGCTAATAACACACCAATTACTATACCGACAGAACACCACGACGTGACAGAATACGCTGAAAACAACATAAGTAGGGGTATAGAGCACTGAGAACAACGCAAAAGCAAATAGCAAAATAGCAAAAGAACGCTTAGACAAAGTAATACACACGAAAAAGATAGTAGTTTCATGAATAAAAACGAAAGTACGCCAAAGACTAAAATAACATTGGACAGGGAAGAAGTAGTGCTGGAACAAGAGAGAGAGATTGAATCGCACAGAAAGGTAAGTCTAAAAGCATAAAAGAATCCAAAAGACGGACTATGTGCGAGTATTACAAAAGAGGTTCATGTAAATATGACTCTGAATGCATATATAACCACCCTAAAAAAATTCTTACACGATGAGAAATGGAAGTTGCTGATACGGAGCAAACTGCTACTATTTCCACATTCAGTTTACGCGCTATCTCTCTTTGTGAAAAAGTATCGGCTAATCCGCGCCTTTTTACATGGCGTAATATCACACAATCGCTCATATTATCAATTAGAACAAGAACAAAGAAAATAACTCTACAATCTGAAAAGTAAGAAGGTACAGTTAAAATTTCACACATTAAACGTAGTACAGCATAAAAAAGTATATTAATTTAAGCAAATTTAAGCTTGTTTGTGAAACGACATCCAATCAGTGTAAAGAGTGCTTTGAAACTGAAATAAATGGTAAACAATACAAGGCGTTACAGATGACGTGCGAGGCTAGATTTAGAAGTTTCTAATATATTTAAAAATAAATATAAATGGAAAAAATATAGGTTGTTTCATTAAAGAAAATTTTCAGCCACTGAGTCTAATAATTAATTTGGCTAGGATCTGTATATTGAGAAGTACCATGGTAACATTACAAAAAATGGCAGAACCCAGGCAATAATGCTATTAGATATTATGGAACATTATGCATTTAACCAGGAAATCTGTAGAGCGACTAGAAAAGAGAACGTGTTGGATTTAATTTTGACAAATAACAATGACAAAGTAATAAATAATATGGTGACGCACATAAATTTCTCTGACCATAACCTAATCAATGTACAAATAAAGTTCGCAACCAGGAGATCACAAACGAATCCCAGAGAGTCAGAAGGAATATTTGAAGGTTTAAATATGAATTCAACGAAGGTAGGTTGGGAAAGTGTGAATGAAGATTTTAAAAAAGTAAATTAGGAACTCCTACTTCGCGACAAAACTCCAGAATAAATAATCTCTGTGACAGAAAACGAAACTAAACCCATGTTTCGAAGAGACAAAAATGAAACGTAGCAAGCTCGAGAGAAAAATAATCAAATTTTTTAGACAATAGAAACAAACCGTAAAAAATCTCCACAGATGCAGGACTAAAGCAAGGACACTCAAACTAGAAAAAAAAAACTATGCGAAATAGAAATGGACCTAAAACAAACATTCATCCATAAGACAAACGAGGAACAAAACAAGGTAGCAGAAGACATAACAACTAACCTAAAATACTACTACGTGTTTGTGAAAAGAAAAATGAAATGTAAAGAGAGTATTGGTCTGTAAAAAAATTGGGCGACCGAATACACAAGGGACCCAGAAAATGAACAATTTAATTTAATTCGATGTTTAGAACCCCTAACTTCGACAAGAAAGTAGGAAAGCCTAATAAATTCTTTGACATAAATACAAATCAGCCAAGAACAAGTTCGGACACAAATCTATTAATGGATTTACAGTTCTTGGAAGGAGACGTAATTAAGGCTCTGTCAAAAATATGAGAAAACTTAGCACCAGAGCCAGACACATGGAACGCCACGTTTCTGAAGAAATTTAAAGAGAGTATTGCCAACCTTCTATATACTTACTATAGAGAAAATCATTTGACACAGGACAAATTCCACTTCCATTAAAGAATGTAAACATATTCCCTAAATCAAAGGAGGTAACCGAACAATACCCGAGAAGTATCGGCCAGTAGCTCTCACCTCTCATCTCATAATGTGTCTCGAATGTATAAAAACAAAATTGCTTACTATTTACAAGAAAAGAATTTATTCAATTCGAATCAACATGGCTTCAGAACTGGAAGATCGTGAGTATCACAGTCATTAGACCACCAGGAGAAAATATTGAAAATAATGTGTTGAGGTTAAAACATAGATGTAATTTATACTGATTTAGCTAAAGCCTTCGAGAAATGTGATCATGCAATTATACCACACAAACTTAAGAATACAGAAATTACTTGAAAGTTGGGACGATGGACATTTAATTTTCTGCTGACAAAAAGAACACAAGGAACTCAATGGGCACATGGAGTTCTGTTACAAATTTGCCCAGGGTGTTGTTAGGATGTACAGACAGAGAAGAAGAGGAAGGGAGTGTGACATAGAAGTGGCTAGGCGCCATGTTGCATACTATTTAAGCTTCATTATTGCAGCAGCTTTTATATAGGTATTGAGGGTTGGGTACGATTCGATGTGGCCGACTCGATGCGACCCAACTCGATGTGGCCGACTCGATGTCAGGACAACTCGATGTGATATCCCTAAGGGATATTTTTGTTAGTTTTAATGAAAATATCACAACTTAACCTAACCAATCGTCAAGGGCGTACAGTTGACCTAAACGGGCATTCAGTTAACCCACATTAAATATATAAAGAAAATGAAATCGACTTGGCCTGGCATCGACTTGGCTTGACATCGAGTTGTCCTGACATCGATTCGGCCACATCGAGTTGGGTCGCATCGAGTCGGCCACGTCGAATTGTCCCTGCCCCAGGTATTGAAGCTTTCTAGGTACCCTAGCCACTTCACCAGGTGCATTTTTCTGTTTCCTGAACCTTTACTGCTTAAAATGTTTTCAATTTTAAACACACTTTTCCTAAATTAAATGTCACTTTCTCCAACTCCTCGCAGTAAAATCCTCCTGCGATTTCTTCCCCATTCAAATATTCAACGTAATACATCATTATCTCGCCTTTAGGTCTCATAGCACTAACTTTAAAAATCTCACGTGTCCACCCTTGCTCAAATCCCTTCGCGAATTTATTTCCCGAACGAGATAGCCTTACATAATTATTGATTTTGAAACGTGTAGACTGTAGAGTGTGGTGGCGGTGCTCCATCATCTCTTCTCACCTCTGTGCGCGTAACTCTTTCTAAAACTTCGTTAGGTGTTGTACCAATCGTACGGTGGTGTGAACGGTTGTATGACGATGCCAATGACCCCAGAACGTTTATATATCTGTATGTGTTTTTATGTGTAAAATAGCGATGCATGCGTTCCTTTATGGTACGTTGAACTCTTTCACCTAAAGAGGCTTTATATATAGAACTGCTAGTATAGTAACTGATATTAAACTCTGTCAGCATGTTCTGAAAAGCGCGACCTATAAATTCTTTCCCCATATCCGTAAAAATATGGCCAGGAACCCTTTCTTTTTTCAACATCAGCGTTTTGGTAGCTTTAGCAACTGTTTCAGGCGATTTATTTTTCAGAGGAATTAGCCACGGATATCTAGAGAATACATCTATTATGAATAAGATATAGCGGTAACTGTCATTATACACTGAATATCTTTGCATGTCTGTTAAATCCGCTTGGCAAATAGAGTCAATCGAAGCCGAAGTTGTCTTGGCCGTTTTAAACCTTTTTCTCACCGGTTTATGAAGTGTATAAGCATCCTGCCCCCGCAAAAACCTCTCAACATCTTTTTTCCTACTCCATCATTATAAACACCTCTGTACAGTCTATTAACGCCGCCATAGGAGGAGGGGTTAGAAATGTCATAATAGCGTTTTCTTAATATGTTAGTCATTGCGAATTTTAGAGACACGTGGATAAGGTTGGCCGTTTGTTCTCTTCTTTCTTCTCTTCAGAGCTGCTACTGTTGGGGGTGATGGCGTACTCAGTTGTGACACATGCGAGACTTGCTCCAAGTCTTTTAACCTATTCAGATTTCCTATCAATGTTTTGGGGACATTTATTTGTTGTAGTCTTGCTTTAATATGCTTCCATCCTGTTGGTGAGGGCCTGTCCCACTTTCTCACCAGATCATGGACACTGTCCACGATATTGGATCCCTATACCCTCTTCCTTCAACAATGACCTCGCCTGTCTCGGTCCAGTGTATGATGGGGTCCTCACTCAATAGATTATAAGACTTAAGCCTCTATTTCTCAATGTATGTGGGAGACTGCTTTTTAATACATGCTCATTGTGTTGCGCTCTGTTATTCTTTGGTTGGTCATCTCTAACGTCGGGCCCAGGTCCTATGTCGCCATGCTCAGCGTTGCTCGCGCTGTGCCTAATAACCACGGGGAGCTCTGTCGGATTCCTATAATCTTCGTACTCATGAAGAAATTTCTGCAAAGTCTCTTGGTACAAGATCCTTTTCTCATCAGGTGAGAACGCTAACAACGCGCGCTTTCCATTCTTTTAAGCCTGCTTTTACAGGGTTCTAGAACCGTGTCTCGAATCTTTGAACTTTGCAATGAAGCATACACCTCGTACGGAATCACAACCACTTTCTTCATTATATTAATCTAGTGAGTAAAGGTCGCAAAACTGAAAATAACATGGGGAGGAATGATCCCCCTCTTTGTACAATAATTCGCTTTTTCTTCCGCACAGTTTGACTTTTACGAGCGAGCGTACGTATTATGTTCTTGTAACGACGTAAGCTGGCTTTCTGAGGGGGTTTCATTGGCACATTACATTTTATAACATTAAGACAGATTTCACAGATGCATTTTAAAGTCCGAGTCGATATTTTTAACTATTTGTCATTCTGGAATATATACCGTTTCAGGCTCGTTTGGGAATATATTCGTTCTTAGAAGCACCCTAAATGTGTTTCGCGGGTGAAGGTCACAAAGCAAATATCCGCAACGCTGACTTGTGGCTTGTTTATAAACCTCCAAAAACTCCTTACGCCCTTTCGGGAACATTGTATTGGCTAATACCCCAATTTGTGACACATCTCTACTTTGCGCGAATAAGACTAGATATTGTGTATTTAACGACACATCGCGCATGTATCTGTTTTTGAAAAATAGATTCTGATTGATGAAGAATACGCTTATGTTAAGATGGTGGGAGAACAATGTAAATGTCTCGGTAAACGTTTTATCCATTTCCAACATGAGATCGTCAATTGCAATGACTGTATGCTCATTTCCCTGTAATGAATTAACGTCATATACACCTTTATGGAACAAAATATCATCTTGGTACTCGTTGAACACTGATTGATACGTCGAATAGCACCATATTACTTTATGCACAAATTTTGAGAACATCTCTCCCTTTTCTTTAATGAATGTTAAGCATAAACACAGTTTTACCACATCCTGTAGGGCCAGATATATTACATGTGGAGTGGCATGTGAACCTGAATTTTTCTACAGATTCCATCGCTAACACGTCACCCCCTAAGTGGGCCATTTACAAAATAGCAAAATTTAAGTACTGCTCCTTATATTCTTGTTTTTCTTCTTCCACAGAACCGTGAATGACAGCGATGTATAACCCCCTATCATCGATATTACAGATGGCTCCGATGACCGCGCAGCTACGGACTCCATCCCCGCTGACGAACCCTCACCAGTAACATCTGTAGCACGCGGCAATTCAAAGCGGAAGCATGATGAAGTACCCTTCACGTCAGGTATAAAGCGCGCCAGTGTTGCGCCGGTTGTTAGACCCCCAGTAATAGAGCCCCAACCCTCTACGTCTTACGACACAGCCCACACAATAGTGCCTTCCTCAAATATACTCCCTTATTCCTGTTCAACTCCGGGTACTTCCTCCACACCAGCAGTAGCAGCTTCTCGTGCTGTGGAGGAAGGTATAACATTCCAGTTTGTGCGCACCGTTACCCCCACCCCTGCCCTGACTAGAAATCGGTACGTGGTCAGGGTTGACCCAGGATCCATGTATAGCAACGGTGATGGACTGCGGCGCGTAGTTCAACGTATTGTGGAGTTCGCGCTTCAGAATTGCGACGAACGTGAAGTCCGGATGAGGTTGTCTTTCAGGTTCGGTTCAGATGACGGGGATGTAGATAATTTTTGGGTAGTAATACCATTCAGACGCTTGGCAACTGTAGACATAGAATATACCTTGGGTCGTATAATGCAGGTCTCTCACAGTAGTATAGCCTTCAACATAGAAAACCTCACGATAGTTTTGACAGAGTATTCCGGGTTGCGGGTCATAGCGCCACACCTTTTACTCTTAATTTCAATTCTCCTGTTATTTACAGAAAGCATTTAAACGTCGATCGTGGCTGCGGCTTTATAGCAATAGTCTTAGCTCGTATGTTCACTGTGCTAAATACATGGACGCAAAAAATTTGGCTGCTTACGGTTTTGCAGCGTGCCCGTAAACTGGCTTCAGATTGCAAGCTTCAATTTGGGTGTAATATGGGTCCTGAAGAGCTGAGAAGGGCAGAGCAGGAAATGAAAGTTCGTACAGTTGTATTTGGAAAGGATGATCATCCTAGGACTGTGTATGTTTTTAAAAGCAGTGTGAGAGATCGGACAAGACCTCTACTTATTTTAGGACTGTCAGGAACATCGTATCTCCCCATCCGTAATATAAGGACTCTCTACGCTAGTTATGATAAAAGTCGAAAATATGGAAGGCATCATGATTTGTGTAACGGATGTCTCGAGTTTGCGGATGATATAGTGAAACATTGTAAGGAGTGATACATGGTATGTGAGCAGTGTAAAAGCCCCAAATGTGAAAGTCGTTTAGTTGAAACCGAGAAGATGGAGTGTAATGTGTGTACACGTACATTTTTCAATAATAAATGCTTTGAGATCCATAAATCATTGGCACTTGCAGGAAAATGAGAATCTGTGAATGCGGCATGTTTCATATGATGGTTAATTGGGGTATGTTTGTGCATAAATGCAATGAATTCACTCTTCTACATGTCATGAAAAGTATAAGGCGGATGGAGTGAAGTATGTATGTTATATGAAAGATGCTAAGCCTAAAAGCAGCCTTTGTATAACCGTGTACCACGATATAGAAACATACACGAAAGCTGAAACCAAAGAGGTTATTCCACATTTACTTTAAGCCAGACTATCTGTGATGAGTGCATGAAGATCGAGTGTGATGAGTGTCAAAAATGTGGTAAACGGACAAACGTTTTTAAAAAGCTTGCACCCCGACAGCCCTGTGAAAATCTTTGTATCCTATATTGTCAAATTAGCGGACAAGTTAAAAAATGACGGTGTATATTCTTACCCATAATGGAGCAAAATTTGAGACACAGTTCCTTTATATGGAATTGCTTGAACACGCGTCATCTGAGATATTTACAGGTGATCCCTTGAAAAGAGGCAACAAACTAATACAGATGCAGATAAGAGGTAATGTACAGTTTAAAGACACCCTACTGTTTACACCTTGTAAATTAGCAAAGCTACCCAAAGTCTGGGCGTAGTCGCTGAAGTTTCAAAAGAGTATTTCCCTTACACATTCCTCACTAGTGAAACTTTAAATTACGGAGGACTACCTCCACCCAAACATTACTTTAACTGCACCAACATGAGTGATAGTGAGCGTGAAGATTTTTACCGCTACTACAACAGTTTTAATGAAGCTAGTCCATACAATATAGCTGATGAATGTGAACGTTATTGCGTGAATGATGTGCACGTGCTTAGAGTATCTTTCCAGGCCAAGAATAACTTCATGCCTAAAGACACATAGCCGTCATTCACAGAAACAATCCCCGCAGTTATGGACACAAGGCTATTTGCTGGTTCATACACATACAGCAACAGACCGGGATATACATAAAGCACGCCCGCAACACGGGTGAAGTACCCATTAAGGACAATGGTCGTGCTTTTTGGGTTGATGGTCTAAGTGAGGATCCAACCACTGGTGAGAAGACTGTGTACTCCTTTAACGGCTGCTGGTGGCATTGATGCCCACACCCTGAGTGTGCCGTCACAGGGGACCTCCATGGAAGATCCCTCGCCCACAGCCTCGCATAGACCCGTAACCGCGATCAACTTATAGGCTCACAGTTCACTCACAAGATCGTGTAGGAGCATGAGTATGATGCACGGTTGGAAACAGATGATCAGTACCGTGAATAAATAAGGTCCATGAAGCGTTGAATGGTGTTGGATCCTCTCAAATGCGGCGATAGCTTGTTCGTGGGCATACAAATCCATTCAAGCTATAATTTCCACCTACGGAGGCGTGAAACTCCATTTCTACGACTTCTCTTCTTTATATCCCTACGTGATGAAGAACAATCCGTACCCCGTAGGTGCGACTGAAAAACTGGTGGGTCCCGCGATGCCAACTCGAGGAGTTCTCAGCTAACTGAGTGAGCGCTACTTTGCACTCTCTTTCGTAGACGTGCTCCCCCCTCGCGATTTATGGATGCCGATCTTACCCGTCGTTATAGATCACAAGCTCATGTTTCCCCTGTGCGTGAAGTGCGCAGAGGAGAACAACGATAATTGGAATCATACAACCAATCAGCGTAAGGTCAGAAGTGTATATACAAGCCCTGAGCTGGACCTTGCCGTTCGCCATGGCTACAGAATATTGAAGATACATAAGGTGTGGAGGTTTCAGAAGCTACCCAACTTTTTCACGCCATATATAAACTCTTTTTTTGAAGGATAAGGTAGAAGCATCGGGGTATCCGCGAGAAGTTGATACCGAAGATAAAAAAACGGCTTATATTCAGCATTACCGTGCCCATGAAGGTATGCAGCTCGATCGCTCCCAAATTGTTAAGAATCTTGGCAAGCGCTTTAGTTCAAAGTTGTGTCTAAGCAGTTTTTAGGGAAAATTTGCACAGAATACTGGCAAACAAAGGGAATGTCCATTTGGCACAAAGTTATAATGAAGTCTGGGATTATGCCAACGCTCCCGATAAAGAGGTTATGGAGATCGTGAATGTAGGTAATACTTACATAATAAGTACAACATCACCGAACTGGCCACAGATACCTCACGGGTTACAAACATACCTGTAGCCAGCTTCACAACGGCCTACGCCCGCATCAAGCTTTGGGAATTACTGTACTCTCTTGGACGGAGGGTGCTGTACGCTGACACAGATAGCGTAATATTCACAGCGAGGGAGGGTGAATACAAGCCTGCTATTGGGGAATTCCTCGGAGAGTTAACTGACGAGATCAAGGATGGTGATGGTGCATACGTGACTCATTTGTATCAACTGGGCCAAAAACTTATCGGGTACGGGTGAAGGTGGGGGAGGATATGAAATATATCGTGAAGGCTAAGGGTATCACGCTTAACCATGCGAACCGACAAGTCGTTAACTTTGACTCGTTGAAGGATCTAGTGTGCTTGGAAGACGAGGGCAACCATCCACCCCAACTGACTGGGGACCCACAATTTTCGGACGCAGAAACTGGGTTGTGTGAAGGAACTTAGAGGCATGAAGGCATGCCGTAACACCTATAGGAAACGTTACCAGGTGCCTGATACCTATGATACCGTACCCTTTGGTTACCTTAATCCTTGATTGTTTATATATATATATATATATATATGTGTGTATATATACACATATGTGTATATATATATATGCGTGCATGTGTGTATGTGTGTGTGTATGTGTGTAATGTTAACGATATATTTATTTATTACGTATATTTGATTCAATTAGGGTTTCATTTTCTCCTTTGCGTGCGTGCGAGTGTACAATCCTAACTCCTGCCACTACCTGAGCTTATCTCTATCCCTGCGTGCTCAGTTGACCGCTGCATGCCCAGGTGCTCACACGCGTATTTTCTCACTTAGACGAAAAAATAGTGATGGCTACTTTTGATATTGCGTGTTCGACGTTTATGAAGTGGTATTCGGTAAAGTCGGAAGATGTGGTGAATACTGAAAGACTGCCTACACCCCCCCTTCCTTTGAGACTTTTAAGGATACATTGAATTGCACGAAGGAACAAAATGTTCAAATACTCTATGAATTTCTGGCGAGAGTATTGCCGGATTTCGCGGCAGAAATGATGTAATGGACTACGTTGTAGGGCTAAACTGCATAAAAGCGTACATATACCGTGAGGTGAAAGAAACAACGCGTGCAAAAGAGAAGAAACGGATATGGATAATGAGTCTTCCTAATGAGTGGTGTACAGGCGTATTATATCATGCTGCATCATACCGAGTACACGTACCCTGCGGCTGAGAATGTAAACCTTGTCATCATTGACAAGCAAAGTACTTTTACCGCTACATTCATATATATCATGACGAGGTTCGCAGCGAGGTTGTGGCTAAAGGCCTGTGTGAGTTTTTGATAGAATTTAGAGACGAGTATCGCTTGTTACACAAAAAGGATACATACAGTCACATTTTCTCTCAAATAGTGCACCGGATTGGGAATAAAATGTGTTTAGTTCGTGAAATTCCCTCGAAGCGAAAATGTCTGGTGCCTATTCTGGGGAGTGGGAGTCATAAAACATTAAAACCGGTATTGCTTCATGTATCGGAAAATTTCTCAAAACACCTGCCCAGTATAATGGGATACAAGTATTCACGTTGGAACAACGCCGTACACGTTTCAACAGCTTATGGTGTAACTCGCTCCCCCGTCGAGCCGATCCGCCCACCGTGGCTCATAGTCATCTCAGAGCTTGAACCGACTGGACGTGCACTCCTCGAATACGATAGAACTTCCTTTGAGAGGCATTCTCAATGCCTCGTACGATGTGTCCGTGACGAAGTCATTGCGCGTGTTCTGGCGTGAAACCGGTACCATTAACTATGTACTCGAAACGATTTGCAAGCAAGCAAACTCTGGTAAACGTAATGTTATTTATTTAAGTGTTGAAAGATGAATAGAGTCTTCTTGATAGTTGAGAAGTGGGGTGAGGACCGTTATAAAATACCTGCAGGTGTAGGTACAAGAAGAGAACAGATTAGTGATGCCCCCTCATATGCCGTTGTTTGTACGTTGCGTATAAATAAGATCAGCCATGCATTGATATACGACTGATGTGGAAGAATGCATCTGATAATAACGTTCTTGTCCCCATGCGAAACCGATTCATCCTGGACAGAATGTTTGAAATCGTCGGATTCCGCAAGCTGAAGCCTATATTAGACGCGCATGTTAACCTCTTAACGCCTGAAGATTTTGTTGGGTTAAGTTATGAGTGCGGGTATGGGAAACGGTACAAATTCGACGATATGAAGGCCATTTACATCGAGTATAGAAGCCCGCACACCTTGAACGATGAAATAATGTTAAATCGTATTTACTGCGTAGTGGTAAGCAATAATGTGACCGTAGACTCGATTACGTGCGAGTTTAGTGTTTTAGTTAAGTCAGTAGAACATAAAGTATTTTGATGTACAGTTATTTTCAATATATTTAATTATTTAATATAATTGTGTGTGTGTGTGTATATATATATTTTTTTTCCTGTACTAATATGTTGATGATTATACTCCATCGTTTTGTATATTATTATTTTTATTTTTAATATATTTAATATTATTACTTTTTATTTTCAACATATTTAATTATTTAATATAATTGTGTGTGTATTATATATTTTTTCCTGTACTAATATGTTGATGATTATACTCCGTCGTTTTGTATATTTTTTTTTTTTTTTTATTATATATATATGTATATATTCCTCGTTCGTATGTCTTATATTATTAATTTTTATTGTATATATTCCTCGTTTGTACAGGATTGTATATTTATTTTCTATATATTTCGTGAAATTGATTTCAATAATTCGTCTAAATAAACAGAATGATGTAATGGTGTTTTATTTAATTCTTTTGGTTGTATATATAAACGATATTATTATTTAATTATATACAGGGTGTCCCAAAAGGTATGGCCTAAAAATAAACTTTTACAATTTTTATTATAAATGATAGAGTTAAAGAACAATGATAAAAACAGGCATGAATGCTTTAAGTTTTATTTAATATAGTTAGTAAACCTCCACATGATATCCACCATTCACAACTAGTCTAATTCTACGTTCAAATTCTAAAAAAGCTGAACGTATGAAATCTGGTGTAAGTGATGCGCATACCGTATGTCATAAAAAGGCGCTTAGCAACAAGGTGCTTAGCTTAACTTAGCCTAGCTCCTTAGCTTAACACATCAAATAGCCTCGTACTGTAGTTGATGCTGGAAATTAAATGCCGTAAACTGTTTAAATGATGAATTTTAAAATCAGTGAGTAATTTCCCTGTCTGAAATTTAGAATTTGAACGTAGAATTAGACTAGTTGTTGTGAACGGTGGATATCATGTGGAGGTTTACTAACTATATTAAATAAAACTTAAAGCATTCATGCCTGTTTTTATAATTGTTCTTTAACTCTATCATTTATAATAAAAAATTGTAAAAGTTTATTTTTAGGCCATACCTTTTGGGACACCCTGTATGTACCAAATGGCTGGTTAGGCCTTCTAAACCGACTGACGGATTTCTAAGCCAATTGTCAAAAATATCTGAGTAGCGCAATCTGGCAGCTGAAAAGTTAATTAATATATACACACCTGCCTTCAAGGTCTTCTACGTCAACTGGCGGATTAAGCCAACTGGCGGGATAAGCCAACTGGCGGATAATGTCAACTTGCGGAAAGCAAACTGTCAATAATATATGCTTTAATTAAATAAATAGCGCAATCTGGCAACTCAACCCTAATAATGTACACCTGAACAAGCCATTTACGCCTTCTAAGAAGCCTTCTAAGCCAACTGTCTGATTAGGACCTTATAAGACAGCGGGCGCTCAGATGAACTCTCAGGAGCCAGGCGAACACCCCTCTATCTTTCTTAGGTTAGGGCTTAGGTTAGGTTTACCTTTGGGGGATGAGGCCGGCCCACTTCTCCCCCAAAGACCCTCCTCCTTTCTCTCCCTTTCTTCGGTTAGATATACCCCCTTTGCCGGGTGAGGCCGTTCCAACTTCTCCCCCAAAGATTTTAGGTGGATTCCCCCAGCTTGCTGGGGGGAGTTCCCTTTCATTACAGTTTGGGGATACCCCCTCTCCCTTTGTTGCGTAACCATTTGCAACATTCCCCCCTTTGCAACATTGATCAACATTTGCAATTGCATCGTAGTCTCTCCTTTTGCGGTCAGACTCCTCAGGATTCCGGGATCCCGGGCAGAAAATGATAACCTCAAATCCCGGGACAAGCGAGGCAAATCCCGAGATTTCCCGGGTTTTACAAAGTACTCTAAAAACGTTATTTCAAATAGATTTACGTTAATTTACTACTGTATCTAGAAAATACAAACATAAAGACTATGAAGACAAATTTATAAGAGCAGGAATCACGTTGCGTTGTACAACTCGAATAGTGCCTAATAGTATTTTACTTGAGTTGATAACTCACTCATGATGTTTGTTTTGCTATTGTTTTTTCTCATTTGTTTTGCAAATGATTTTTTTATTTTTTAACTGAATATTTAACTTCTTACTTTTTTGTTTTGTAAAAGAAGAAAATGTTTTAGTTTGAATGGAATATTTAACTTATTAGGAAAAGCATATATATACATATATATGTGTGTGTGTGTGTGTGTGTGTGTGTGTGTGTGGGTGTGGGTGTGTGTATGTGTGTGTGTGTGTGTAAAAATGAACAATGAATAATTCCTATATAATCTTTATAATTCAGATATTCATTTTTACATAAGAACCAAAATCGCCTAACGCGAGTTTGGATAAAACTTTTATTTGCTTTCTATTTTTGCAATGTCACAACCATGCTATCTACTACTTCTATGGTTAAGTCGTATCCATGTTTGTGTCATTGGAGGTTCGTTGTGAGAAGCGAATGTCCCTTAATTTCATTCCCTCAAAGTACAAACAAGACACTCGACGGTTTAGATCGTTTAATATTTCCATTACAATATTACCTATATCTCCATTTTCCATTTATTATAGACTTTATGATAATTAATTATTGTTGTCTTGCATCTAACCCTCATCCCTAAATTTTATTAGATTATGCCTGCATATTGCATGTGACATGATGTGAAGCCTTGTTTGTACTTCTTCATGCATTTACTTAATTCTTCCTCAAATGTACCCAATTCCTTAATATTTACTGTATACTCGTATAAGTATATATATACTTAATTAATAGTTTCACTCACTCTTTGTACAATGGCTATAAACCTTTCATTACTGTATTGCTCTAATTCATCTCCTCTAAATTCTCCCAATAATGACTTGTACTGTACGTACGAATTAAATAAATATGGCGTATTAATTATGAATTGACGTATGGCATAATTTGAATAGCTATGACGTCATAAAGTAGCGTAATTCCCTTCACATTTTCCATACCTTCAATACCGATCATATCTTTAGTATTCAATGTATGGTAAATTCTTTAACATAATAATAAAAACTTTACACTCTATACGTCATTATTTATATGTTGTTCATTCATACATCCATATCTTATCTTGACCGTTATCTTTTATTAATTGTATTAATTATTCATTCATCGACCTACCAATTGTCTACCTATTGTCAACCTATTGTGCGACTACCAATATGTGTACAATACTTTGTGCATTCGTACATGTCCCCTGATGATCATGATTACGTGCATAGTTACGTACATGTACATACGTCCACATGTATTTTTTTTTACTTTTTCTTTGAATTATTTCACTTCTCGCAAGATATTCGTTCATGCTTACACAAGTGTTCGAATTCCGCTGACCAGGCAAAACGAGAGCTTCTGAGGTGAAAATCTCCTCTTGTTTTGCTTCTAATTTATAAAACATTATTATGTGTTATAATATATATATATATATATATATATATATATATATAATATATATACCGTATGTGCCCATGTACTTTATGTTATACTCCTAACATCCTAATTGTCTATAAATATGAAACACTGTAAACAACTATAGTTAACTGTTTAATTGTAATTAACTGTAATAATTTAATATAATGTAAGTGATGTACTTTCATGAAACTATAATTAACGATAATAATTTAATATAATGTAATTAATGTACTTTAATGAAACTGTAATGAACGATAATAAGCGAATGTGAATTAATTGGTAATTATAATCATAGTTGTAATAAACCAAAATTACAATGTACTCAGTGATGTACTTGGAATTGTACTCAATGTACGACCCGACATCATGTCGCCATTTAGGAATGTACACTCGGCGATATTATTATTATTATTATTTATTTATTTTTTCGTTGGGATAACTTCTTGATTTGCTTCCTATTTGCCAAATAATTGGTGACTTGTTCTTTTCAAATATCTTTATCATTTTTTTAGATTTAGCTTCATAATGAATCCTAATCGGATCTTTCAGTGTTCGCGTTTAATATGCATTCTCTCTTCGTTATATAACAAGGAATTGATGCCTTGCCTAAGCATTTAATTGTAAATCTTAAACCTTTAATTTTTGCTCATATGCCTATTTTAGTGTAAAGATGCATAGTTCAATTTCCACTTCTAATTAACTTGGCAGACCCGAAAAACATCAGATCTGAAAATACGCTGTTTAAGATAAAAATAGGCTTCCTCTTCCTATATCCTTTTATCTGTTTAACCATTGCTACAGCAAAAAAATTACTTTATTTTCAAATATTGTGCAAAATAATACAGCCTATTCAACATTTAATAATGATGATGTTGGCAGATTATGGGTATATAAACCCAAAAAATTTCTTCCATGTTCATTCTGATTATTCTGACTATTCTGACTAGAATGATATAACTTAGAAGCTGAGCATAACTTGTAACATTTTAACAGTAAATTACCGTAAGAAAAAGTCTTTATCTTCTCCTTCGAGCCGTGCTCTCTTCAGAGAACTTAGTCATCAAAATCCCCCGATACGTTACAAGGAAAATCCGGGAACCCTCAGAGAATTTAATAAGCCTCCCAGAATCCTCCGCGTCACAATAGAAGAACTCGGAGAGTAGTATAGAAGAAACTACTACAAGTAACAAATCCGTTGCTGATTCCTAACCAGAACCCACGTCGACTTCGAACCAACCCAGGCCATAGATGGAGGAGTTAACATATATATATATATATAAGTTATATATATATATATATATATATATATATATATATGCACAGACCGTGCATGAAACAAGGAATTCTTTTGGGAAAATTAAATCCACTATGGTCCGAATAAGTAATGGTAAATGACAAACACTATAGTTTTTTCTTTTTCATGATGTTAGCCCAACGTGGGCAACGGGTCACTCGCAAAGAGGCCCCAAAAATATAGCTTCCCTCACCAGCTATCTGCAAAGCAGATAGGATACAGCTTTGGGACAGGATCTAGGGTTTAAAGCATCCCAGCCCAACTGTATTCAGAATCTCAATACAAGCAAAAGTCTCGTTGCATTAACGTCGGATTGAATATATCAAAGAAAAAGGGGTAACTATTGTATTTTTATCCAAAAACCAAAACTTGTGTATCATAAAAAACCTCAGGGGACCATTCTGAGTTCAATCCCATATATACTGTATATATATATATATAACCTTTGGTGAGCTTCCGCCGGAATTGTTCATTCTGACGAAGGTCAAGCTTTTCACTCCACCTTAGACCTACATTTAACGTGGAATCCGAACCACGCCCCATCAGCAGCCCAGCGTCTTAACCACTAGGCCACCTAGGGTACCCAATAATCTACCAACCACTTTCTTTATTGTGTGGAAGGATGAACATCTGGGTTTTGCTGCGCGCCGGCTGCCGTCGGGTCTCGAACTCGGGGCCGATGGATTAGTAGTCAGCGACGCTAACCACTACACCACACACACACACACACACACACACACACACACATATATGTATATATATATATATAAGTGTGTGTGTGTGTGTATAATCCTATTATAAATTTAATTAATCCGTAAAATCCGAAATATCAAGGTATAGAATCTATTTAATTAAAATCTCAATTAAAAATGGTTTATATTAAATAGTAGAACTGCACTTCATCTCAGATACTTAAATATACAATTTAATTCTCTACTCTCTAATTTGAATTGTTTGATAATTCTAATATTGGAAAATTGAATTCTGAATCATTTCATTTGTTTGTAGTTAGAATTTGCAGATTTATTCTTTAATTACTGAAAAAAAAAATTATATATATATGTGTGTGTGTGTGTGTGTGTGTGTATATCTGATGCAAACCCACAGGGAAAAAAGAAAAATGATTCCAAGGCCTTTCGTGTATTCAGAAGTACACCTCGACAGGGAATCCAGAGAATCATTCCCTGACGAGGTGTACTTCTGAATACACGAAAAGCCTTGGAATCATATTTCATTTTTCCCTGTGAGTTTGCATCATTCATTCATTTCATGTGTTTAAGTTTAATTGCGAAATTCATCCCATATATATATATATATATATATATATATACATTCAACTGCAAAGAACACGCAGTATAAATAACGTAAAGAACGACGCTTGTATAGGAGATATTCCGCGCAAGACGAGAGAGAGAGAACGAAACAAATGAAAAAATGAGGTAACCACCCAGGAATCGAACCCGAGATCTTCCGATTGCCGGTCAGATGCGATACCATTACACCATGGGCCTCACTCTTCCAAATGCCGTAATTCTTCTACATACTCGCAGAAACCAATGCCCCAAGGGGGCACCTCCCGCATGCCGTAACATTATATACATTCAACTGCAAATAACACGCAGTATAAATAACGTTCTCTCTCTCTCGTCTTGCGCGGAATATCTCCTATACAAGCGTCGTTCTTTACGATATATATATATATATATATATATATATATATATATATATGTGCCTCGGTGGTGTAGTGGTTAGCGTCACTGACTATGGATCCATCGGCCCCGGGTTCGAGACCCGACGGCAGCCGGCGCGCAGCAAAACCCAGCTGTTCATCCTTCCACACAATAAAGAAAGTGGTTGGTAGATAAATGGGTACCCTAGGTGGCCTAGTGGTTAAGACGCTGGGCTGCTGACGGGGCGTGGTTCGGATTCCACGTTAAACTATTGGTCTAAGGTGGAGTGAAAAGCTTGACCTTCGTCAGAATGAACAATTCGGGCGGAAGCTAGCCAAAGGTTACCAAAGGTTAAAGGTATATATATATATATATACTGTATATATATATATATATATTAACTGCAAGGTATCGATGACGTCATACAGGAACTAATTGAGAAGCATACAGAAAAAGAAGACGACGCTATAGAAGCGATGAAGGCTAACTGAAAGTACTTCTATAATTTTGCAAAAAGGAAGTCGAAAAACCATGCGACTATCGGACCTTTAAAAAACGAGAACAGTGCTTTATCTGATGATCTAACAGAAGTATTTGAAATATTAAGAGCTCAGTACGAATCATCTTTCAGTATCCCAAAAACTGACAAACTGATATGCGATAGAAACGCGTTCTTTGAAGAAGAACTACAAGGGGAAAGTATAACAGACTTCGACTTTACGACGGATGATATTACACAAGCCATAGGGAAACTAAAAACACACTCAGCGGCAGGACCGGATAAATGGAATGCCACACTGATCAAAAACTGCAAGAATCCAATCGCTGAGCCCCTATATTGGATATGGAGACGATCACGAGACACGAGAGAAATACCGGGCATCCTGAAGAGTGCGAGCATACTCCCAATATATAAAGGAGGAGATCGACCCGAGGCCAAAAACTATAGGCTAGTGTCGCTTACATCTCATCTCACTAAAATATTGAAAGAATAGTCAGACAGAAAATCTGACTTTGTGGAATCTCAGAAAAAATTCAATGATAACCAACATGGGTTTCGGTCAGGCAGATCATGCTTATCACAACTAATGGAACACTACAACAGACTTTGCCAAAGCGTTCGACAAGTGTGACCATGGAATCATAATATATAACCTAAAATATATGGGAATAACAGGAAAAGTAGGGAAATGGATATATAAGAACCTGCTGACGGCTGCGCTTTGAACTTCCCTGCAACGGGAGATGTTGGATGCTTCCATTGCATGCCCTGTCGTTTACTGTCTGGTTCATAGTGATGGATCCAGGTATGGATGTCTGCTCTCGTCTTTTGGCGCGATATCATAATGAAGGTGAAAACTTTTTGGAGCGCATTATCACTGGAGATGAAACCTAGATCCATCATTATGAATCAGAAAGCAAACGACAGAGCATGCAATGGAAGCATCCAACATCTCCCGTTGCAAGGAAGTTCAAAGCGCAGCCGTCAGTAGGTAAAGTTATGCTAACACTGTTTTAGGATACACGAGGCCCTATCCTTGAACATTATCTAGAGCGTGGAACTACAGTAACAAATGCATCGTATTTTGACATGCTTCGGAATGAGTTAAAGCAAGCAATTCGCACAAAACGGAGAGGGAGATTATCGGAAGGTGTTATTCTGTTACACGACAATGCGCGTCCTCATACCGCTGCATAGACTAGAAAATGCCTTCAAGAACTTAATTTTGAAGTTCTCGACCATCCAGCCTACAGTCCAGACCTGGCACCTTCGGATTTTTACCTGTTTGGACCACTAAAAGACGCTTTGAGAGGTCAGCGATTCCAAGGTGATGATGACCTGAAGGAGGCGGCGAATGACTGGCTACGCACACAGCCAAAAACATTCTTTTGTGATGGCATTAGGAAGCTTGTAGATCGCTGGACTAAGTGTATTGAGAAACAGGGCGGCACTGTTGAGAAGTGATGTGTTTATAATCTGTCAGATGTAAAAATAAAATTGTGAAAACAAAAAGTGCGGAGACTTATTGAATTACCCTCGTACATACAGTATATATATATATATATATATATATATATATATATATATATATATATATATATATATATATATATATATATATACAGGGCGTCCCAAAAAAATGTATACACACTTTAACAGCTGATAGCGATAGCTAAATTGATGTTTCTTTCTTTCCAAGTTAAACCCATTAGAATTAATAATGGCAGTCAGACTAAGCTTTGAACAAAGGAAATTCATTCTAAAATGCTACTGGAAGTGTGAAAACGCAGTTGAAGTGCAAAGACAGTTTAGGAGGGAGTTTCAAACAGATCCACCAACGCGACTTACCATCACTCGAATTAGAGATAAGTTTGAAGCCGATGGAACTGTTCAGAATGTCCACAAGAAGCGTTCCGGAAGACCACGGACATCGACAAGCCCCACAAAGCAAGAAAGAGTACTGGAAACGTATCACCAAAGTCCAAGAAAATCTGTGCGGCAAGCGAGTCGTGAGGTAGGAATTTCAGAATCGTCTGTCCAACGCATTTTGAAGCGCTGTCAATGGAAAAGTTACATTCCAAGATTAGTCCATGCTATTAATGAAGATGATCCGGACCGAAGAGTGGAGTATTGCGAGTGGTACTTGGCACGATGTGGATGTGGATTGGACGAAGGGGTTTCGTAGAATACCCTCCGCGTTCACCAGACCTCACACCACTAGACTTTTTTTTATGGGGATACTTAAAAGACAAAGTCTACGCTATAAAACCTGCAACAGTCGCTGAATTGAGAGCAGCCATTGAACGAGAATGCACACAAATACCAAACGAAATGTTTCGTGATGTTTGCGATTCCATTGCTTCGCGTTATCAGCAGTGCCTGGACCAGAACGGACGTCAGTTTGAAAACAGGCGTTGACAAAACAATTAAATAATGTCTGTAGATTCTATTACATTTTGAAAATGAAATGTATTTTAATAAACACTGCCTTTATAATTATTTAAAGTGTGTATACATTTTTTTGGGACGCCCTGTATATATATATATATATATATAATGTAAAGAACGACGCTTGTGTAGAAGAGTGTTCCGCACAAGATGAGGAGGGAGAACGAGCAAATGAAAAATGAGGTACCTCCAAGGAATCGAACCCCGGATCATTCAATTGCCGGTCGTATATGTTAACCACTACACCAAGGGCCCCGATTAGTCAGTTCTCGTAATTCTCCTAAATACGAGCGGAATCAAATGCCCTGAGGGGCATCTTCGCATGCCGTACATATATACATTTTAACTGCAAACAACACAGTATAATTAATGTAAAGAATTCTCCCTCCTGATCTTGTGCGGAACACACTTCTACACAAGCGTCGTTCTTTACATTAATTATACTGGGTGTTGTTTGCAGTTAAAATGTATATATGTACGGCATGCGTAGGTGCCCCCTCAGGGCATTTGATTCCGCTCGTATGTAGGAGAATTACGAGTACTGACTAATCGGGGTCCTTGGTGTAGTGGTTAACATATCCGACTGGCAATTGGATGATCCCGGGTTCGATTCCTGGGAGGTACCTCATTTTCATTTGCTCGTTCTCCCTCCTCATCTTGTGCGGAACACTCTTCTACAGAAGCGTCGTTCTTTACATTAATTATACTGGGTGTTGTTTGCAGTTAAAATATATATATATATATATATATATATATGTATACACTGTATACTATCTATATATATATATATTTACTGTATAACAGATTTTTATTTTACCTCAGAAGATATAGCGCGAGCTAAACTCGTAGCACATTCAGCTGCAGGTCCGGACAAATGGAACGCATTATTGATTAAAAACTGTAAAAATGAAATCGCTGCACCCTTATACTGGATATGGAGAAGATCCCTAGACACTGTGGAAATACCGAGCATCTTGAAAAGAGCAAACATTGTCCCTATATACTGTATAAAGGAGGGGGATAGATCTCAAGCAAAGAACTATAGACCAGTGTCATTGACGTCCCACCTCACCAAAGTATTTCAAAGAATACTGTAGTTTCAGAGAAAATCTATGACTTCTTGGAGACATTGGAAAGATTCAACGAAAATCAGCACGGATTTTGATCAGGAAGATCATGCCCATCACAACTTATAAAGCACTATAACAATATCTTAGATGCACTTGAAAGCAATGAAAACTACGATGTCATATACACAGATTTTGCTAAAGTTTTCGACAAATGTAATCATGGTATAATATCGCATAAAATGAAACATATGGGAATAACAGGCAAAGTGAGAAAATGGATCTACAACTTCCTCAGAGAACGTCTACAGGTGTCCAGAATTCGAGGTATATCATCATCAGAATCGGAAATACGCAGCTCCTATTCCCACTCCTATTCATTATCATGCTAACAGACATAGACAATGAAGTAAACAGCAACAATATAGTAACATCCTTTGCAGACGATACAAAGATGAGCAGAATAAGCAGCAATGCGAAAGAGGTGGAGGCCTTGCAGAGGGACACGAACAAAATATACAAATGGTCAAGAGACAACAACATGACAATTAACACCGAGAAATTTCAGCTCTTGAGATATGATAGAAATGAGGAACTTAAACATACTGCATATTATGCTCCAGATAGACAGGAAATTCATCAAAGCACGAAAGCGATCGATTTGGGGATTATAATGACCGATGATGCGAAATTCGAGACACAAAATCAGATAGTGATAAACAAAGCAAAACGAGTCGCGGGACAGGTACTAAGGACGTTCAATAGAAGGGACAAGACTAATAATTCCCCTGCTGAAAAAACTTATCATACCAAAACTTGAATGCTGCTCACTCTTGACGTACCCATATAAAAAGGAAGAAACTAATACACTAGAAGAAACGCAGAGACATTTCACAGCTAAGATTGATGGCTGCAAAGAACTCAACTGTTAGGAAAGACTACGTAAACTAAATCTATACTCCCTAGAAAGAAGAGAGAGGTCACCATAATCTACATATGGAAAATGATCGAAAAACTGGTACCAAACCTTAAACTAAACCCAATTACCATCCAAACAACGCTGAAAAATAGGAAAGCCAGAATCCGTAGTGTTCCCAAATTAAAGGCCCGACAAGGGACCTCTTCAACTCTGAAGGAAAATAGTTTGGTTGTCAGGGGGGGGTGAGGCCAAGACTTTTTAAGCAGCTTCCAAAGGACCTTAGAGACGTTACATGTGTCAAAGTTGAAGTGTTCAAAGAAGACTAGATGCCTAGCTCAGGACGGTACCTGGCTATGTGCAAGAAAGAGCGCAAGAGAGCAACTCTCTCTTCCACCAAGCCAGACCTAGAGGCGGGGTCACCAGCTTGACCTTCGTATGAAGAAAGACCAACGCACGGAACTGCAACGAGGTTAACGAGGTATATATATATATATTTATATATATATATATATATATATATATATATATATATATCTCGGGTGATTCATAAGTCTGTTACCACTGTAATGGTGAAATATTTTCTGTGTTTCAGATTCTTGATTTGTGAAAATATGGGGTATGGTCAAGGAGAGGGTATATGCCACAAAACCTCGTAATGTCAATGATTTAAAAGAAAGAATTTCCACTGTTAATTTCCAATGTGTAATTGGGTAAAAATAACCTCAAATAAAAAAACATCACAGGTTACTGTGGTTTGTAGTTATTTTTTATTCACCATTACAGTGGTAACAGACTTATGAATCACCCATATATATATATATATATATATATATATATATATATATATATAAGCAAGGAACCACATGGAAAAGGAAAAAGAAACACGAAATCCGAGCGCTTTCGTGATATATTCACATCTTCAGGGACAAGAGAGAACTATTCCTATTTCTTTCTTGTCTCTGAAGATGTAAATATATCTCATAGGCCAGTGCCAGTGACGCTTCTCAGTTTTGTGCTCCGTCTTACTATCAAATTAACAAGGTTTAAAGTTAGTGAACCGGTATGTTACCTATACAATAAAATTTGTAAATGTGCCAAGATTATCCAGTTACAATCTCATTAGATGGTCCACAATACTTAATTAATAATAATACATATAATATATCCTCAAAATTTTCTAACGACATCCGGCACTACCTTCTTGGACCTATGAGGAGGGAGGTAAACAGGACCTTGAAATAGCGGGCGTACGAACGAATGAACGAACTAAACGAATGAACGAGTGAATTTTAACTACATAAACAGTTCAAAATATTTTCAAAAGGCCAGGGAAAGGCCCTGAAATCTTAAATGAAAAACCAAGCAAATAAATAGGTTTTATTACTTTAGATATATTTACAAACTTGCACGCTTACATGTTTTAAAGGGACAAGGAGTGGGCACTCCTTTTAGCATCCCCATCTCGTTCCCCTCTCCCGCCCTACCCCCATCATATACACTGCGAATTTTCCGTTTAATAGTAAAAGTTTTGACGGTGATCGCGGGAAATGTATGTTTCATTACGGTATAATCGTACAGTGACTCCGCGTGTATACTTTTTGTGTCATAGAAATAGTTACATAATTAATGTGAAAAGATGCTTCAACATCGAACCGTTGGTATCCAGAGCATGATTTAAAGGGACGAAAAAGTGGGACCCTTTCGGCGTTTTCCCCCATCGCCACCCCCAACCAGCCCCCACCAGATACGCTCCCCCGCAAGCCGTTACAGATACAATGGGGTCGTCTGCTGTAAATCTTGTAGAAAATCCTCTGTTATGTTTCATATTCGACAAAGTAGATCATATTAGGTCAGACCTTCTTGTATCTGTCTGTCATGATTTTTATGATTCAGAAGAAATAGAACAACACGTGGTGTCAAATCAGAAAAACGCGATTTCGATAGAACAGTTCCGGTCAGAGTTAGATGCGTTGAAAGAGACGCTCCTCCCAAAGCCCAGTTACTCGGAAGTAGTTCAGCAAGCCAGATCTCCAAGAAGCGCGTCGGGCAGCGAGGGAAACGAAATCCCCGCCTCCAACTCCCCACCTGAAGGTGGGGTGGAAACGCAGCATGCAGAGGTAGCGGTCAATCCCCGTCCCGTTCAGGAAAGGACTCCTGCTCCCGATCTCACAATGAGGAACAGGGACGGTCCAATGCCGAGAGTCGAGGCATCATTGCCCTCTTCCCTACCTCCCACTGCAGAGGAGAGGTGTTCGATTACGCCTCGCTCGGTACGCAGTTCCACCCCCTCCCACCGAAGAAGGAGAGGCACGCGCGGCCGTCAGGGTATAAACACCGCTAACAGACCCTCACCAAGCCACAGAGTAAGGGTGGGGCCTCCTATCCCCCAAAGGTTGTGCCACCCATCCCCCAGGCAGGCGAACCCTGCCTCAGGGAGATCGAGGG
>JAJOZX010002510.1:40000-342500 GCA_023014485.1 Bathynomus jamesi
ATGAAGAAGGTGACACTGCAGCATTAACTGCAATTAATCTTTTTACCGCAATTGACCGTGATGAATTATTTCCAACGCAAACCGTTGAAGATATTTGCAGTGAAGCTCCTTACAATCCGACGCAAGAGTCTACCATAGAAATGTAAGTGTCTGTAATTTATTCACAAGAAACATGATTTTATATATATGGGGTTGTAGTATCTCATCAAATACTTCATTTAGATACTCACCATTATGCTAAAATCGAAATTTTTTTACCAATCGTTTTAAATGTTATTTGGATTTACCTCTTATCGCCATTATGCTAAAATCGAATTTTTTTATGGCAATCGTCTTAGATTGGTGATCACAAACAACAGTAACCTAATACTTTTAAAGAAAGCATTCTATTAAATACTTTTAGCTATGTTCACGAATTAATACCGGTTTTAAAATAGATTCGAGACGAAGACCGTCTGGACTGATTTTATAGAAATTCAAGGATTCCAAGTTGATCACAAGAGAAGTTATGTAGTCATCTTCCATGCTGCAAAATCTCGTCGTTTGCCTGTCTGCTCAGAACACCGACAAGAGGTAAGAGCGAATCCACATCAACACAAATTTTAGTCGCTAAAATAACAGCCTGAGCATTGTTCATGTTCTAAATTATCTTGATTCGTTTTGGTAAAATTGAGTAAACTGCAGCCTTTGTTCCTGATCAGAAACTCTCCGTCTTTTTCTGGTATGGTGCAAGGTTTCGTTGCAACCATATTCACTGCTCGAGTCTACTTCACAGTCGTTGTCTTCTAATCTAGATTACACTCTTCACTAATGCATTCAATGGGGGAATAATAATCTTGGTTGATATTATTGACACCACAATAGAGGGCTCACTGGGTAACGGACACTTCAGGTAATGATGCGGGCGCTTGAGGTGGGTCGGGGACAATCTGCTCAGGTTGCCCTTGTGGCGGGGAAAATATTGTGTGGAGGTAATTATGTGCTGCTTCTAAGTAAACAAAACGGGCTTTATGTAACACAGTGGCAACTAATAATGATTTATGCAGATACACCAGCTCTTCTGGAACGTCTGGATGCAATTTACCGAGCGATATATTATCAAGTGTGTGCTTCAAACCCGTTTGGAACGTCAGATATCATGTTCACCACCTAGGAATTGGTCAAGGCACAGAGAGCTAACTAACACGACTCTATCCTCTATTTCCAATCTTGTAATGAGTTAAAGTGAAAGTTTCGCCTGCCTTTATACAATGTCGTTCTGACGTCATTATAAAGCTCCACGCAGGGAATTTCAGGTAGTAGCATGAATCACGTTGCTGTTCTTTCACCTGTGCACACACACACACACAAAGGAGAAAGTGAAACGCTAATTGAAACTGATTTATTTAATAAAAGAAATATTCAAGCTATATATATTTACAAACACGTGTAATAAATAAGTTAACAATAGACACATCAATCATTATATTCAAGACATATATTAAAAACATGTGTAATAAAAAGTTAACAAATGAAATTATGTTAACTCAGCCAGTTGGCTTAGAAGGGGTAAATGGCTAGAGTTGCCAGATACCACTTTTTAGCATTATTGGAGAGTGCCAGATACCATTGTATACATTATTATAGACTCCTAATCAGCCAGTTGGCTTAGAAGGCGTAAATGGCTTGAGTTGCCAGATAACGCATGTATTCAATAGAAGGCTGAGTTGCCAGTTTGTGCTATATATTAATTAATTAATTCTAATCGAAGACTGAGTTGCCAGATACCACTTTTTAGCATTATTATGGAGAGTTGCCACTAAACAATTAAAAGAATTCGTTCCATTAGCATATTCAATCTACACACACACACACACACACACACACACACACACACACACGAGGAAAGGGATACCGACAATCTGCGTCAACTCAAAACACACGTGTTTGCACTGATGGAGAGTTGCCAGATACCATTGCTCAGGTACGCAGTTGCCAGATTGTACCATTTATTTTCTTAAAAGTTGGTTTAGAATTCCGCTAGTAGGTTTAGAAGGCGTAACATGTTATAATTAACCAAAAGAATTAAGTAAAACAACATTGCATCATTCTGTTTATTATAAATATATAGAAAATAAATATACATTTCAATAATAATAGAAATGAGGAATATGCATATAATCCGTCAATATAACAGTACAGGAGAAATATGTACACACACACACACACACAATATGGAGATATATAGAAAATAAATATACATTCAATAATAAGAGAAATGAGGAATATGCATATAATCAAAAAAATATACACACACACACACACACCACACACACACACACACATAATTATGGAGATATATAGAAATAAATATACATTTCAATGGTCAATAATAATAGAAATGAGGAATATCCATATAATCCTTCAATATAACAGTACAGGAGAAATATCACACAAATATATAAATACATTTCACTTTTTTTTCAAAATACTAAACTCGCACTTAATCGAGTTTACAATTACATCATTATTGCTCTGCATTACGCAGTATATGCGGCTTAATAATATTTCACCGCTTAAAGTATAGGGAAACCTGTATTCGATATGAAGGGCTTTCATATCGTTCAGTACTATTTTTGTTCCCACTTTACAACCGGTTGGTAAGTCATCTTTAAATACGTCTAGAATACAATCAAAAGCACGCACAAAGAGTTCATCGTTAGCTACATTATTAAACACAAGTTTATAAACACGCTTTTCCAATCGAGGGTTTATTTCTACCGACTCGAGCTTTTCAATCGTGAACTCATCTTCACTCAACATAGCGGCAATTGAAATAATCTTCTAAATCGTTACGACAACTGCGCGTTATATAAAGAAATAGTTCTTCAGGGTGAACGGTGTAGGTGAGCTCAGCCTTGTACCGATCAATTGCTTTGTACCAAAGTTCATGGTATTTCAAAGAGTCTAAACTCTTTAAATAAACGTCCAGCTCTAGACCATTCTCACCTTGTTCAGCCCTACACTCGGTAAACCCATCGAGCAGAGCGGTGTATGCGTATTCAAGTACTGTATCAAATAAAGCATATCCGTAACACGCGCGTCTAATATAGGTTTCAGCTTGCGGAATCCGACGATTTCAAACATTCTGTCGAGGATGAAACGGTTTCGCGTAGGAACAAGAGCGTTATTATCAGAAGCATTCTTCCACATCAGCCGTATATCAATGCATGGCCGATCGTTATTTATACACAACGTACATACAACGGTGTATGAGGGTGCGTCACTAATCTGCTCTCTTCTTGTACCTACGTTAGCAGGTATTTTATAACGATCTTCACTCCACTTCTCAACTATCACGAAGATTCTATTCATCTCCTCGACACTTAAATAAACCCGTTTGTTTGTTTGTCTACATTCCGGTTCTAGTACATAGCTAACGGTACCGGATTTACGCCTGAACACGCGCAACGATTTCGTCACGGACACATCGTACGAGGTGTTGAGAATGCTGCTCAGTGGAAGTTCCATCGTATTCGAGGAGCGCACGTCCACTCGGTTCAAGCTCTGAGATAACTATGAGCTGTGTGAGGCACGCAGGTAGGCAGGAACGGTTCGATGGGCGGCTGCTGACTCGATGATACGTGAATGGGGTTGTTCGAACTCGTATGATCCGCGAGTCGCACCATAATCGAATTGTTGTACATATTGGGTAGGTGTTTGTCAGCTACAAGAATTAATTTCGGTTTTATCACTACCAGACTACGCACCAGACAGTTTCCCTCAGGATAATTTTCACGAACTAGGCACATTTGTTTTACTAAACATCTTCACACTCCGGCGCACTATTTGAGAGGAACATATGCTCATATTTTTCCTTTCTGCCCATCAAACGATACTCGTCTCTAAAGTCTGTTAAAAACTCACGCAGGGCACCAGCCACAACCTCACTACGAACCTCATCATGATATACAGTACATTAATATAGTGATAAAATACTTAAGATTGTCCATGATCACGAGATTCACATTTTCAGTCGTAGGGTATGAGTAATCGACATGGTGTAACATGACGTAATACCGCTTGTCACACCACCCAACCGCAAGACTCATTATCCATACCTGCTGCTTCTCTTCTGCACGCGTTGTTTCTTTTACTTCACGGTATATGTGAGACTTTATAAAGTTTAGCTCTACAGCATACTTCAGCACATCGTCTGTGCAACGAAAGCCTTCAACGGTCTCACCAGAACATCCGTAGAGTATTTGTACATCTTGCAACTTCGCACAATCCAATGTGGTTTTAAAAGAGGCATAGGAGGGGGGAATAGGAAGTTTTTCGGTATCCACCACATCCTGGCACTTTGCTGAATACCATTTCATAAACATTGTACAAGCAATATTAAAGGTAGCCATTGAATACACGTCTGATCTCCTTTTTTTCTTCTACGCTGGCGAATACACGTCTGATCTCAAGGGCTTACTGCAGTCGATTGACCACGCAGGGAATCCCAGATAGTAGCATGACTCACGTTGCTGATCTTACAGTGGGAGGAGCTTAGAACTTTCACCTGCGCACACGCACACACACACAAGGAGAAAGTAAAACGCTAATTGAAACATGATTTATTTAATAAACGAGATATTCAAGTTATATATATTTACAAATACGATTTAATAAACGAGATATTCAAGTTATATATATTTACAAATACGTGTAATAAATCAATAGATACATCAAAGATTATATACAAGACAAATACGTGTCAGTTAACAATAGACGCATCAAAAGTTATGGTATCCAAAGGGTACGGTATCATAGGTACCAGGTAACTGGTAACGTTTCCTATAGGTGTTACGGCACACCTTCGTACCCCTAAGTTCCTTCACGCCCCCAGCTTCTGCGCCCGAAAATTGTGGGTGCCCACAATTAGTTGGGAGGTCGTTCGCCCTCATCATCGTCCAAACACACTAGATCCCTCAACGATTCAAAGTGACGCACCCTCATACGCCGTTGTGTGTCCGTTGTGTATAAATAACGATCGGCCATGCATTGATATACGGCTGATGTGGAAGAATGCTTCTGATAATAACGCTCTTGTTCCTACGCGAAACCGTTTCATCCTCGACAGAATGTTTGAAATCGTCGGATTCCGCAAGCTGAAACCTATATTAGACGCGCGTGTTACGGATATGCTTTATTTTGATACAGTACTTGAATACGCATACACCGCTCTGCTCCATGGGTTTACCGAGTGTAGGGCTGAACAAGGTGAGAATGGTCTAGAGCTGGACGTTTATTTAAAAAGTTTAGACTCTTTAAAATACCATGAACTTTGGTACAAAGCAATTGATCGGTACAAGGCTGAGCTCACCTACACCGTTCACCCTGAAGAACTATTTCTTTATATAACGCGCAGTTGTCGTAACGATTTAGAAGATTATTTCAATTGCCGCTATGTTGAGTGAAGATGAGTTCACGATTGAAAAGCTCGAGTCGGTAGAAATAAACCCTCGATTGGAAAAGCGTGTTTATAAACTTGTGTTTAATAATGTAGCTAACGATGAACTCTTTGTGCGTGCTTTTGATTGTATTCTAGACGCATTTAAAGATGACTTACCAACCGGTTGTAAAGTGGGAACAAAAATAGTACTGAACGATATGAAAGCCCTTCATATCGAATACAGGTTTCCCTATACTTTAAGCGGTGAAATATTATTAAGCCGCATATACTGCGTAATGCAGAACAATAATGATGTAATTGTAAACTCGATTAAGTGCGAGTTTAGTATTTTGAAAAAAAAAGTGAAATGTATTTATATATTTGTGTGATATTTCTCCTGTACTGTTATATTGAAGGATTATATGTATATTCCTCATTTCTATTATTATTGACCATTCAAATGTATATTTATTTCTATATATCTTCATAATTGTGTGTGTGTGTGTGTGTATGTGTGTATATATATTTTTTGATTATATGCATATTCCTCATTTCTCTTATTATTGAAATGTATATTTATTTTCTATATATCTCCATAATTGTGTGTGTGTGTATATATTTCTCCTGTACTGTTATATTGACGGATTATATGCATATTCCTCATTTCTATTATTATTGAAATGTATATTTATTTTCTATATATTTATAATAAACAGAATGATGCAATGTTGTTTTACTTAATTCTTTTGGTTAATTATAACATGTTACGCCTTCTAAACCTACTAGCGGAATTCTAAACCAACTTTTAAGAAAATAAATGGTACAATCTGGCAACTGTGTACCTGAGCAATGGTATCTGGCAACTCTCCATCAGTGCAAACACGTGTGTTTTGAGTTGACGCAGATTGTCGGTATCCCTTTCCTCGTGTGTGTGTGTGTGTGTGTGTGTGTGTGTAGATTTGAGAATATGCTAATGGAACGAATTCTTTTAATTGTTTAGTGAGACAACTCTCCATAATAATGCTAAAAAGTGGTATCTGGCAACTCAGTCTTCGATTAGAATTAATTAATTAAATATATAGCACAAACTGGCAACTCAGCCTTCTATTGAATACATGGCGTTATCTGGCAACTCAAGCCATTTACGCCTTCTAAGCCAACTGGCTGATTAGGAGTCTATAATAATGTATACAATGGTATCTGGCAACTCTCCATAATAATGCTAAAAAGTGGTATCTGGCAACTCTAGCCATTTACGCCTTCTAAGCCAACTGGCTGATTAGGAGTCTATAATAATATATAAAATGGTATCTGGCAACTCAGTCTTCGATTGGAATTAATTAATTAAATATAGCACAAACTATCAACTCAGCCTCCTATTGAATACATGGCGTTATCTGGCAACTGAAGCCATTTACGCCTTCTAAGCCAACTGGCTGATTAGGAGTCTATAATAATGTATACAATGGTATCTGGCAACTGTCCATAATAATGCTGAAAAGTGGTATCTGGCAACTCTAGCCATTTACGCCTTCTAAGCCAACTGGCTGATTAGGAGTCTATAATAATGTATACAATGGTATCTGGCAACTCAGTCTTCGATTAGAATTAATTAATTAAATATATAGCACAAACTGGCAACTCAGCCTTCTATTGAATACATGGCGCTATCTGGCAACTCAAGCCATTTACGCCTTCTAAGCCAACTGGCTGATTAGGAGTCTATAAGACAACGCCTACTCGGCTGAAGTCTTAATATGCATTTGGCTCCGGCCAGGTGAACACCTCTCCTCCTTTCTCTCCTCCTTTCTCTCCTTTCTCTTGGGGATAACGCCGCCTCCAAGTTTCATGACCCCTTGTTGCACCTGCAGCATCCCCCACCCCCCTTTGCAGGGATTTTTCGCAACACCCCCTTTGCAACCCCACCCCCCTTTGCAACACGTTGCACAACAACCCATCCCCCTTTGCAACATTGCAACATTACGTAATAAATTGCAACATTCCTGCACTCTACCCTTTTGCGGCTATACTACTGAGGGTTTCGTCGATCTCAAAGTGTGATTAGGCCCACCAATTTTCTTTGGATTCTTCAAAATGTCGTTTGCGCATATCTGTAAAACAGAAGGTTAGGTTAGGTTAGGTTACGTTAGGTTAGGTTAGGTTATCAAGAACTTACCTCTCTTAAAAAGTTGTTATAATCGACGGCGGTTGTATGACCAATATCCAGTTCCTGCTCACAATATTTGATGCATGTATATTCTTTTGTCCATGAATATATGAAGGTAATTATTTTGTCAAGAGGCATTTTGGATCCTTCCAGCCACGTATCTTTACGGACAGAAACGGACTCATTGCAGCCATCTTTTCGACATCTCCAAGAACTTCGCATGGGTAGGAACTTCAATTTCATTTGGTGATTTTTTCGACAGAATTTACTCACTTCAATTACATTGTATTGCTGTAAAAACTTTATTGACGATTCCTCGGAAACCAAGTTGGCAATCAACCACTTCAGATTGATATTATCACTCATTTTTTATCTGAAAAGAAGCAAAAATAAATTATATGAAAAACGGTACACAAACAGGAAAAGGTCCAAATTTTCTATCAGTCATGGCGGATAACTTGTTGAAAATAGTCTCATATAATGTAAGGTCAGTGAGGAATTCAACTGTAGATGTTCATAAAATCTGCGACAGTGCAGATTTGATATTCCTGCAGGAGCACTGGCTACCTAAGCAAGAGCTAAAATTTCTCTCTACCATCCATGATGACTTTATGTACCATGCGTCATCAGCAGTAGACTTGTCAGATGAATTAATGTACGGTAGGCCGTTTGGTGGTGTTGCTTTCTTATAAGGAAAAATTTGTCAAAACATATAAGATTTTTAACAAGCGATAACGTAAGGTTGTTAGGCATTGAATTACAAGTGAACAATGATTGCATATTAATTGTAAACTGCTATTTACCATACAACAACGGCAGTAATCTAGATGAATACATTGATTTGCTGTACAAAATTAAGTCATTATCAGATAACCCCAAATATTCTCACTGTATAATAATGGGGGACTTTAACGCACATGTGAACTCGGAATTCTTTGGAGAATTGGGTAACATGTGCGAGTCGGCCAATTTAAGTATAAGTGATGTAGATGTATTAGGGGTAGCCAGTGGTAATTTTACATACGTTAGCGATATGAGTGGTACCACCAGGTGGATTGATCATTGTCTCACTAGTAATAATCTAAAGGATCGAATTGTTAGAGTTCATATTTTGCATGATTTCCTTCTTTCTGATCATAGACCACTAGAAATATTAATTAACGTTACCAATTTATGCGCAACACGACTTAACAAGAACTCAATAGGTAAGAATAATCGCGTCAATTGGTCCAATGTTAATATGCAGCAGAGAATAGAATACAAAGACAGAACATGTCACCTCCTTAATAATTTAGAAATTTTGCACCTTGCCTGTAATAATCCTTGCTCAAATGATTCTCACTGTAAACTCATAGATAGGTATTATAGTAAGATAATATCCCTGTTAAGAGAAGCAGGAAGCCCCTTGATTAAATCTTACAACTATCATACTAAGGTTATTCCTGGATGGAATGATTTCATTGCCCCCCTGAAGAGGGAATCGAAAGACGCCTATGATTTGTGGTGCTTTCATGGTAGACCCAGATTAGGACCAGTATACATAAATATGTGTAGAAGTCGGGGTCAGTATAAGGCGGCCATAAGGCGATGTAAACAGAAAGAAGAGTCTATTCGAGCATCAAAAGCCTGTGAAGCTCGCATAAATAACGATAATAACAAATTCTGGAAATTTGTTAAGAATCAAATGGGTGTCAAAAATGTCCTCTCTCCGACAATCGATGGGGTGTCGGGGGAGGATGAAATTGCAAAGCTGTGGAAAAACCACTACTCTAACATTCTTAATAGTGTGAGTAGGGATAATCTTAAGATAGATTGCAGCGAAACGATTGTGGGAGGGACAAGTGAAAATATTTTGATATCATTTTCTGAAGTAAAGAGGTTAATTAAAGAGTTAAAGACTGGTTCTGCGTCAGGGGTAGATGACTTATCGAATGAGCACTTAAAATATGCAAATGACGTAGTATGTCTGCATATATCATTGCTCCTATCAGCCATGTTTGCTCATAGCTATATCCCTGCAGAGTTCATGAGGGTCTATATCTTGTTCCTGGTCAAAAATAAGTACGGAGACATTCTGTCCAGCAATAATTACAGGCCTATTGCTGTCGCTTCCTGCTTCTCGAAACTACTAGAAAAACTCTTGTTACTCCGATTAAATGATTTCCTATGGACATCTAATCAGTTTGGCTTTAAAAGGTCCCACTCAACTGACCTGTGTATCTATGTACTTAAAGAAACAATATCTAAATACATTGACAGTAATTCAACCATTTATAGCTGTTTCCTTGAGATAAGTAAGGCATATGATAGGGTGAACCACAATATTTTATTTGCAAAACTAGAAGACAGAAAGGTTCCCATGTACATATTAAATTTATTGAAATTTTGGTATTCCCACCAATCTTTCACTGTTAGGTGGGGCAATGTACTATCCGAGTGTTTTGGCTCCTCTTGCGGGGTGAGACAAGGCTCCTTGCTCTCCCCTATGCTGTTTAATGTGTATATTGACGGATTAATTGCTTCACTTAATGAGGCAACAGTAGGATGTTGCATAGATAACACAAAGTTTATGCCGATGATATGGTGTTAATAAGTCCCTCTGCTAAAGGTCTGGATCGGCTACTAAATGTCTGCGAAGTGTATTCGCAGAAACATGATATTCTTTTTAATGTTACAAAAACTAAGGTTATGCAATTTCATCCTAAAAGCTGTACTCAGCCAGCTGATATAAGGTTTAAAATGAATGGTGAAGTAATTGAAGAAGTACAAGAGTAAGTATTTGGGTCAAATTATTACCAGCTCCTTGAGTGATGACTCTGATATAAGAAAACAATCTCGAAGCCTGTGTGCTAAAGCGAATATGACCAAAGGAACTTTCGTTTCTGTATAAGCGAAGCTAAAGACACACTCTTTCGTACTTTCTGCAGTAATATATACGGTCAGCAACTCTGGGTGAATTATAAAAAAGGTTCTGGCAGAACCCTAAATTTGCTGTACAACAGGTCTTTTAGACTCTTACATAAATTAACCCCGAGATGCTCAGCTTCGCAAATGTTTGCTACCCGCAATGTCCCGAGCTTCCCGGAGGTAACAAGACGTGCTCAACACATTCTAATGCAAAGAATTAAAAAATCAACCAACCCGATCATCCAAGCTATCCATGAGTCCTGCCATTTATCCTCTAAGCTATGGACTTCTTGGTACGAAAACGTCTGTCTGTAGCTCCACTTAACTTCGACAGTGCAGTATTATTTCTAATCAATTGTATATATTTTTATCCTTAGTGTATGAACTGTCATTGTATTAATAATATATATTTGTCATATGGACTATAGTCTGCCAATAAACCTTTTCATTTTCATTTTCATATCGCGGAAGCGCTCGGACTTCGTGTTTACTTTTCCTTTCCCTGTGGTTCCTTGCTTATTAAAAAGATCACGTGCTGTTTTGTGAATCGTTTGTATATATATATATATATATAATATAATATATATATATATAATATATATATATATACATTATAACTGCAAACACGCAGTATAATTAACGTAAAGAACGACGCTTTGTATAGGAGAATATTCCGCGCAAGATGAGAGCGAAAGAACGAAACAAATGAAAAATGAGGTAACCACCCGGGAATCGAACCCGGGATCTTCCGATTGCCGGTCAGATATGATAACCATTACACCACGGGCCTCACTCAATCAAATGTCGTAATTCCTCTACATGCGCGCAGAAACCAATACCCCAAAGGGGCACCTTCCGCATGCCGTAACATTATATACATTATAACTGCAAACACGCAGTATAATTAACGGAATTGCGCGGAATATTCTCCTATACAAAGCGTCGTTCTTTACGTTAATTATACTGCGTGTTTGCAGTTATAATGTATATAATGTTACGGCATGCGGGAGTGCCCCTTTGGGGCATTGGTTTCTGCGCGCATGTAGAGGAATTACGACATTTGATTGAGTGAGGCCCGTGGTGTAATGGTTATCATATCTGACCGGCAATCGGAAGATCCCGGGTTCGATTCCCGGGTGGTTACCTCATTTTTTCATTTGTTTCGTTCTTTCGCTCTCATCTTGCGCGGAATATTCTCCTATACAAAGCGTCGTTCTTTACGTTAATTATACTGCGTGTTTGCAGTTATAATGTATATAATGTTACGGCATGCGGGAGGCGCCCCTTTGGGGCATTGGTTTCTGCGCGCATGTAGAGGAATTACGACATTTGATTGAGTGAGGCCCGTGGTGTAATGGTTATCATATCTGACCGGCAATCGGAAGATCCCGGGTTCGATTCCCGGGTGGTTACCTCATTTTTTCATTTGTTTCGTTCTTTCGCTCTCATCTTGCGCGGATTATTCTCCTATACAAAGCGTCGTTCTTTACGTTAATTATACTGCGTGTTTGCAGTTATAATGTATATAATGTTACGGCATGCGGGAGGCCCCTTTGGGGCATTGGTTTCTGCGCGCATGTAGAGGAATTACGACATTTGATTGAGTGAGGCCCGTGGTGTAGTTATCATATCTGACCGGCAATCGGAAGATCCCGGGTTCGATTCCCGGGTGGTTACCTCATTTTTTCATTTGTTTCGTTCTTTCGCTCTCATCTTGCGCGGAATATTCTCCTATACAAAGCGTCGTTCTTTACGTTGATATATATATATATATATATATATATATATATATATATTATATATATATACACAAACTCACAATGGTCCCCTGAGAAACTATATGTTAAACACACAGACCGTGCATGGAACAAGGAACTCTTCTGGGAAATTACATCCACTATAATTCGAATAAATAATGATAAATGCAAATACTATAGTTTTTTCTTTTTCCTTATGGAAAGCCTAACGTGGGCACCGGGTTACTCGCAAAGAGGCCCCAAAATATAGCTTCCCTCACCAGCTATCTGCAAAGCAGATAGGATCCAGCTTTGGGACAGGATCTAGGGTTTACAGCTTACACAAAGCCTACTACATTCAGAACCTCAATATACGCAAGAAACTCGTTGCATTCACGTCGGATTGAATACATCAAAGAAAAAGGGGTAACTATTGTATTTTTAGCAAAAAAACAAAACTTAAACCTCAACCGGGACATTGAACGTCCACTTTTCAAGGCACATAACACGTCCGTTTAATATACACAAACTCAGAATAGTACTTATTCGAACTATGGTGGATGTAATTTCCCAGAAGAGTTCCTTGTTCTATGTTACGGCATGCGGGAGGTGCCCCCTTGGGGCATTGGTTTCTGCGAGTATGTAGAAGAATTACGGCATTTGGAAGAGTGAAGTCCATGGTGTAATGGTATCGCGTCTGACCGGCAATCGGAAGATCCCGGGTTCGATTCCCAGGTGGTTACTTCATTTTTTCATTTGTTCCGTTTTCTCTCTCTCGTCTTGCGCGGAATATCTCCTATACAAGCGTCGTTCTTTACGTTATTTATACTGCGTGTTCTTTGCAGTTGAATGTATATAATGTTACGGCATGCGGGAGGTGCCCCCTTGGGGCATTGGTTTCTGCGAGTATGTAGAAGAATTACGGCATTTGGAAGAGTGAAGTCCATGGTGTAATGGTATCGCGTCTGACCGGCAATCGGAAGATCCCGGGTTCGATTCCCAGGTGGTTACTTCATTTTTCATTTGTTCCGTTTTCTCTCTCTCGTCTTGCGCGGAATATCTCCTATACAAGCGTCGTTCTTTACGTTATTTATACTGCGTGTTCTTTGCAGTTGAATGTATATATATATTATATATATGTTATATTGTTTTCGTACATGTGTTATGCAGAAGTTACAAGAGTGCATTGTTTCTGTTTTAGTTTTTCAAAATATAGTATTATTTTTCAAAATGTTGAATTGTTTTTAAACATTTGTTAATAAATATTACGTATATTTAATTTTTTTGTCATAGGCTGACTCATTCTCTCTCCAAAATCCTAACTTTTACCTAAAAAAGTACGCTTGGAAGAGCATATTTGCATGCATATTTCCAACATTTTGCCTGCATATACAGTATAACTAGTTTTAAGTGCGTAACTACCTTTCGCCTATATAAAACTTATGTTTTATAATGAATATATAAATAGAATTAAGCTGGATGCCTTACATAGAGAGTTAATCATATATCTTATTTATTATTTTTCCTTTTGAATTAATTTTTGTAAAATTAATTTTCTGAGACAGAAGTGGAAGGAAATGGTGAAATTACTGTATATGAAAAATGAACAGAATCTTGCTGGAATTGGAGCGTATCATATATTCAGCTCACGTTATATTCAACTCACGTTATTTAAAATTAATTACAGTGTTTTCATGTACAGGATGAGCCAAAAGTAATGAAACACATTTGATGGCCTTATAGTTTTGCGTCGCGATTGAACTTGTTATAGCCAACGTGATATTCGAAAGGCGATTTATACGATTTAATCACAGACACACGCCAGTAGGCTACACCAAAGCGGATTACTCTTCGCCATGGTTGAATTCGAGCTGTGAAATGGTACACCATTTTCCAGAATGACCAATGTGACCATACTCTTCCAACGCGTAAAAAAGATCTTGAACCTTGTCCAGAAGTTCAACGAAACCGGGAGTGTCCACATTGTACCCAAGACCAGAATGCCTTGAATGGAAAGTTTCCTGGTCGGAGACTGGTCGGTGTGGAGGGATTGACTGCCCACCAGCGTTTCCGGATTTAACTTCTGCTGACTTGTTTCTATCTGGTAATATCAAAGACACTGTATACGACGAATACCATCATTGCCAGTGTGGAGCTTGTCAGTGCCAACGAAATGAGTTTGTCGATCAATACCAGTAAGATTGTAGTTGAACAAAGAATTGAATGGTGGACATATTTAGCAGTTTTTGTGAGAAGCTTTACTTTTATAAATATCTTTAAAAACATGTTCTTTTTTTGTATACCACTTTTTAAATTTATTTATTTTCAATAAAATGTTGAATTCAAATGTGTTTCCTTACTTTTGTCCTGCCCTGCTCATGCTTAATATTCCATATACTCGTGTATATACAGTATATAAATGAGATTTAAACCTTTCAGAAATTACATGAAATATTTAAGGGTTTATCATTCGTTTACTTAAATAAATCTTTAATAGAGGTTTGACCCATCATTTATTCTTACGTGTGTAGTTCCAGAGTATTATTACCAACTAATTACGAACACATCTTATTTGGCGGGTGTGATGATGGGCTATTTTTTTCTAATCGCAGTCGGGCGTACGTTATCAACGGGAAATTTCATCGACATGTCGGAGTTTTGGATTTCACCACTGCCCATTTTTTCGACAAGAATGTCACGTATCTCCAAATCACTGGCGAGCATTGGACATATAACTGACGAGCAGTGGACATTTTATCAAGCGATCATGTTACGCTGTAGGGGAAATGATTCGTCGATAAAATGTTCTGGCCTCAGGTTGGGTAGGACCTTGGTTGCGGTAGGTTAGGTAGATTGGGTTACGTTTGATTACGCTACTTAGGTAGACTGATTTAGGTTTGATCGACAAATCGACCATAGCGAGTCAGTTCATAGACTGAATTTCTGATCGAATTTCTGATGCAGATCGTTGCGGAACGATTTACTGTCAATAAAATGGGTGTAGCTTTACCACAGCAAATGTAATAAGTGAAGGTCTGAACGCTCTATTTAATACACACTTAAGTATGTGTCAGTTTTTATACTTTCGCTTCAAAGGGCTATCTTCTTAAATTAGTGTTGAATCAGTTTTATTACATTTCCATCTTTTCTCTCTTTATACTGATTCTGTGTCTGATTGTCTCTTTCTTTACACATCTGTCTGTCTCCCTCTTTGCTTTCTGTCTGCTTGTCTCTCTCTCTCTCTCTCTCTCTATCTCTCTCTCTCTCTCTCTCTCTCTCTCTCTCTCTCTCTCTCTTCCCTTCCCCCTAACCATAAGATAAACATCATCAAACGGAAATGAAACCTCGAAACGAGTCTGAATATTTTCTTCAGCGGAGCACTGAGGCACCAAATGTGACATATCGTTGCCAAGGAATCATGACTAAAAAAAAAAAAGAAAAAAAAGCAAGAAACGAGTCAGCCTTCAGATGACGCTCCTGAAAGAAAATTTATCTTAGAGGATACCATTCGTACTCTGTGTACTGTAAACACATTTTGCCCTCCATATAGTCTACATACATCGTAGGTAGAGTAATCTCTTTCTCCCCTAAGTACACATATACGAGTATATAACCTTTGATTTGATGCGCGCGAATTTAAAAGAACGTGTGATTTAGGTTTATTTCGAAAAGACAAAAGGCCTATATATATATATTATATATATATAATAGTAAGGAATAAGAGAACGAGATGTTTATTAGTCAGACGTTTCGGAAATTCAATTTCCATCATCAGTGAAATATTCAAAAACTGAAGGTCGCAGTTCGCTTTTGTCCATTTTTAGTAACTGTTTTTTGAGTTCCTGTACCTCTTCAACGTGACTCGGTCGTATCTTTCTATAATAACTTGATTGAAGGGTTTGTTCTTGGAGGTACAGGGACGTTGAAGAGGTACAGGGACTCAAACACAGTTACCGAAAATGGACAAAAAGCGAACTGCGACCTTCAATTTTTTAATATTTCACTGATGATGAAAATTAAATTTCCGAAACGTCTGACTAATAAACATGTACCACCTTCTCGTCCTCTTATTCCTTACTATACTGCGGTTCCCCAAGAACAAACCCTTCAATCAAGGTGTGTGTGTGTGTGTATATATATATATATGTATACCGCGTATTCATAGCTTAGATATTCGTAGCTTCGCTTATACGTAATATATTTTTTTACACCAAATTCCGCTATTCGCAACCCAGCTCCGTTATTCGCAGTGCCAGATAAGGAAAAAAATAATTCACAATTCCGCCTGCTACCAACACAGCGCAGCATGCCCGTATCGCAGGCCATTATTCAAGAAAAGGCACGGCCTTTGTGGCGAGATGTGAGGAAGGAAGTCGTTGGTGAAGGTGAGAGCAGTAGTGGTGAAACTTTCAGTGCGAGTCAGGGGTGGTTTGAGGAAATAAAAGTACAGTACAGGTATGTTTATTCTTTTATTGATGTTATTCATAACTTACTATGCTAATACAGGTCTGTATTTGTGTTTTATACTTGCTTTTATGTATCGTATGGGAACGTATCCAAACATCTTACCTTTTGAAAAATGGCCACGGAATGCATCCCCCCATAAAAAAACATGTATTTATATGGAAAAAACTTATTCGTTATTCACAATTTCACTACTCGTAATGAGTCTGAGGAACATAACTCTTGCGAAAACCGGGGTATACCTGTATATATATATATATCTATAGAGAGAGAGAGTTACAAGAGTTACAAGGAGAAGAAGAAGCCTCAAAACCTTCCGATCCACTCGGGGAGGTTCCTGTTATTAAACTGATTCATTTTTAACCTATTCTAGCAAGAGCAGAAAAATGGATAAAAAAGCATAAGGCTCTCTCCCCACCCTCTGCTCCCTCCCCGCCTCTGCGGGTACGGAAAGGGTTCTAAGAGGAGGAGGTTCTAACGAAAGAGGAGAATATATAAACTAGCTCTACAATTACGTTATGCACACATAGAGATCATACATTAGATAGCACCGTTGTATAAACTAGCCAATAATATAAGCTTACTTGTGCCGATCGCACATCAACCACTTGGTACCACCACAAAAACCTTGAACATATGGTTTTGATTTTATGCAAAATATTTACAGCTCTATTTACCGAGGTATTAGTTCAACAAAGATCCCATGACCCATTTCAGGCAAACCCCAAAAGGATTAAGATAGAAGTAAAGGTTAAACTCTCCATGTCTAGAGTCTAGACCCATGTACGCGCAAATGACCAATGTGACCGTCACGCCGGCAGTGATGAAATACTTCTACAGGAAAGGGGTGGAAATAGGAATTAAGAGCAGAAATCAGATTTTCCACACCATGTCCTCATCCGTCGCGTGCACCCAGCCACTCAAGAAATTGTGGCGGCAGAAAATCAACACCACACTTAATCCATGTCATGCATTTTTTTTTTGTCGTTGTGAAATTATGTTTCTATAAAATATTTTCCTACTCTATTCTTATACATATTAACAAGGCAGGAAAGTGTATGAGTGTATTTTCTGTAATTGGATGTCTGTCATGTGTATGTGTCTGCCAACTCTTTGAATGTCCCCGTTTCAACTTCAGTCTCCGCCGTGAAAGGTATTTATGCAGCAAGTGATATACTGACTTTTTTACTGAGTCATGCATACTTCACGGTGTTGTGCCACCACGAGAATAGAGAAAATCTCCTTCGGCGAGGAATATCAGTGGGAGGTCTCTGTATCTATCCCCGTGTACTTGTCCCTTATGGAGAGTGCAAAGCAGAAATTCTTACAGTGACCCCAAAGACATAACCAATTTATTAAACAACTTCTTTGCAAATATCGGCTCCAACACTGCAGCCTCAATCCCAATTACAGACATTCACTATCGACAATACGTGCTACAACCAAATCCAAATTCATTTTTCTTTGATCGAATCCTACCAAACGATATCTCTCTATCAATAAAAAATCTAAAAAATAAAGATTCTGATATTACTACGATACCAGTAAAAGTATACAAATTAGTATCCGATGAAATTGCAATCTCACTCAGTAAACTAATGAATGAATCAGTAACACTAGGTATATTCCCTGACAGTCTAAAGGAAGCCAGAGTCGGGAAACCCAAATACTCCATCCACTTATCACCCCCATATCCGTATTGCCAACTTTAAGTAACGTATTTGAAAAATTCGTGCACAATAAGCTTTTTAAATTCCTAATCAAATACGATATTTTAACTAAAACAATTTGGATTTAGAGGTGGACATACAACGGAAGATACCATAAATATCCTATTAAAAAAATGTGTATCAGAACTTAAACAGCTAAAAACACACTGCCTTGATCTTCCTCGACTAATCAAAAGCATTTGAAATCTTATTGAATAAAATTCACATATATAGAATGAGAGGAAGTATCCTCGATTGGTTTAAATCATATCTGTCAAATCGCCATCAGTACACCAGATTAAAAGACAATTTATCCGACAAGGCGATGCTAACTAGTAAAGTCCCATAAGGATCTATTCTTGGGCCATTACTATTTCTAATTCACGTCAATGACTTTCATCTGTCTACTACTTTAAATTGTGTATAATACGCAGATCATACCACACTTACTTCTTCCCATCATAACGCAACCTTTCTGATTAATGAAACGAACAGGCAATTAGAAAACGTGTGTAGAGACCAATCAGAAAAATTCCTTTCCTCGCCGATCGCAAACATCTGGAAATCATCAGTCAATCGAAAAACACACGTAGTTTTCAAGGAGAGAAACAAAAGGGTGCTTGTTTTTTTTCCAAAAAGGCCCGCGAAAAGTTAACGTCTTACGAGCCTATATAAGCCAGAGTTTACTGAAAATCGCCCTCACTCTGCTCATTACTCTTCCTCGTGAATCTCTCCTTTCACGTAGCGCCGCTTCGACCTCAGCCGGCCTCAGTCCCTCAAGCAACACCTCAACCATACACGAAGCGAATCAACACTTGAGACGACCTACAATTTCATCCCGCCAGAAGCAACATCACGCTACCGGCGTCATCCTTCGGGCCCTGGTTTCACTCATCCTTCACCACAATTCGATCGGCCCGCTCAACAAGTCTATCAACAGGCCCTCAGAGGCTCAGCACATCCTCCTTCTGGTAGGCCAATACGTCTTCAGCGCTATCTACGGCGAAACGCAATACGGTTAACCTTCACGTAGGCCCTCGTCAGTCTTCAGAGTTATCCACGTTGAAACGCAGGACGGTAAACCTTCACGTAGGTTTCTTCAGCCTTCATAGTTATCTCCGTCGAAATTGCAGGTCAGTAATCCTCTTGTAGGCCCTCGCTCGGCCTACAGTGTTTTTTTTACGTCGTGTTAGACTATTCAGGATTCAAAACTGAAAAGTCTACAAACTCTGCCTAATCGCGTAAGCCCTAAAAAGTGTCCTCAGTACCGTTCAAACTAACTCTCCCGTTAAGACTGCAGTAGGCGTATTCAAGTGTTGTACCAATATCGTAGTTTTGTATCACCTTGTTATTTTGTTTATTCATATAATTTACTTATTTTGTATCCGATTGTTTATTTGCTCTTTTATGTATTTCATTTTTACTGATCTAATCCATTTACTGTACCATACCGTACTTTCATTATTTCAGTTATTATTGGCTTAATTACTTATTCTGTGTTCACCGCTGTATATTTCATTAGCCTACCTAAATTAGTGTACTTACTTAACGATTATACTTAATTAACTTGTACTTAACGATTAGACTGTATAACCATTTCTTATTGCTAATAACCACTCATCTGTAATAACCACTGTAATAACCACTCATCTGTATAAATACCATTATAGGATTGTTAATCACTATAAACACCGTTATAGAATTGTTACTCACTATAAATACCGTTATAGAATTGTTAATCACTGTGAACAAATAACTCATTTATTTTTCTAATTAAACACAAAACAACAAAGTAATTTCTCTCTCCTTATTAAATATTGTTTGTTTGGGTTGTATTTCCAAACTGGTGACCCCTAATTATTCATTTCAGTATAATTCATTAATTATACACTGGGGAACACAACTTTTGGTGACTTAGATGTTAGACCTGTTTCTGGGTATATTGAGGTCGCTGATTCTAAAAATGACATTAGTTTTTCTCCATCAGCTCTGCTTATCAAGATATGATATATATCTATATATATTTCTATATAATGTATATAATATATATAATTGCTGACTGGCAATCACTGTTGTTGTCAATTGAATACAAAAGTATGATGAATGTCAGCAAAAATAGTGTATTAACATCAAACAAGCATAAGGTACGAAAAATATTTCTTAAATTCAAACAAGCTTGAGACACGAACGGCAAAAAAAGTTCTTTCATTGAGACATCTCACATAAACCGCGTTTCTGAGATTTCTTGCGATGAGATGTGCCAGGACATTCGCGTTGGATGCTCCAGCAGTAATCTGCCATCATGTGAGTATCCCATTGTCCGCGGTACCGTTCTTCCATGGTCCTTAGTTCTTGGTGAAATCGTTCACCCTGTTCCTCGCTTAGATCACCGAGGTTATCTGGGAAACGATCCAAATGACTGTGGAGGTAATGCAGTTTGATGCTCATTTTACAGCCAAGTTTACAAAAAGAAGAGAGCATATTCTCCACTAGTTCACCGTAGTTATCGGCCTTATAGTTCCCAAGGAAATTCTTCACAACCATACTAAACGATGACCACGCACGTGAGTAGTATAGCCGCAAAAGGGGAGAGTGCAAGAATGTTGCAGGTTATTATGTAATGTTGCAAAGGGGGGTGGGGTTGTTGCAAAGGAGATAAGGGGGGTTGTTGCAAAGGGGGTTGTTGCAAAGGGGGTTGTTGCAAAGGGGGGTGGGGGAAAAACTTGGAGGCGGCGTTATCCCCCAAGAGAAAGGAGGAGGAGGAGAGAAAGGAGGAGAGGTGTTCACCTGGCAGGAGCCAAGTGCACATTAAGACTTCAGCCGAGTTGGCGTTGTTTTATAGGCTCCTAATCAGCCAGAATCAGCCAGTTGGCTGAGCCAAGGTGAGAGAGACGCCTGAAGGAGAGAGAGAGAGAGACAGCTGAAGGAGAGAGAGCTGAAGAAGAGAGAGATGCCTGTAGGAGGGAGAGACGCCTGAAGGAGAGAGGATAGGTACACATGCAGGAGGTACACATGCTGGAGGTACACACACATACGCACACATGCAGGAGTACACATGCAGTAGGTACACATGCTGGAGGTACACACATACGCACACATGCAGGAGTACACATGCTGGATGTACACATGCAGTACACATGCTGGAGGCAAACATGCAGGAGAGAGAGAGAGAGAGACACCTGAAGGAGGAAGATACATGCAGGAGAGAGAGAGAGAGAGAGAGACACCTGAAGGAGGGAGAGAGACACCTGAAGGACAGAGTGGAGTTCTCCCCCAATTTATTTTCGTTTCCCTAACCTAAGAGGCCACTAAGGGGTTTACCAAAGGGCCAGAAATAGAAGGAGCAGAGCTCCTTACTCGGCTGGAGCCGAGGGGGAATGGTTCTTCACCAGCTTCGCGATCTTTTATAATCCTCTATTCTGGATGAGTTGCCAGATAGCGCAAGGTATTCCAGATAGCGCCATGTGTCCCATTAATCGTGTAACACATATATAACGGCTGTTATTCCAAATGTACTTGTATATATAATAAACTAATGAACCATATAAAATACCACAATATATATTTATATGGTTATTCAGTCTGAAGATTCAACCGTATAAAATAACACAAGCGCCTCTTTCATTACGCTTTAATAGAATTAACAAAGTTACCCTATTTCGTTAGACAGAAAACGAATTTTTATAAGGGTTACCCAACGAATTATGAGAGCATCACCGAATTAAAACTTTTATGGGTAACTATATCGACATAAGCTTATTATTGTAACGTTTGCTCCCAATAGAAATTTTCCTAAATAACAGTAAAACCAATTAATTTATTAAATAATTATGAAACTTCATTTAAATAATTTACGATACAATTCCAACAAACGAGATGAAAACTTATGAAACATATAGCCTCATTCCTGCGACGAAAAAATGAAAAATGACGAAAAATAAAGAAATTATTCATTTGGAATTGCCCAAGCCACTATAGCGGGGTCGGAGAATATCTGTTCTTTTAAACATCTTATTTCTGCTTATTAAATAACTTTTTAGACACTTGATTTTTATTATAAATATTTAAGTCACGAATAACAGTGGGAAAAACGTCCGGAAAAGAAAATTATGTATAAAATAACACAAGCGCCTCTTTCATTACGCTTTAATAGAATTAACAAAGTTACCCTATTTCGTTAGACAGAAAACGAATTTTTATAAGGGTTACCCAACGAATTATGAGAGCATCACCGAATTAAAACTTTTATGGGTAACTATATCGACATAAGCTTATTATTGTAACGTTTGCTCCCAATATAAATTTTCCTAAATAACAGTAAAACCAATTAATTTATTAAATAATTATGAAACTTCATTTAAATAATTTACGATACAATTCCACCAAACGAGATGAAAACTTATGAAACATATAGCCTCATTCCTGCGACGAAAAAATGAAAAAATGACGAAAAATAAAGAAATTATTCATTTGGAATTGCCCAAGCCACTATAGCGGGGTCGGAGAATATCTGTTCTTTTAAACATCTTATTTCTGCTTATTAAATAACTTTTTAGACACTTGATTTTTATTATAAATATTTAAGTCACGAATAACAGTGGGAAAAACGTCCGGAAAAGAAAATTATGAAACATCTCCTTCCAGACCACTCTTGATATATATATATATATATATATATATATAAACAACTCATGCACACACACACACACACACACACACACACACGATGAAAGGCAGAAACTAAATCAGTTCGAATCGTGTCCCTAGAGACCTTTTTCGTTCGAATCGTGTCCCTAGAGACCTTTTTCGGGTCGATGGTTTAAGCTGTTCGAGCAGAAACCACCACAGACTCCAGATATTAATTTTATCATTGTTATTACTTCTACAAATATTTACGCGTATTTTGTATGGTGTCATATAGAAATATAATGATGAGATGCTTTTTTAAAATATAATTCGGTTATATTTCTTTATATCCTCGACCCTCAGCCTCCCTCATTTTACACTACGTTTTGGCAATTTCCAAAAGTTACCCAATAAATAATTCGTTACATATATATATATATATATATATATATATATATATGGCGCCTCGGTGGTGTAGTGGTTAGCGTCGCTGATTACGAATCCATCGGACCCGGGTTCGATACCCGACGGCAGCCGGCGCGCAGCAAAGCCCAGCTGTTCATCCTTCCACATAATAAAAGAAAGTGGTTGGTAGATAAATGGGTACCCTAGGAGGCCTAGTGGTCAAGACGCTGGGCTGCTGATGGGTCGTGGTTCGGAATCCACGTTAAACTGTAGGTCTAAGGTGGAGTGAAAAGCTTGACCTTCGTCAGAATGAACAATTCGGGCGGAAGCTAACCAAAGGTTAGCCCGACGCGGGCAACGGGTCACTCGCAAAGAGAATTTAATCATTGGTAAACTTCCTTCCAGACCACTCTTTCTATATATATATATAGAAAGAGAGCGAGAGTTTTGTTCAATAAATAATAATCGAAAAAAACATCATAATGCACGATTTTCTATGTAGCAATACTAATTAACTCTTTCTCGCCTACGGCGGTGCAAGAACGTGCACTCGCTCGTAAATTAGACCTCCAGTTTAACATGGGTTCAGAAATACATCTCGTCGATGGGATTCGTTGCTTACTCTACCACATGGACTTTTATATGTAAGAGACCTAACCTAACCTACGAAATACATCTCGTCGGGGCCGATCCTAGAGCCATATATAGCAATGGAAATGAGCGCGATGTGTCGTTAAATACGTGATTTAAAATAACAGGACCATTTGACCCGAGGCAGTAGTATACCCGAAAAACATCGTAATGCACGATTTTTTCTATGTAGCAATAATAATTAACTCTTTCAAATACGTGATTTAAAATAACAGGACCATTTGACCCGAGGCAGTAGTATACCCGAAAAACATCGTAATGCACGATTTTTTCTATGTAGCAATAATGATTAACTCTTTCAAATACGTGATTTAAAATAACAGGATCATTTAACCCGAGGCAGTAGTATGCCCGAAAAACATCGTATAACCTAACTATAATTTGCAACTATAGTTTACCTTGACTTTCATATGCTTCTATCCTGTTTTATTAATAAAGATTTTTAACTTTTAATAACGTATGAATAAAGATTTTTAACATTTAATTTTATTTTAGTATTTATTCATGCCACGCCGCCTTAGACCACAGCTTAACGTTGAAACCGAATGTTCTTTTTAAAATATAATTAGGATATAATTTCTTTATTATAAAATAAGTTAACAATTATGTTAACAAACAATACTAATAATTTGTAAGTAAAAAAATATAATATAAGGGACTACCATAGAAATGTAAGTGCCTATAATTCGATTTTATATATATGTTACTCGTCCGGTCTCGTTATAGCGGATTGGTACACGTCATAGCTCCACCCAGCTACATCGGCAGCCAATCACTACGAACATCTGGTCTTTTGGGCGGAGCTTGGCGAATGTGCATATAAAAGGGGATATTTTCAGTTGGGAGTAACAGTAGCTATTTTCGCATCAGTGAATAATCATTCCTCAACCATGGACCTGTACGTCTCCCCAGACTTGTATGAAGAACGTGATACTGCAGCATTAACCACAATTAGTCTTTTCAATGCGACTGATTGTGGCGAACTATTTTCGACGCAAACCGTAGAAGATATTTGCAGTGACGCTCCTTACAATCCGACGCAAGGGACTACCATAGAAATGTAAGTGTCCATAATTCGATTTTATATATATACGGAGAGTTGTAGTATTTCGTCAAATAGATACTAGTCAAAAATGTCAATCAATGTTATTTCCCCATCATGCTAAAATCGAAATTGGTAATCGAACCAAAGATATCTTCACATAATGGGATCTCTGTCTGTCTGTATACTCTGTATATGTTTTCATTATTCCTTTAAGGTCCGATGAGGATTTGACACGTGTTATACAATCTTTTGAAGGGAATATGGATGATATACTGATCAGTCAGCAGTGTCACACATCCTCCACCATGGACCTGTACGTCTCCCCAGACTTGTATGAAGAACGTGATACTGCAGCATTAACCACAATTAGTCTTTTCAATGCGACTGATTGTGGCGAACTATTTTCAACGCAAACCGTAGAAGATATTTGCAGTGACGCTCCTTACAACCCGACGCAAGGGACTACCATAGAAATGTAAGTGTCTATAATTAGAATTTTATATATATATATATAGGAGAGTTGTAGTATCTCGTCAAATAGATACTCGCCAAAAATGTCAATCAGTGTTATTTCCCCATTATGCTAAAATCGAAATTTTTATGGCGTTCACTCCTCGAACCAAAGATATCTTCACATAATGGGGATCTGTCTGTCTGTATACTCTGTATATGTTTTCATTATTCCTTTAAGGTCCGATGAGGATTTGACACGAGTTATACAATCTTTTGAAGAATCTCGGAATAGGGAGGGTATACTAATCAGTCAACAATGTCACACTAATGTAAGTGTTTTTCGATCTTTTTGGGATAAGAAGACACAATATATTTTCATAAATTTATTAAATGAAAGAAATCAGTACAATAAACGAATATACCGTTACAAATATACGAACAAAAACATTATAATATACAACGAGTACGTACAATTGGAAAACGGTTTTTTATCTGTCTGCATACCATTTCATCGTTTCGGTGAGTGTGACACGGGTCAAATAAATTTAAAAAATTTATAAATTCTTTATCATTTGACATATGCATGAGAAATGAGACACAGTACATTCCGCAAACATTAGTAAAATATCCCTGCATACGAAATGGGTTCCATACAACTTCGGGAATATGTAACTGAGCGAGAAATTTTACAATAATAGGGTCACTCCAGGGTTGAGTACCGAGTGAATCAAAATAGTACAGGCGCTGTCTATTTTTAAAATAGACAGCGATCCAGTGAATCCCTTCATTACCGATGATGTCTGTGTTCACAATAAGACTACCATTCTCGCGTACTTGGCAAACTCAATGTTTCATTCTTCGCAAACACGCCGATAAATTTGGAACGTGTGACTCGCTCCATTACTTTCTGAAGTGTATTAGCATCCATTTTAAAAGTCAGTGATAACGCTTCTAAATCTATCTACTTCTATTAGGGCTTGCGATTCGAGATATACTAGTACACTAATAGGAGCGTCTATAGGCTTGGCGAATTCCAGCCGCACTGAGATGTTACCGCTCTGCTGTGGTGTTAAATGGGTATTTACGCTAGCAGATAAGTCAGGTGTAATGTCAAACGGATAAAGGTTAAATTGATCAATGAATTCTTCCTGCGTTACCCCATTACCAAGCTCATCACAATCACCTGCAATATGGGTCAGATTACTATAGGCTCTGGCACAAAGAGGTAACACAGCGTCTGATGAATAGTCCGTACCCATTGTTCCACCCAAAGCAGTGCCATTAACGTATAGAGTTATATTTTTAAGTCCGAAATTCTCGAATTTAAAGGCACTCTTTTTATATTTTCCATTCACCGAAGCGTGGTCCTGCATGCCGATTAATATCCTTTTAGGAAGATTTCCCAGGGCAATGTTTTCTATCTGCTTCGATGCCAACCCTGCAGGAACCGTATATAGTTTGATCTGCACTCTGTTAATAGGATATTTCACTGTAGCGTTTAGTAAATTTTTCTCAATTTCTAGTTGTTTTGGTGAACTTAATTTCACTCGCCGTACGCGGAGGTATGTGTCCATAATGTGAACCACAACGGACTTTGCACCCTCTTCTTGATTCGCATCCAGATTTAAGCAGATCTCAGGACTCGTGCGGGTGAGCTTTATTTTCATATCCACCCCGTTCACAAGCAACTTCTCCTGGAAAGTGAAATCTGTGTGCAACCGTCCAAAACACTCGTATATTTTCTTTTTAGAATTTTTAAATTTGTCCTTTATACTATTTTCATCTTTAGTTTGATAATATCCCTCCGCACTTAAAAAGGTAGCCTTCGCTTCTTTGGAAAAGTTGAGGACATTTTCCAAATAGGCTCGTAGATGATAGTACCCCGTGCCTGCCGATATGTTGGTCTGATTTAAATATACGTCACACTGGTTGAATATGGCGTGCAGAAAGTTTGTTTCAGGGTATACAGCATATTTGTCATCGCAGGCCATTCCATCAGAATGGGCTATACGTAGCTTAGCGTACATGTGCACACAGCTTGGATCAAAAAAGTAAGGACCTGAGCTGGGTATCACGAATTCTATAGGTGCACTCGGGGAACTAATTGTGTTTAAAGGGTTAATTGTAATAAAGTCACTGTGCTCAATAGAAACTTGGGTTGGCGGGAGCTCAAAAAAGGACAGCTCCGATTTACAGCATTGTGAACTACATGGGTGGATGAAGCGTGCCATGGCGAAATAGTGACTCCTCTCTCGACAAGTGGTAAACAAACTATGATTCATGAGATCAATATCCTTAGCTTATATCAGTCAAAAAAGTGGTCAACCATAGGTTTCATTCGCTTACAGCATTTCTTTTTTGATAGCCTTTTACGTTTAATACCACGTGACCCCTTCTTCTTCTTCCGGGGAGCCCTCTTCTTCTTCCCGCCACCACGCATTTTTCTCTTTGCATCTTTGATGATTTCGTTCCGTGTACGCTTTAAATGTTTTTTTAGAGCTTCTTTAGGTTTAGCCCCGGCCAATATGTCTTCTGCAGTGTTAAGGCCTGATTGTAGCGCTTTCCTTCCAAGGTATCTGGCACCCCTCTTCAGCAAAGGAACAGCCGTACGTAGTATGGATGAAAAAATGGATCCAAGTCCACTACCGCGCTGGTATCGCATCCCTCGATAGACGGTGAAAGGCTTTCTATCCATTATAACTCAGTGCGTCGAAAGTGTAGCTTCACTGTTAAGCTCCCGTTACCGAATGGGAAGTTTTCGCCCTCAATCGTTCTTATATATATTGTGATATTGGTTATTAAATTAGTTGCGACATTCACATAATGGGGTCTGTCATATGTAATACTCAAACTCCTTCCTCTATGGTTGGGGATGTGAGCAATGCGCAGCAGGCGTGCCTGGGTATCCCCAACAAACTGGTGCTCCACTATATTACTGTAAATATAGCACATGTCTGGGGACCTTTCAGCCAATTTCTCCATCTTCAATTGATACATTAATCTGGACAAGTTATACTGTGTCTCGTGAAATGTGTCTCTTTGGAAGGCTGCGCTATATCGGCCGTTGGTTAGAATTTTGAACTTTCTATGTTCTTTAAGACATCTGTTAGTCTTTGATTTTAGGATTAGTGTATGTGCAGGGTTGTTTACGATTTCATATACTAAATCATTCGTAAGGTTTGAGTTTCTTAAACTTACGTTTAAGCCTCTCACAACATCCTCGGCCGAACCATATTGACCCGGCCCTAGTCTTACTTCTGTACTGTAATACCGTGCAATCTTAGTCCGAGCGATGCGCATAGTTTCATCCATAGCTACCCCAGCTTTTTCACACTCGTCAATGTCTCTAAGAATCGTAAAAACGGTTTCTTTATGTTCAATATTTAAAAAGACGGTGTCCAGCTGAATTTCGCATATCCCCACCTCATACGAATCACGACCCAATTCAATGTGCCCATGGAGTTCTGTTACAAAGTTGGCTAGCGTGTTGTTAGGGTGTACAGACAGGGACGAGGAGGACGGGAGTGTGACGTAGAAATGGTTAGGAGCCATGTTGCATACTATTTAAGCTTCATTATTGCATCAGCTTTTATATAGGTGTTGAAGCTTTCTGGGTACCCTAGCCATTTCACCAGGTACATTTTTCTCCTTCCTGAACCTTTGCTTCCTAAAATTTTCTCAATTTTAAACACATTTTTTTCTAAATTAAACGCAACTTTCTGCAATTCCTCGCGGTAAAAGCCTCCTGAGATTTCTTCCCCATTCAAATCTTCAATGTAATACATCATTATCACACCTTTAGGTCTCACAGCCCTAACTTTAAAAATCTCGCGTGTCCATCCTTGCTCAAAACCCTTTGCGAATTTATTCCCCGAACGCGACAGCCTTACATAATCATTGATTTTGAAGCGCACAGAGTGTGGTGGTGGTGGTGGTGGTGGTGGTCCATCTCTTCTCGGGAGCGTACCTCTTTCTAAAACTTCGTTAGGTGTTGCCCCAATCGTGCGATGGTGTGAGCGGTTGTAGGATGATGCCAATGATTCCAGAATGTCTAGAAATCTGTATGTGTTTTTATGTGTAAAATAACGGTGCATGCGTTCCTTTATGGTGCGCTGAACTCTTTCAGCTAAAGAAGCCTTATGTATAGAATTGGTTGTGTAATAGCTGATATTAAACTCTGTCAACATATTCTGAAAAGCATGGCCTATAAACTCCTTCCCCATATCCGTACAAAAATAGCCAGGAACCCTGTTTTCTTTTAACATTAGCGTTTTGGTGGCTTTAGCAACTGTTTCAGGTGATTTATTTTTCAGAGGAACTAGCCACAGATATCTAGAGAACACGTCTATTATGAATAGAATGTAGCGGTAACCATCGTTATACACAGAATATCTTTGCATGTCTGTTAAATCTGCTTGCCAAATAGAATCAATCGAGGAAGCCGTTGTCTTGGCTGTTTTAAACCTTTTTCTCACAGGCTTATGAAGCGTATAAGCGTCCTGCTCCCTCAAAAATCTTTCAACATCTTTTTTTCCTACTCCGTAAACACTTCTGTACAGTCTATCTACGCCGCCGTAAGAGGATGGGGTAGAAATGTCATAATAGCGTTTAGTTAATACGTTAGCCATTTGCGTATTTTAGAGGCACGTGGGTAGGGTTGGTTTAACCTCTTCTTGCTCCTCTTCAAAGGTGTTACCGCCGGGGGTGACGGCGCCTTCAATTGTGTCACAGGCGTTGCATGTTCCAAGTCTTTTAACCTGTTCAGATTTCCTATCAACGTTTTAGGACATTTATTTGTTGTAGTCTTGCTTTAATATGCTTCCATCCTGATGGTGATGGCCTATCCCACTTTCTCACCAGATCATGGACAATGTCTACGATATTCGATCCCTGTACCTTTGATCCTTCCACAATGATCTCCCCTGTATCGGTCCATTGTATGGCGGGATCCTCATTCAATAGATTATAAAGACTTAAGCCTTTACTCCTCAATGTAAGTGGGAGGGTATTTTTTAATACATGTTCGATATGTTGTGTGGCTAATCTTTTTGGTTGGTCAGCTGTGTCGTCGGGTACAGGTCCTATGTCGCCATCGTCCCCCGTGCTGTGCCTAATAACCACAGGAATCTCTGTAGGGCTCTTATAATTTTCGTACTCGTGAAGAAATTTCTGCAGAGCTTCTTGGTATAAGATTCTTTTCTCATCAGGTGTTTTTTCACTGTTTAATAGGGCTAACAATTCGCTTTCCATTCTTTTAAGTCTGCTTTTACGGGGATCTAGATCCGTGTCTCTTTGCAGTGAAGCGTACACCTCGTGGGGAATCACTACCACTTTCTTCATTATATTAATCTAGTCAGTAAAGGGCCCAAAACTGAAAATAAGATGGGGAGAAATGACCCTCCTGTTTTACAATAATTCGCTTTTTCTTCGCTACAGTTTGGCTTTTACGAGCGAGTGCACGTATTATGTTCTTGTAGCGGCGTAGGCGAGCCTTCTGATGGGTTTTCATTGATACATTGCAATTTATAACGTTAAGACAGATTTCACAGATGCATTTTAAAAAGTCGGCATCGATATTTTTAATAAACATCTGCTGCATTGCCCGAGGCAGTCGATGATAGATTTTTATTAATTCACGGTATTTCTTTAGTCTCTTTGTCATTCTGGAATATACACCGTTTCAGGCTCGTTTGGAAATATATTCGTTCGCAGAAGCACTCTAAACGTGTTTCGCGGATGAAGGTCGCAAAGCAAATATCCGTAACGCGTGCTTGTAGCTTCTTTATAAACTTCCAAAAACTCCTTACGCTGATTCGGGAACATTTGATTGGCTAATACCCCAATTTGTGATACATCTCTACGTTGCGCGAATAAGACTAGATATTGCGTATTCATCTGATTGATGAAGAACACGCTTATGTTAAGATGGTGGGAGTATACTGTAAATGTCTCGGCAAACGTTTTATCCATCTTCAACATGAGATCGTCAATTACAATGATTGTATGTTCAGTTCCCTTTAGCGAATTAACGTCATATACACCTTTGTGGAACAAAATATCATCTTGGTACTCGTTGAACACTGATTGATACGTCGAATAGCACCATATAACTTTATGCACAAATTTCGAGAACATCTCGCCCTTTTCTTTAATGATTTTAAGCATAAACACAGTTTTACCACATCCTGTAGGTCCAGATATAATACATGTGGATGGGCTCGTGAATCTGAATTTTTCTACAGAGTCCATTTCTAACACGTCACACTCCTAAGTGGGTCATTTACAAAATATTACAAATTTTGAGTGCTGATCCTTATATTTCTTCTCCCACAGAACCGACGATGAGGTAGAGCACCCTATCATTACGGATGACGATGACAGTGTAGATGTGATCTCCTCCCTGAACCCTCACCAGCGATACCGGTCACGTCCAAAGCGGAGGTATGAGAACCCCACATCAGGTATAAAGCGACCGAAATACGTCTGTTGCAGCAGACCCCCAACCCTCAACCTCTTACGCAACAACCTCCCCAGCAGCACACTAATATACCCCCTTATTCCGCCCCCCGTTCTGTTAAGTCTACAATAATAGAGCCCCAACCCTCCTACGCAACAGGGCCCCCATCAGCAGCACCTAATATATCCCTAATTCCGCCCCCCGTTCTGTTGAGGATGGTATAACGCTGAATTGGTGCGCGCCAGCCCCCACCCCGCCTTGACTAGAAATCGGTATAGAGTCAGGGTCGACCCTAGAGTCATGTATAGCAATGGTATTGAGCGCGGGATACGCAGGGTTAGAGCATATTATAGAGTTTGCTCTTCAGAATCGCGACGAGCGTGAAGTCAGGACGAGTCTGTCCTTTGGATTCGGGTCAGATGACGGTGATGTAGACGATTATTGGGTGATAGTACCGTTTAGACGTTTGGCTGCTGAAGATGTAGAATATATATTAGGGCGTATAATGCAAGCCGTCCAAAGTAGTATAGCCTTCAATATGGACAACTTCACGGTAAATATTGACCGTGTATTCCGTGTTGCGGGTCATAGTGCCATACCGTACACTCTTAACTTCAATTCTCCAACTATTTACCGAAGGCATATAAACGTCGATCGTGGTTGCGGCTTTATAGCAGTACTCTTAGCACGTATGTTTACTGTACAAAATACACGGACTCAAAAAATTTGGCTGCCTACGATCGTTGAGCGTGCCCGTAAACTAGCTGTAGACTGTGAACTTGAATTTGACTGTAATATGGGTCCTGAAGAGCTGAGAAAGGTAGAACAGGAAATGAATGTGCGCATAGTTGTATTTGGTTTGGATGATCGCCGCCGGACTGTGTATGTTTTTAAAAGCTGTGTGAGAGATCGTACAAGGCCCCTACTTATTTTAGGATTGTCAGGGACAACGTATCTCCCCATCCGTAATATAAGGGGGCTTTACGCGAGTTATGACAAAAGTCGAAAATATGGGAGACATCATGATTTGTGTAAGGGGTGCCTCGAGTTTGCGGATGATATAGTGAGACATTGTAAAGAATGTCACATGGTATGTGAGCAGTGTAAAAGCACCAAATGTGAAAGCCGTGTAGTTGAGAAAGAGACTGTGATGTGTGTAGACGCACATTTTTCAATAATAGCTGCTTTGATCTCCATAAATCAATTGGTACGTGCAGGAAAATGAGAATCTGTGAATGTGGTATGTTTCACACAATGGATAATTGGGGAAAATTTAAGCACAAGTGCGACGTAATTCACTGTCCTACATGCCAGGAGGAATATAAGGCGGATGGAGTAAAGCATGTGTGTTATATGAAAGATGCTAAGCCTAAAAATAACCCTTGTATAACTGTGTACTACGATATAGAAACATATACGAACGCTGAAACCAAAGAGGTAATTCCACATTTACTTGTGAGCCAGACCATCTGTGATGAGTGCATGGTATCGAATGTGACGAGTGCCCCAAATGCGGTAAACGGACAAACGTTTTTAAAACGAATGTCAGCGATAGTCCTGTGAAACTATTTGTGTCCTATATTGTCAAGTTAGCCGACAAGTTCAAAAAAATGACTGTGTATATTCTCGCCCATAACGGGGCAAAGTTTGACACGCAGTTCCTTTATAAGGAGTTGCTTGAACACGAATCCTCTGAGATATTTACAGGTGATCCATTGAAAAGAGGCAACAAATTAATACAGATGCAGATAAGAGGCAATGTACAATTTAAAGATACTTTATTATTCACACCTTGTAAATTAGCAAAGCTACCCAAGGTGATGGGAGTAGCAGCTGAAGTTTCCAAAGGATACTTCCCATACACTTTCCTCACCAGCGAGACTTTAAACTACGTAGGCCCACCACCCCCCAAACATTATTTTGACTGCATGGATGAACGTGAAGACTTTGATCGATACTACGACAGTTTTAATGAAAGTAACCCTTATAATATAGCTGATGAATGTGAGCGTTATTGCGTGAATGATGTGCGCGTGCTTAGAGTATGTTTCCAGGCCTTTAGAAGTATGTACATAGCCCGTTTCAAATGCGATCCACTGCAAGTCGCAACCACCATCGCATCATTATGTTTTACGGTGTTCAAGAATAACTTCATGCCTAAAGACACCTTAGCCATTATTCACCGAAACAACCCCCGAGTTACGGACACAAGGCTATTTACTGGCTCATACACCTGCAGCAACAAACAGGTGTATACATAAAGCACGCCCGCAACACGGGTGAAGTACCCATTAAGATTAATGGACGTGTTTTTTGGGTTGATGGGTTAAGTGAAAACCGTGTCACTGGTGTGAAGACTGTGTATTCCTTTAATGGATGCTGGTGGCATGGATGCCCCCGCCCTGAGTGCGGTATCGTCGGAGATATCCACGGTAGATCTCCTGCCGACTGTCTTGCAGGGACCCGCACCCGCGATCAACTTATAGGATCACAGTTCACTCACAAAGTCTTGTGGGAGCATGAATATGATGCACGGATGGAGACAGACGATGTATACCGTGAGGAAATAAAAACGATCAAGCGTTCAATGGTGCTGGACCCTCTCAAATGTGGTGATAGCTTGTTTGGAGGACGTACAAATCCATTCAGACTATACTTTCCACCTACGGTGGGCGTGAAGCTCCATTACTACGATTTCTGTTCTTTATACCCATACGTGATGAAGAGCCATCCGTACCCCGTGGGCGCTCCTTAGAAACTGGTGGGACCTAGCATACCCTCCATCAATGAATTTTCAAAAAATTTGAATGATCATTACTTTGGGCTCTCTTTCGTAGACGTACTCCCCCCACGCAATTTATGGATGCCGATCTTACCTGTCGTTATCGACGACAAGCTCATGTTTCCCCTGTGCGTGAAGTGCGCGGAAGAGGATAACGGCGAATGTAACCACATACCCCACCAGCGTAAGATCAGAGGCGTATATACAAGTCCTGAGCTGGCCCTAGCCGTACGCCATGGTTATAGAATACTGAAGATACACGAGGTGTGGAGGTTTCAGAAGCTCCCCAACCTTTTCACACCATATATAAACGCCTTTTTGAAGGATAAGGTTGAAGCATCAGGGTATCCGCGAGGAGTTGATACCGAAGATGAAAAGTCTGCCTATATTCAACGTTACCGCGACCGCGAAGGTATACAACTTGATCGTGTCCAAATTGTAAAGAATCCTGGCAAGCGCTTTAGTGCAAAGTTGTGTCTAAACAGTCTATGGGGAAAATTTGCGCAGAATACCGGCAGAGGGAACATTCATTTGGCACAAAGTTATAGCGATGTCTGGGATTATGCCAATGCCCCCGATAAAGAGGTCATGGAGATCGTGAATGTAGGTAATACTTACGTAATAAAGTACAACAACACTGAATTTGCCACAGATACCTCAAGGGTTACAAACATACCTGTGGCGAGCTTCACAACAGCCTACGCCCGTATAAAACTTTGGGGTCTATTGCATTCTCTTGGGCGGAGAGTATTGTATGCCGATACAGATAGCGTGATATTCACAGAGAGGGAGGGTGATTACATGCCCGCTATTGGGGAGTTCCTCGGCGAGCTCACTGATGAGATCAAGGATGAGTATGGGGACGACGCATACGCCGACTCTTTTATCTCAACAGGACCTAAGACTTATGGGGTACGGGTCAGGGTAGGGGATGAAATGAAATATATCGTGAAGGCAAAGGGTATTACGCTCAACCATGCGAATCGGGAGGTTGTTAACTTTGAGTCGTTGAAGGATCTAGTATGTTTGCAACCTCACCAACTAATTGTAGGCACCCACAATTTTCGGGCGCAGAAGCTGGGAGGCGTGAAGGAACTTAGGGGTACGATGGTGTGCCGTAACACCTATAGGAAACGTTACCAGTTACCTGGTACCTATGATACCGTACCCTTTGGATACCAATGATGCTTCTAACTCACACGTCTTGTATATAATCGTATCTATTTGTAAATATATATATATATATATATATATATATATATATATATATATATATAACTTGAATATCTCGTTTATTAAATCGTATTTGTAAATATATATAACTTGAATATCTCGTTTATTAAATAAATCAAATAGCGTTTCACTTTCTCCTTTGTGCGTGTGTGTGTGTGTGTGTGTGTGTGTGTAGGTGAAAGTTCTAAGCTCCGCCCACTGTAAGACCGTGAGTCATGCTACTATCTGGGAGTCCCTGCGTGGTCAGTCGACCGCAGTAAGCCCGAGAGATCAGACGTGTATTCAGATCAGACGTGTATTCAAATGGCTACCTTTAATATTGCTTGTACAACGTTTACGAAATGGTATTCAGTAAAGTGCCAGGATGTGGTGGATACCGAAAAACTTCCTATTCATCCCTCCTATGCCTCTTTTAAAAACACATTGGATTGTGCGAAGTTCCAAGATGTACAAATACTCTACGGATGTTCTGGTGAGACCGTTGAAGGCTTTCGTTGCACAGACGATGTGCTGAAGTATACTGCAGAGCTAAACTTTATAAAGTCTCACATACACCGTGAAGTAAAAGAAACAACGCGTGCAGAAGAGAAGCAGCAGGTATGGATAATGAGTCTTGCTGATGGGTGGTGTGACAAGCGGTATTACGTCATGCTACACCATGTCGATTACTCATACCCTACGACTGGAAATGTGAATCTCGTGATCATGGACAATCTTGAGTATTTTTATCACTATATTAACGTATATCATGATGAGGTTCGTAGTGAGGTTGTGGCTAGTGCCCTGCGTGAATTTTTAACAGAGTTTAGAGACGAGTATCGTTTGATGGGCAGAAAGGAAAAATATGAACATATGTTCCTCTCAAATAGTGCGCCTGAGTGTGGAGATGTTTAGTAAAATGTTCCTAGTTCTTATCCAAACTGTCTGGTGCGTAGGCTGGTAGTGATATTCTTGTACCGGTACAACAATTCGACTCGCGGAACAAGCCCATTCACGTGTCATCGAGTCAGCCGCCCGTCGAACCATTCCTGCCTGTGCCTCACACGGCTCATAGTTATCTCAGAGCTTGAGCCGAGTGGACGTGCGCTCTTCGAATACGATGGAACTTCCTTTGAGCAGCATTCTCAACGCCTCGTACGATGTGTCCGTGACGAAATCGTTGCGCGTGTTCAGGCGTAATTCCGGTACCATTAGCTATGTACTGGAAACGGAATGTAGACCGACAAACAAACGGGTTTATTTAAGTATCGAGAAGATGAATAGAATCTTTGTGATAGTTGATAAGTGGAGTGAAGATCGTTATAAATACCTGCTAACGTAGGTACAAGAAGAGAGCAGATTAGTGACGCACCCTCATACGCCGTTGTATGTACGTTGTGTATAAATAACGATCGGCCGTGCATTGATATACGGTTGATGTGGAAGAATGCTTCTGATAATAACGCTCTTATTCCTACGCGAAACCGTTTCATCCTCGACAGAATGTTTGAAATCGTCGGATTCCGTAAACTGAAACCTATATTAGACGCGCGTGTTACGGATATGCTTTATTTTGATACAGTACTTGAATACGCATACACTGCTCTGCTCGATGGGTTTACCGAGTGTAGGACTGGTGAGAATGGTCTAGTGCTGGATGTTTATTTAAAAAGTTTAGACTCTTTGAAATACCATGAACTTTGGTACAAAGCAATTGATCGGTACAAGGCTGAGCTCACCTACACCGTTCACCCTGAAGAACTATTTCTTTATATACCGCGAAGTTGTCGTAACGATTTAGAAGATTATTTCAATTGCCGCTATGTTGAGTGAGTTCACGATTGAAAAGCTCGAGTCGGTAGAAATAAACCCTCGATTGGAAAAGCTTTCTTATAAACTTGTGTTTAATAATGTAGCTAACGATGAACTCTTTGTGCGTGCTTTTGATTGTATTCTAGACGTGTTTAAAGATGACTTACCAACCGGTTGTAAAGTGGGAACAAAAATAGTACTGAACGATATGAAAGCCATTCATATCGAATACAGGTTTCCCTATACTTTAAGCGGTGAAATATTATTAAGCCGCATATACTGCGTAATGCAGAGCAATAATGATGTAATTGTAAACTCGATTAAGACCGAGTTTAGTATTTTGAAAAAAAAGTTAATTGTATATATATTTTGCTTGACATTTCCCCGATTATACGCATATTTCTATTGATTTGTGTTTATATATATATATATTTTGCTTGATATTTCTCCTGTACTGTTATGTACATATTTCTATTGAAGTGTATATGAAATGTATATTTTATTTTATATATCACCATAATTGTGTGTGTGTGTGTGTATATTTCTCCTGTACTGTTATGTACATATTTCTATTGAAGTGTATATGAAATGTATATTTTATTTTATATATATATATCCATAATTGTGTGTATATATTTCTGTTATACGCATATTCCTCAAATGTATATTTATTTTCTATATATTTATAATAAAAAGAATGATGCAATGTTGTTTATTGTTATGCCTTCTACTACCGGTATTCTAATAATGTATACAACAGGTATCTGGCAATATTTAAGCCTTCTAAGCCAACTGGCTGATTAGGAGTCTATAATAGTGTATACAATGGTATCTGGCAACTCTGTCTTCGGAATACATGGCGCTATCTGGCAACTCAGCCAACTGGCTGATTAGGCGTATATAATAATAATGTATGCAATAATACTGCTAAAAAGAGGTATCTGACAACCATTTACAGCCAACTGGCTGATTAGGAGTCTATAATAATGTATACAATGGTATCGCGGTATCTGGCAACTCAAGCCATTTACGCCAACTGGCTGATTAGGAGCCTATAAAACAACGCCAACTCGGCTGAAGTCTTAATGTGCACTTGGCTCCTGCCAGGTGAACACCTCTCCTCCTTTTTCTCCTCCTCCTCCTTTCTCTTGGGGGATAACGCCGCCTCCAAGTTTCCCCCCCACCCCCCTTTGCAACAACCCCCTTTGCAACAACCCCACTTCCCCCCTTTGCAACAACCCCACTTCCCCCCTTGCAACAACCCCCTTCCCCCTTTGCAACAACCCCACCCCCTTTGCAACATTACATAATAACCTGCAACATTCTTGCACTCTCCCCTTTTGCGGCTATACTACTCACGTGCCTCAATGTTGTCCATTGAATCTTAGAAACGCGGGTCTTTCATGAGTTCCCGGATTTGCGGTCCATCGAAAATACCTGCCTTCAGCTTTTCCATGCTCAGCGCAGGAAATTTTCTACATATGTACCCAAAACACGTCCCATCTCTGTTCAAAGCCTTTATAAATTGTTTCATCAAACCTAGTTTGATGTGCAGTGGTGGCAATATGATCCTTTCTCTGTCAACCAAAGCTTCTTTGATGATATTTTTTTCTCCAACCACCATGTTTTCTCTCAGAGGCCACTGTCTTCTCACCCAGTGTTCATCTTTAGCTCTACTGTCCCAGAGACATATAAAGCACAGGTACTTGGTGTACCCGCTCTGCTGGCCCAGGAGAAAATTCACCATCTTCAGATCCACACAGATCACCCATTGGTGGTCTCGGTATGATATCTTTTCTAGGACTAGGCGACTGTCCCGTGCTCTTCTCTCATACCGACTGAGTGACCAATTGGGATTGATCTGTATCTGTTGCCGTTGTGTAGAAGAACACATTTTAGGCTCCGTTTGGAGCTATCTATGAATAACCGCCATTCACTTGGTGTGTATTCCGATATGCCCATTTTCATCAGCAATCCGCGCACATTGTTGCAGAAAACTAAATCGTTCTCTTTTGAGAAGAAGGGCAGTAAATCCTTTTCTCTGTCGCGATATAACGTGATTTTGGTTCCTGGCAGCAGTAAATTTTTTTCTCCCAGCCTGGAAGCTAACAATTCAGACGATTTCTTCGAAAGACTTAAGTCCCTTATGAGGTCGTTTAATTCGTGTTGACTAAAACCTTCTGCAACTGATGACGGTCTTTCGAAATCACTGTCATTTTGCCCACATATGCTTTCTTTGTCAGTAGCAGATTCATCATCTTCTTGAGGGAGCTCTGGAAGATGGCTGAATGATGGGACAGGTATCTCATCTGAATGTGAACCAGGCCGTCTAGCTGAGTCTATGTCAGGATACGTCCATTTACTCCGGTTACGTCCATTGATGCCCTTTATATTCACCAAACAAAAGTAACAGTCATCACTGTGGTTTCTCTGTTCTCTCCATACCATTGGTATACCAAATTTCAGGCACCTCCTCTTTCCGTTGGTCCATTGCCGCAGATGCTCCGTACACGTTTTACACACAACATGAGGAGCCCATGGCTTATCTTGGTCCCCTAGTTGTACTTTGAAATAGGCAAAATAAGCTTTTTTCACAAATCAGTAATAGTTTTTCTCTGTTCAATGAACGTGTACTCTCCGTAGATAAAACAAAACACATCTGGATGATTTAAACACTTTCTTCGTGATGAAGCCATGTCAACACCTGTAACAGGAAAGAATTCACGTTAGTACATGTACAATACACATGCAAAACAGCAACATCAGCAAAATCATAGCTACAATTTAATTATACAGATGCATTTAGATTTACGAGCAACTCATAATACCGTTCCAGAAGGGTAATAAAGTAGGTAATGACGTATGCAATATCTCAAAAACTAGAGCTGCTAGAACAAAATGGATGATATTTTCTGAATCAGTGGCATGAAAATATCCAGAATAAGGTCTAAAATCTCAGGCACCAAGAAAAAAAATGTTTTTTGTTCCCCAGTGTTATAGTAAGCCTACTTTCTTGGCCACATCAAACTGGTGATATGTGTATAAATGGATGTGTGTTAATAAACTTTCATTGAACCTGACAAAGTCATCTTATATGATTATTACCACAAAATACATTAATACAAACTGTCAAATAAAAATTGGTAATACTACTCTTGCAAGAGTGAATGAGGTTAAAGTACTTGCCATTAATTTAGATGAAAAACTAAATTTCAAAAGTTATGTACAACATATCAAATCCAAAATATCAAGATTTCTCTTCATATTATTTAAATTAAAAAGAGACCCTTCCTCAAAATGCACTCTTTACCCTATAGTATTTCTTCATCCATCCACATTTATTATATTGCATTACAGTATGGGCTAGCTCCAAGAAATATATGAAACATTCTTTGGAAGTAATTCATAAAAAATGTCTGCAAATTCTCTCGAATAATGAGAACAGACAAAGTCACACTTCCCCAATGTTTAAAGAGCTAAATACTTTAAAACTAAATTACTTATACAAATTCACTGTTGCTGTCAATATGTTCAAACCTATCACCAAAAATCGACATACATCCCTTATTTAAAGAGCAATTACCCGCCCCATCAAATACATCATCGTTATAACACCAGACTGTCCAGTAATTTTTTACACAACCTAACTATACAATAGAAACTGCAGGAAATGTACACTCTCTCTCTCAAAGGAACAGATGTATGGAATGCAATTCCCATGCATATCAGCACGCTTTACCACTGAATGTATTTCGCAAATCACTGAAAAATCACTTCATTAGTTTCTACTGATGTATAAGTTCACTGCAGATGGAGGTACTAAATGTTTATAGTTCTAATTTAAAACCATTATTTCTTGTCAGATTGGTATTAAAAGAGAATAATTTCCTGTAGTCAACCCAATCTATTCCATTGAGCATCTTGGAAACTTGAATAAGCTGACCGCACAACCTTCTGGTCTCTAATGTAAACAGACTTAACACTACAGTAGAAGTACTAAGCGGTCATTTTTAACCGATATTAGTTTTTAAGTGTGTGATACATTAACTACAGAAAAGGTAGAATAAGCATCAAAATAATTTTAAAATTTATTATTTCAAATGTTATGTTTAAAGTTTAATCTAATTACATTTAGCGAATAGCGAATATCTTGAGCTCGAATTTATAGTTTACATGTATGTAACATGTTTAGCCTCGCTTAAAGTTAGATGCCTCATGGCAGAGCAGAGTTGCCAGATGCTTATTCTTCAGCTCAGTAATCTCTAGTCTTGATATGAACCAAATATTTCCTATTATTATTTAGTCATTTTATTTGGAGCAAATTCACTTTTATATAATATCTAGAAATTTTATTTGTCTCCAAAAAATCCTAATTAATATTTACAAATTTTGTTCTGAGTATGTGGTACAACTGCCTCTCCGGGCCGCCGCCCGCGGCGAAATGCGAATGAGGAATCAGTCAGCGTTAATTAGCTTCAGTGACGTGTTGTTGCAGATGTTTATTCAGTGTTTTAAATCTGACAATTTGCAAAATAAAGATAAAAAGTATACATGAATGGTTAATTGTTAAATTCAATTAAGTGAGAGACCACTGTTTAATTTTTATTATTCAGATATCATACCCTTTAAAATTACAATGAGTAAGTGGTCAAAGTATGATAAAAAGTTTCAGACAGCATGGCTGCGAGATCCTCAGTTTTCAAAATGGGTAAAAGAGTTAAAAGATGATAATACGAAAGTTTTGTGTAAAGTGTGTAAGGGTAACATCCACCAAAACTAAGCTACGAAATAGGATGGTGCTGCATCTTCTTTCTTCAATATTGAGACTGAAAATGACGCTTGAAAAACAAAATATTTGTTGCTATAATTTTTCTCCAACTAAGGCCATGCTGAACTATAATTCAAGTATATACGAGAATGAATTGAGTGAAGAAGAGAAAGAAATACTCGATACGTTGGAATTTTAACTTTTAAAGGTAAGAATCACTTTGACTATGATATAAAAATCATGCTTTCTATATTTCCTGAGTTTTCAAAAATAAATTTCTTTATTGGGCTACTTTCTACCAAAATCCGCTACTTTTTCTAACTTTTGTGCTACTTTTTAAAAAATTGATCTGGCAACCCTGAGCCTGAAGCCACTCAAATTTTACGTCAGTGTGCCTTTTCCCAGCATCATAAAAGGAGGTGAGTGCTTGATTTATGGATCTGTCGTGACATTTGTTTCAGTCTGCCGATAGTGTTACTATAATATATATATATATATATATATATATATATATATATATATATATATTATATATATATATTAATATATATTATTGTTCATTTTACAGATAAAATGGCACAGTGTTATAGAAATAAAGGAATTGAGATTGAAGAAGCTCTGCGTCTTCCTCAGGAAGAACTTGCCTCAGATGATTCAATGGCTGAAGAAGACGATGCCGTCGATCAACTGCAGGAGGCAATACGTCCTATCGAAGAAATAAATGATTCTGATGAGACGGAGGAAGATGAGCCTTTAGTTCTTCAAAATGAGGCTCCATTCAGTAGCACGAGCAACACTTTATCTTCTCGTGCGGGTGTCTTATGAACAAAAATTACAGGTGAAAGAGAGAGAGGCAGAACTCCTACTGAAAATGTATTCAAGCAGAAAAGTGGTTCTACACCATATGTATATCAAGGTATTGAAGAAAATAGACCTCCTAGTGCATTTCGACTGCTTATTGATGAACCTATGTTACGATCAATTCGAAACTACACTGAAATTCATGGGAAACTAAACGACCCAAGTTTCAGCATTCTTCTTGGAGATTTGGAAAAGTTTTTAGGCCTCCAAATTGCTCGTGGTGTTTTAGTTGCAAAGAACACACCCGTGAAACAATTATGGAATCAAGACTGGGGTCCACCTATATTTCATAAAACAATGAGTAGGAATAAGTTTGAATTGATCATGAAGCACATGAGATTTGACAATATTGCCAGCCGCAGAGAAAGAAAACAGGCAGATAAATTTTGTCCAATTTCTGAAATTTGGAACTCTTTCATAATGAACTGCCAAAAGTGCTATGTACCAAACTTTGATCTTACTATTGATGAACAACTCTTTCCATGCAAATCTCGATGTCCATTCATTCAGTACATGGAATCAAAGCCAGATAAATTTGAAGTAAAATTTTGGTTTCTTGTGGACGCAAAGTCGAAACACTTTTGCAATGGAAAACCATATTTTGGTAAAGATCTTACTCGTAATGCTGCTGCACATGATCTTCCAGCTGATGTTTGTTTATCACTCATGAAGCCATACTTGAAGAAAGGTTATCATGTAACCACGGAAAACTTTTTTACCAGTTAACAATTGGCTGAGAAATTCAAAGCCGAAAAAACAACTCTTCTTGGTACTATCAGAAGACAGAGACGGGAAGTTCCTGATGGAGAAGCTATATTGAAAGGAAAGCCACTTTATTCATCTGCGATATATAAATCACCATCGGACTGCACTCTGACCATTTATAAAGGTAAGAGATCCAAAAATGTTTATCTTCTTAGTTCAATGCACAAATCCGTTGAAATAGATGAATCTCACCGCTAAAAGCTATCATAGACATTGCAGTACTATAATTCAAGCAAAGTGGGTGTAGATATTCTTGACCAAATGGCCCGGTACCACACCAGCAAAACTGGATCTAGGCGATGGCCAATGGCGATTTGGTTCAATATTCTTGACTTGGCTTGCATAAATGCATGGATTGTATACCGTGAAGTTACTGGATCCAGAGTCTCACGCCGACAGTTTCTGCTTGATCTAATAACTGAAATGTGCAAGACAAAGGCAGCCGTAGGTTATGATGAAATGGAGCTTGACGAACCAGAGCAAGTTACTCAGAGCCCAGCGCCTAAACGCCGTCAATGTCAAGTGGAATCCTGCAGAAACAAATCCACGTACAAATGCAGAGCATGCGGCAAGGTATGCTATGGCACTCATTCAGGACATAAAGAAAAAGTCACTGTTGTAAGGTGCACGAATTGTATGTAAAATGTTTCAAATAAAGCTATGATTTTAATAAAAAAAAAAATTTAAAAAAATGAATATAAATAATAAAAATAAAAAATAAATTAAAATGAATATAAATAATAAAAATAAATAAATAAAAATAAATAAAAAATAATAAGTAAAAAAAATCCTGCATAGCGGTTAAAATTGACCGCAAGGTCTTTCTAGGTAAACAGAATTCATGGTAGTAGTCCAGGCAATCTAGAGCAAAAATAGCTTCAACCTGGGCAAAATTGCTTCAGAAGCTTTCTAAACTGTTTCCAGCTCAGGAACCATTGCAGAATAACATATCCAAAATTCGACAAAATTGGACCCAGGGAACACCCCCAAAAATGAAATTCAAAATGGCGGACTGGCAGTTTCCTACGAAATACAATAAATTTTAATTTCGCTTTGTAGAGAGAGTTATGACGTTTTTCTTGATCAGTAAAATGTTTTAAAACACATTTTCGTTTCTAAATTAACCTATATGACTAAAAATTGTATTAGGCGGCTAGTATTAAACTATGACGTCACGTAATGTAAATAAAATATACTGTATGGAGTATATGTGAGAATGGACATTGCTACATCTTTATAAACTTATATTATATACAACTCTTTAATTCCTACTACCCACTATCAAATCTGCGTATTTGTGCTTGTCATTTTCTTTAAAACTGTTATTATGTACTCCTTTTAAATACTGCAACACAGTTTATTAATTTGTGTTTTCTGTTTCAGACTGACTCGGTGTACGGCTGACTCGGTGTGCGTCCGCCTTCAAGAATGCAGACCCCTGAAGAATTGTGCGTGATTTGTAAGGATAAATTGGACAGCGGACAGGAAGTGGTTCACATCTCGCAAAAAGGAGCAGATGGTATAAATGCATCCAGCCGCAGCCGTGGAAGCGATGTTGTTGCAACAGCTGGAATAAGTGTTCACGTTGTATGTAGGAAAAGGTTTACGGATAAAAAGACCATTGAAATAAAGAAGCGACAGACCGCAGCCGAGGCAATACCAAGGAAAAGTGCTCGTTTTCATGAATACGCATTTTCCAGTGCTACTCACTGTTTGTTTTGTGATACCTTTGTGGACTTTTTTTCCAAACACAAACCAAAATCAGAGCATGTCAAAATAAGAACTACAGAGTTCTCCGAAACCATAAAAAGGTGCTGTGAAAGCCGCTGCGATGAATGGTCGTTTAATGTAAAAGGCCGTCTGGAGTATTATCTTCGTGATCTTCCTGCTGCAGATTGTGTCTACCATCACACCTGCAGCGTAAATTTTCGAAGTGGAAAAAACATTCCTCGCGCATACTCCTCCGACGATCATGATTCGAAGAAAGGGAGACCAACTAATGAAGAGCAACACCAAGCATTCCTTCAGACCTGTGCTTACCTGGAAGAGAATGATGATGAACAACTGTTGATTGGAGACCTAATTTCCAAAATGGAGGAATATCTTCAAGGAAGTCAGAGCTCTGTCTACGAACGTAGGCACATGAAGAGAAAGCTTTTAGAACGTTACGGAGACAAGATCATAATATCAGGTGAAAGTGGGAAGGCAGATGTAGTAACACTACGAGAGACAGCTAATGAAATTCTTATAGATTATCACAAAAAGTCGAAAGAATGTGATATAGATATAGAGCTACAGAAGATTTACCTAGTAGAAGCTGCTGCAAAAATAATCAGAAGTGATATCAAGTCTGTCGACTCGCCTAGAAAAGATGTGTATCCATCTCCAAATGACATCACCGCAGAAAGTGCTCTTGATTACATTCCCAACAGTCTGAAATTGCTATTATCAAAAGCATTTGCGGGACAGGATGCTTCAAGAAAAATAGGTGCAATTGGGCAGAGCATTATGCAAGCAACCCGTCCTAGAGGATTACTATGTCCACTACAGATCGGTTTGTCGGTTCAGCTACACCACAACTTTAGGTCAAGGTACCTTATTGACGTTCTCCATCAGCTGGTTACTGTTCGTCGTATGCAGAAGTAACAAGATTCGAAACAAACGCGGCGCTGGCAAGTGGGTCTGGCTCTTTTACTGTTGATGAAAACACTGCAGTCCTTCTAGCAGCAGATAACGTCGATCATGATGTCTGCACTTTGGATGGGAAGAATACCTTTCATGGAATGGGTATGATTGCCGCAATAACTCCGAAGATCAAGATCCACCCTTCTATTCACAGGCGTAATGTTGGTGACAATGACATTAAGAAGATTGCAACCGTTGACATTAGGGAATATAGACACGCGAGAAGCATGTTGAGGGACATCTCATTCCGCGAACTTCCAGTACCCACTGCCACCATAAGTCGACTAGTCTTCTCTGGCAGATATCTTCAGCAGAAAGATCAGGTCCAAGTTGGTCCGGAACATGCAGGCAATTCACGGTGGATCAAGTGTCTCACATCCAGGTGTGGCGTCGATCACGTTCCTTCCCATCATAGATATGTCGCCAATTGACATGACCTGCATATTTTCGACATTATTATATTTGAGCAAGATAGCACGCGATCAAAAAGTCCCATGCATTATTACCTTTGATCAGCCTTTGTTCTGGAAAGCTTCCCAAATCATCAATGAACAGAGAGACCTGCAGGACATTGTTTTAATGCTGGGATCATTTCACACTCTGATGAATCTTTTGGGAGCAGTCGGTACTCTTATGAATGGTTCAGGATTGTCTGAAGTACTTCAAGAAATACTGACCAATGCCGTGCAACACATGATGTCTGGAAAAGCTGTTTCAAGAGCGATACGTGGTCATATGATAGTAGATGCAGCTCTTAGTACCTTAGTAGTCGCAGACGTTTTCCCTCGTAATGAAGATGGAACTCCTCATGACCTCCATAAGGAAGCTTGTGACCTGCTCGACGATGTTATGACCGCCAAACAATCAGTTGAGGATGTGGAATCTTCAAATGCATTGTCTCAGATTGCTACCACTTTGGATGCGAAGAAAACTGACCTACAATCTACTTCGCAAACAAGTCAACTCTGGTTGGAATATCAGCGAATGATCAACATTGCACGTTCCTTGATAACAGCAGACAGAACCGGCTCGTGGGATTTGCACTTGCAAGCTATGCTGGAGACCATCCCCATAATTGCAGCAGCCGGACATCACAATTACCTGAAATCGATATACCTGTACCTGCAGAAAATGTTAAGTTTGCCTTCTGAAAATCCAGCCGTTAACAAAATGTTCCAGGAAGGTAAGTTTGTGGTAAGAAGAAGCGACAGATTATGGGCCGGACTCGACACAGACCTGGTGATAGAACAAGTACTAATGCGTTCCCTGAAAAGCAGAGGCGGACTGACACGCGGAAGTGGATTTACAGACATCCAAAGGACAACGTGGCTCTTTTCTATGCCTCTGTGTTCCACTTATAACTTAGCAATGCAGGAATACACCAGAGTTTTGTTGGAAAGTAGTGAACAGCACAAGGAAATGAGGGGAAGTTGACAAATCAGGGACAGTAATGACATGAAGAAAGTACTTGAACGTCTGGAATCTTTATCCCCATTCCATCCTACCTCGGGTCTCTGCAACATTGTAACAGGGCTAACTGCTGATCCTGGAGTTAACGTTCATCAATTGCATTCAATCGGTACGAACATTGTCGTAAAAATGATTGGGAAACAAGCCTTTACATATTTTGCCAAAAGATCTGACAAAGTGAAAACACTAGGATCTGCTTCTGCCGTTGTGATCACTGATGCTTCAGATATAGAAGTAGATCCTGCACTACTGTTTCAGAGAATGATGACTGTTGCCACTGGCGGAGACATGAATCTTGAAGATGTCATGTGTTACGAACTGTGTGCATATCCTCCTGCATTGTTCGAATCACGAAGTATCTTGAGGAAACCCGATAAGTCTCAGCTAGCTCATGCAATAATCAAATACACTGACACTTTACGCATGGAAGAAGTTCAAGAAATTCAGTGCACAGACCAGTACGTATTGGGTGGTGGATCTCTACTACATCGTGTTTCCTGGCGTCAAGATGAAACATATGACAGCATCGCCAACTCATATGCCGATTTCACTCTGAAAACATATGGAAAAGCAATCATTGTTTTTGATGGCTACAGCAGCTCTCCTACGATCAAGGACATGACCCACAGAAGACGCAGCACCAAGACAAGCAGAAATGTGAATCTCAATCCAAGCATGAAGTTTGTTGGCCAGAAGGAACACTTCTTGGCTAATGAAAACAACAAGCAAGCATTTATTTCCCTCGTAGGTGAGATGTTGAAGAAGCACGGGTGTACTGTTCACAACGCAGATGGGGATGCTGATGTGGACATCGTTCGTGCAGCAGTTTCCTCATCAGAAAATGCAACTACAACAGTAATAGGGGAAGACACCGACTTGCTGATTCTCCTTCTGTACCATGCCAAGGACAGTGGTTTCAAGTTGTACTATCGCAGCGATATAAGACGGGGACCATCTCCTAATCCTGTGTATGATATTCTCAGCATTCAATCATTGTTAGGCAATGACATCTGCAAGTATCTCCTGTTTGTGCATGCTTTCATGGGCTGTGATAGCACATCCAGAATTTTTTCGATCGGTAAAGCCAAAGCATTCGACACACTGATGAAGGTGGCTGAACTCCGTTCAGTTGCAAATACATTCTGTTCTGATTGTTGCCAACACTCTGACATTGAAGCCGCTGGAAGAAAGGCAATGCTTCTGTTGTATGGCTGCCAAACACTTGAATCCACTAACGCACTACGTCATCGAATGTTAGTTGAAAAGGTAGCTACAGCTAAATCTTTTGTTACACCCGAACGTTTGCCACCTACCGATCGTCCACAAAGTACCACAGCTTTCGCACATACTTTCAAATACTAATCTGGAAGTCTACAGAAGAGAAGATCGATGCAGAACAGTGGGGTTGGTATGTAAAGAATAATTCCTACTACCCTACAGCCTGCGACAAGCCACCAGCTCCAAATTATCTACTCAACATGATCCGCTGCTCCTGCAAGACGAAATGTGCTACTTCAAGATGTGGATGCAAGCGTAATGGAATGCCCTGTTCAGCCGCTTGTGGCGAGTGCCAAATCAGTGGTTGCGATAACAACCCAAGTACCGGTAATCTATCCGATGATAGTGATGAAGAGGATTAATTTCTGTATGTTTGTGACCAGGTATCACTTCTTCTGTAATGAACATAACTTGAAACTGGGAAAAAAATAATTGTTGTATTATTGATTATAAAAATCTGTAAAAAGCTATATAACATTATATTTGCGTAATAACTGGTTGTGTTGTATATTGTTGAATTATTTAAAACATTACAACTGAAAGAAAAAGCATCAAATGTATCTCTATAAATAAAAGCGTAAATTATATATTTTTTTTCGTAGGAAACATCGAGTCCGCCATTTTGAATTTCATTTTTGGGGGTGTTCCCGGGGTCCAATTTTGTCGGATTTTGGATATGTTATTCGGCAATGGTTCCTGAGCTGGAAACAGTTTAGAAAGCTTCTGAAGCAATTTTGCCCAGGTCTAACTACAAATTGCCTGGACTATAGTTCTAGTGTTAAGCATTCTAATCTTCATTGATAGTTTTGCAATCTCATTGAAGAAATCAATTTTGTGGTCCTTGCTTGCACCCTTTCCAACCTTTCTATATCCTTCCTTAGGGACGGAGACCAAAGCTGCACACAACACTCGAGTTGAGGTCCAACTAGTGAATTGTAAAGCGACATTACAATCTCCTTGTTTCGAAATTGGAACCGTCTTTTAATATAGCCTAGTATTTTTAAGGCCCTCATTTTGACTTCTGCATAGTGCTTGACGGTTTGATTTCATTGCTAATATAAACTCCTAAGTCTTTCTCAAGCTCCTTCCCAAGAGAGTAATCTGTTTTTGGGTTCTTGTAGCCGATGTGCATTACCTTACATTTATTCAAATTGAAAGGCATCTGCCAAGTAGCAGATTAGAGAGAGAGAGAGAGAGAGAGAGAGAGAGAGAGAGAGAGAGATCGAACTCCAATAACTGTAAATTGATGTTAATACGGAAACTGAAGTAAAATGTGTTAGCGCAGAAAAGGGTTTCGGCCCCGCTTGCCTTAGTTCTATATAATAATAATAAATACTTTTGTGAAAAAGCACATAATAAAATGAGATATGCTCACAGGTTTCACATGAAAGAAAATTTTTGTTGCCTGGATAGTGTTGTGGTAAGAAGGTTGTCTGGGACGTGGCCTACACTAGGCTGGGAGGAAACCTCCTCTGTGCTATACGTTTTACTTCACTCTGTATATATATATATATATATATATATATATATATATGTTACGCCCAAACATCGAAATCGCTCAGTGAGCGAAAAAAAACAGCCACAACGCGTTGTGGATGCACCTAAGTGACCACTCACCGATGTTAGATATATTTTTGCTTCATGGTTGTTATTTATAGTTAATGATAGTTAAATGCTTGGGCCGAGGTCACAAGATCTTTTAGCTCAAGGAATGTTATTAATTAAGTTATTAGTTAGGTTGATTGATAGAATGAGTTTTCTTCCTTTATTACACAAAAATAAATGATTTATGAATGAGACAAAAACATGTCGTTTACAGTTGCATTAATGATTACACAAAAATAAATGGTTTATGAATGAGACAGAAACATGTCGTTTACAGTTGTAATTATGTGTACACTTGAAATAATAACGCGCGAGGTAATGCCTGATTAGTCTTTATATAAAGTTAGGTGAATGAAACGGGGCCGATGGGGCCCGCACGAATGATGTTTACATTGCGAAAGTTCTGATGTCACTGGTTGATCTGAGAGAGAGAAGATGCTGCAAAGCCGCGTCCAGTTGTCTTGAGGTCTTCCCGCGCTGTGACGTCATCTTATGCATGCTTGTGTGACGTCATCTTGATCATGTCTGAGTTCATGAGTTATGTCGCTAATTGTGTTGATGGAATATTGCATAGATGTTTGCAAACGTCTCTGTCAACTTCAGTTGGTCACTACACATATATATAAACCTTACCTTATGACCTTACAAAGGTTCCGCGCGATGATTTCTCATTTCGCGAAGGTCAAGCTTGTCGCCCCTCCTCTCGAGTTGGCCTAGTGAAGTAGTGAGTTGGATTCTTGCGCTCTCCACCTCACATAGCCAGGTACGCCCGGCTCATCGGGGATTGTTCTGAGCTAGGCGTCTAGTCTTTTGAAGATTTCTACTGCAACTCCCTTCGTGTTTCTTAGGTCTTTGGGCAACTGATTAAACAGTTTTGGTCCTCTCACTACAAAATTATTTTCTTTCAGGGTTAAGGATGTCCCCTGTCTCGCCTTCAATTTGGGAATACGACACAGTCTACCGCTTCTACTTTCCACCGTTGTTTGGGGAGTTATGGGATTCAGAGTAAGATTAGGGACTAGTTCTCCATTATTTTCCAAGTGTAAATAATGGTGTATCTCTCTCTTCTCCTCTCTAGTGAATATAGGTCTAGTTCTCGTAACCTTTCCCAGTAATTTAGTTCTTTGCACCCATTGATCTTGGCTGTGAAGCTTCTTTGGATCCCCTCCAGCTGTCTAATGTCTTCTTTTTTATATGGGGATGTTAGGACCGAGCAGTATTCCAATTTGGGTATTATCAGGGTTTTCAGTAGAGGAATCATTACATTCCTATCCCTTCGTTTAAAGGTTCTCAATATCTGACCCGTTATTCTCTTTGCTCTGTTTACTGCTATCTTATTTTGTGTTTCAAATTTCGCATCATCTGTCATTACAACCCCTAAATCTTTTGCTCTGGAATTTCTCTGAATTTCCTGTCCATTTGGGGTACAATATTCCATGGACTTTAGGTCTTCTCTTTTTCAGTGCCGTAATAGCTGAAATTTCTCGGTGTTAAACTTCATATTGTTGTCTTCAGTCCACTTGTAGATTTTGTTTATGTCGGTTTGTAGAGATCCTATGTCTTCTGGGTTTCTTATTTTTCTACTGATCTTTGTGTCATCCGCAAAGGATGTTACTGTGCTGTCTCTGGTAACGTCCTCATCTATGTCAGTCAGCATGATTATGAAGAGTAGTGGAGCTAATACTGTTCCTTGTGGTGCCGAGCTGAGGACCTGATTCTGATGAAGATACTCCTTGTACTGTAACGATTTGCCTCCGCTCACTAAGGAAATATATATATATATATTATATATATATATATATATATATATATATATATATATATAATATATATATATATCTATCTGAAATTAAAAAAGAACATCAGATAACACCAGTACACATTTGAAAATTTGTCGATCGATTTTTAAAACTAGTTGGTGATTCTATATAATTTGAGTGCGCTGATCTCAAAAATATAGTTAGTTTTTCCATATCACGTATGGTTTTCTTACTACAGGGTGTGTCATAAATCCACCATTTATCCCAAATGTGAACCATCTTATCGAGACCAACATTGGATTGCACATGCTAAACCATAAATTTTGTTGTTATAGACTACAGTAACGCTTACATAATAATGTAGGGTAAATATATATAACAACCAGTCCCGTTCCCAGCAAAATACTCTCCCCTCCCATCAATGGGTGGTTAACATTTGGGGACAGATGGGGTATTACAACACCCCTTGTAACACGAAATCTTTAGGTGATAGAGTAAAACCTAATTAAAGCAAAATTAAATAGCTCCTAGCTCTTGGACAAGCATATTGCTTGTTTATGAAAGAATAAAAAAATAACTGAAAGAAACAAAATATATTTACCTTCTTTACTTCCAAACATTTCAGGACTTATTCCAAAGACTTAAGACTACGAAGGTAGATCTGACTAATGACGACTAAACCGGTGCTTCTTTGATGTTTTCTTATGCTGTGCGTTAGGCTGATCTCGTTGCAGACACCAGCAGTAATCCGCCATCATATTTGTATGCCATCTTCCTTGATATCTTCCATGCTTCTTTTTCTTTATTGGTCATTGTGTTCAGGAAATGATCGTCTGTCAATAACTTTCTAATCTGAGGACCTATAAAAACACCTTCCTTTATTTTCTAGTAGCTAATCTTTGGATATTTTGAACAAATGTACTTGAAACACTCACCTTCTCTATTCAATGCTTTGACATACTGCTTCATCAAGCCTAACTTAATGTTCAAGGGTGGTAGGAGGATTTTATTTGGTTCAACTAGATGTTCATGTAAAATGTTCTTTGATCCTGGAGTAAGATTCTCTCTAGGAGGCCAAGTTTTCCTCTTCCAGTGCTGGTCACGTGCTCGACTATCCCATTCGCAGATGAAACATGGCATCTTAGTGTATCCTGATTGCTGCCCAAGTAACATGCAAAGGACTTTGAGATTCCCGCACAATATCCATCTGTGATTTTGATACTGAATTTTTTCCAGAAGCAGTTTCATGTTATCATAGGTCTCTTTTAAATGAGTAGCATGGGCCACTGGGATTGATGCATATTTGTAACCGTTGTGCAGTAACACTCCTTTTAGACTGGTTTTAGAGGAATCTATAAACAACCTCCAGTCACTGGTTTGGTATTCGATGCCTAGCTTGCACACTAATCCTGTGATGTCCTTGCAAAATACCAAGAGACCATCTTCCTCGAAAAAAAGGCACGAAGTCTTTCTCACGATTTCTGTACCAAGCGAAGTATGTGTCGGATGCCAATAAATTGTTCTCCTGCAATCTAGACCCCAAAAGTTCTGCAGAGTCCTTAGGCAGATTCAAATCCCTGACTAAGTCATTTAGTTCGGCTTGGGTTAATGGTTTAGGAGGATCTCGGTCAGCTGTTGGCTGTTCATAAACATCATCATTGTCTGGATTTGGAGCTGAATCAGAATCTGAATTGTATTGATCCAGACTCTCGGGTGGGCGGGGAATAGGAACTTCTGGACCATGGGGTACCGGCCTTATTGCAGATGGAAGACTTGGGTATTGAAGGCTCTCTTTATTCTTTGCATTATAACCTTTAACATTGCAAGAACAGAAGTAGCAGTCGTCGGTATGGTTTCTAGGCTCGCGCCATACCATAGGGATCCCAAATGGCAAACTTTTCTTTTTACCTTTGCTCCAATTCTTTAGTGCCGCACAACACACGTAAGACAAACCTTGTGTGGAGCCCAACTTTTGTCTTGATCTCCTAATTTAATTCCAAAATAAGCATGATAAGCTCTCTTAATGAAGGTCGTTACATTTGTCCTTTGTTTTACAACAACATACCGACCACAAATATAACAAAATATGTCTGGACTATGGGTACATCCTCTAGAAGCCATTATTAAAATTTTAAAGACGTAATGTTAGAATTATCTATCAGAAAAATATGAAAAAACGAAATTAATTAAAGATAAAAAAGGTAAAAAATTACAAAACGCCCCAAACTTGTTTTGCTAATAACTTTAAAACTGTGGGTGATAGAAAAAACTGGTAGCATTTTTTAATTCAGTGCAGCGAACTGCTTCAGAATCACAACTCAAAATAAAGAAATCGATTTTCCTGCAGACTGGTGTAATTGATACTTTCTATTTTAAGAACATATAAATATTCTGACATGATTCTGAGTTCAGTTTGTATAAATATATCCGTTTCTACATTGAATAACTGAAGGACAGATGTGTAAATATCACTATCAGTTGGAAGACATTTATTTTTAGATTTGTTTATCGGAAAAGAGGGTGATAGATTTCTGCGCTGTATTTTTCATAATGTTTATTTCTAATTTCATTTCATTCACCTTACTTTGCAATTTGATTTACGATATATACCTTTCAACCTTTCAAATGTTCCGTGCGATGATTCCTCATTTCACGAAGGTCAAACTTGTCGCCACTTCTCTTGAGTTGGCCTGGTGAAGTAATGAATTGGTTTCTTGTACTCTCCACCTCACATAGCCAGGTACGCCCGGCTCATCGGGGATTGTTCTGTTCTAATCTTCTTTTGAAGATGACCACCGCAACACCGCTCGTGTTCCTTAGGTGTTTGGGCAATTGATTAAATAGTTTTGGTCCTCTCACTACAAAAACTATTTCTTTCAGGGTTAAGGTTGTTCCCTGTCTAGCCTTTAATTTGGGAACACGACAGTCTTCCTTTCTACTTTCCACAGTTGTTTGGGGAGTTATAGGGTTCACAGTAAAATTAGGGACTAGTTTCTCTATTATTTTCCAAGTGTAAATAATGGTGTATCTCTCTCTCCTCCTTTCCAATGAATATAGGTTAATTCGTGTAACCTTTCCCAATAGTTTAGTTCTTTGCACCCCTTGATCTTGGCTGTGAAGTTTCTCTGAATCCCTTCTAGTTGTCTAATGTCTTCTTTTTTACATGGGCATGTTAGGACCAAGCAGTATTCCAATTTGGGTATGATCAGTGTTTTCAGTAGAGGAATGATTATATTCCTATCCCTTCGTTTAAAGGTTCTCAGTATCTACCCAGTTATTCTCGTTGCTTTGTTTACTGCTATTTTATTTCGTGTTTCAAATTTCGCATCATCAGTCATTACAACCCATAAATCTCTTGCTTTAGAATTTCTCTGAATTTCCTGTCCATTTGGGGTATAATATTCCATGGATTTTAGGTCCTCCCCTTTTCCGTACCGTAACAGCTAAAATTTATCAGTGTTAAACTTCATACAGTTGTCTTCCATCCACTTGTAGATTCTGTTTATGTCGGTTTGTAGAGATCCTGTATCTTCTGGGTTTCTTATTTTTCTACTGATCTTTGTGTCATCGGCAAAGGATGTTACTGTGCTGTCTCTGGTAACGTCCTCACCTATGTCAGTTAGCATGATTATGAAGAGTAGTGGAGCTTATACTGTTCCTTGTGGTACTGAACTGAGGACCTCTGATTCTGATGAAGATATTCCTTGTACTGTAACGACTTTCCGCCGGAAATTATATATCCATTCCCCTACTTTTCCTGCCATTCCCATATATTTCAGTTTATGTATTATGATTCCATTGTCACACTTGTCGAACGCTTTGCAAAGTCTGTGTATATTACATCATAATTTTCATTACTTTCCAGTGCATCAATAATGTTGTTGTAGTGTTCTATTAGTTGTGATAGGCATGATCTGCCTGACCGAAACCCATGTTATAATAATGTTATAATGTTTCAGACCAACAAAGACCCTAGGATCCACTCATGGCTGGTCTACCTAACTGTGTTCGTAATTGTGTATTGTGTATGTTCTCCGTGGTGGCGGAGGGGACCTACAATTTTACGTGGGTTCCGAACCACAAGAACATAAGAAATTTATGTAAAAACTGCCTGTACATTGGCAACGACCAATTTTTACGAAACTAAATAATTATCAATTTAAAACTAATTAATTATCGATTTAAAACTAAAGATAGAATCTCTGGATCCAGAGGATCAAGTCATAATAGACTACTATCCACAAATATGTTACACTCTATATCTATTTATAACCGACATGCAAATACATCAGATCCAAAGGATACAGCAATTTCATTACGGTATCCATCCAACCAAAAATAAGTCACGATCCATATCGATTGCGGACCAAGTCAAAATTTACCACCATATACATTACAATATATATACTTAGGAGGAAAAGTGTAGGTGTGGCTGTAAAGACTGTACAGTAATGTAGAAATGTGTGTGCACCCATTTTGGGTCTCCCATTTAAAGGTGTTTGTGGGGCAAGTGAAGATCATGAGTTTTTCAGTACCTCACAGTACTATGGGGGGCACCGCTCGGCAGAGGAATCTCTTTAAATGGGGTGTGTAAGGACAGAGAGTATCTCCTGACCCAAGATGCTGCCTCCCTATATCCCACAACACTTGTGTTGAGCTGTGGGATCTATCCCCACAAAGCCTTAATTTTACTAACTTAAACTATACCCAATCTATCAACATATGCGTCTAATCGATTTTTAAACATGTTTATAGACGTGCTACTAATTACTTCTACCGGCAAACTATTCCAGCTATTTACTATTCTGTGCGTGAAAAAGTTTTGGGCAACTGTTGTCTCAAACCTTCTACTTGTCAACTTACACCCGTTATTCCTAGTCCTATTATATTGAGATATTTTGAAAAAGGTATCTCTATCTACATTATCGAACCCATTCATAATTTTGAACACCTGGATTAGATCACCCCTTAGCCTCCGAGTCTCGAGTGTAGTCAATTTTAACTCCTTAAGCCTATCCTCGTACGACTTTGATCTAATTGACGGAATCATCTTAGTTACTCGTCTTTGAACTCTTTCGAATTTGTCTATATTTTTGCACATATGCGGATTCCAAAATTGGGTCTAACTAATGATTTATAAAGAGGAACTGTAATATCGCGCGATTTGTACTCAAAATTCCGAGCTTTTAAACCTAACACTTTGTTCGCCTTATTGATCGCTGCTGTACTTTGTTTCGCTACTTTTAAATCACCAGTGACTATAACTCCTAAATCTTTTTCCTGCTCTACGCTTGTTAACTCTTTCCCTGACATACTATATGTAAAATTACCGTTACGCGAACCTATATGCAAAATTTTGCACTTATCCACGTTAAATCTCATTTACCATGTGACTGACCAATCAACGATTTTATTCAGATCTTCCTGGATTTTACCTCTATCTTCGTCATTAGTCGCCCTACCACCCAGCTTCGTGTCATCCGCAAACTTTGAAACTGTACTGACTAGGCCGACATCTAAATCGTTAATATATATAAGAAAAAGCAAGGGGCCCAATACAGAACCCTGAGGAACGCCACTCGCTACATTGGCCCAACACGACTCAGCTCCATCAACGACCACCCTCTGTTTCCTACCTCGCAACCACTCTTCTAGCCAATTTATTACTACACCCCTGATTCCGTGAGCCTTAGTTTTTTCAATGAGTCTTTGTGCGGCACGGTGTCAAACGCTTTTTGAAAATCTAAATACACTACATCAACCGCCCGATGTCTATCGTAAACGTGAACCACGCTTTGGAAAAATTCTAAAAGATTAGTTAAGCAAGATTTGTTTCGCCTAAAACCATGCTGCGTATTTCTAACTAGTTCATGTAATTCTAAGTGTTCGACTATACGATCCCTAATTATTGATTCCAGTAGCTTACCTACAGCAGACGTTAAACTGATTGGCCTATAATTTCCTGCCGCACCTTTATCGCCTTTCTTAAAGATAGGTGTTACGTTTGCTAACTTGAAATTATCTGGTACGCACCCCTCAGAAATAGACGCATTAAAAATCTTTGTTAGCGGCACAACAATGCTATCTTTTAATTCTTTTAGTTGTATGGGATATATGGAATCCGGCCCCGGTGTTTTACGCGTTTTCATTTTATCAATATAGCGCATTACCTCCCCTTCACTAACCACTATATTATCCAAAATATTACCATTATCAAAGGGTATTATGTCTATGACCATAGGGATATTCGTTACATCTTCTATAGTAAAAACTGACGTAAAAAATTCGTTTAGCAAGGTAGCCATTTTCTTGTTTTCAGAAACTAGATCTCCGTTTACATTTTTCAAAGGTCCCAAGACGCTTTTTACTGGATTTCTTTTATTGACGTATTGAAAGAATCGCTTGGGGTTTTCTTTACCGTCACGAGCTATGGAGATTTCAAATTCGCGCTTGGACTTTTTTATTACACTTTTCGCTTTACGCCTTAGAGATATGTAGTTGTTTCGTAACCACAAATTGTGTGTGTGTGTGTATATACATAGAGTATGGTGCAGTGGTGGTGGTGGTGTAGTGGTTAGCGTTGCTGACTACAAAACCATCGGCCCCGGGTTCGAGACCCGACGGCAGCCGGCGCGCAGCAAAACCTAGATGTTCATCCTTCCACACAATAAAGTGGTTGGTAGATAAATGGGTACCCTACGTGGCCTAGTGGTTAAGACGCTGGGCTGCTGATGGAGCGTGGTTCGGATTCCACGTTAAACGGTAGGTCTAAGGTGGAGTGAATAGCTTGACCTTCGTCAGAATGAACAATTCGGGCGGAAGCTAACCAAAGGTTATATGTATATATATACAATATATATATATATATATATATATATAATTATGTTGGCGGATGATGATGTTCTTCATTACACCTTCTCCTACTGTTTAAGGTATTCTCAGTATGTCGCTTCTTTGCACCGACAATGAAGTTTATACTGCTGACGTCCATGGTTCTTGTTTTCCAATTTAATCTGATTGCGAGTTACGGAAAACAATTTATACCTTCGGTCAATGGCGTTCCCTCCCTCAGTCGGTTGTGGGAGTGGAATGCTTCTCTCGTGGAAGGATATAAATGACGAGTTACCTTTTTCACTCTTTATTTCACAAGGATAGATCACTTTTAAGATATCAGATTTCTTTTACAATGCACAGTAATTAAAAAACAAATCCTTAACACTACACTCGTTTAGAGAGTTATGTATTAAAGAAGAAAGAACCTGAGCCGAACCGGCAGCTCAAAGGGCGAGGCACGCACTCCCCAGAGGGGATATGAGCAAAAGAACTTATAAAATTTTGTTTCTACACTTATCTCCTTTATGTGATTCATATTAGCCGAAAAGAACATTTAAAATTTAGGAAGCTCTGTTTAAGATTATAGATGTGGCAAGTAGTATAGGCACAAATTGGACGAGTGCAAGAATGTTGCAATGTTGCAGAGGTAATGATCAATGTTGCAAAGGAGGTGGGGTATGTTGAAAAGGGGTGTGTGGGTATGTTGCGAAGGGAGGGTACGCAACGAAGGGGGGAAGAGTATGCAATGAAGGGGGAAGGGGTATGCAATGAAGGGGGAAGGGGGTATGCAATGAAGGGGGGAGGGGAGGGAGAGGGGAGGGAGCTTCGGGGGGAGAAGGGAGGATAACCTCCCCCAAAGGGGTAGCCTTAACCTAAGAGAGGAAGAGAAAGGAGAGACGGAGGAGGTCTTTGGGGAGAAGGTGGGATGTCCTCAACCCCCAAAGGGAAACCTAACCTAAGTCTTAACCTAACAAGGAAGGAGAGAAAGTTCTTTATTCCACCGGAGTCCGCATCATTATGAGCGTCCATATAGAGGATGGTGAGTTGCCAGATATCACTTATTTATATATGGAGGGGGTTACCAGAGAGCATTTATTTTAATTGTTCATGTATACCTTATTAGGGTGAGTTGCTAGATACCACCATTTATTTAATTTACATGAGTTGCCAAATAATGTTTTTATTCATTATGTTGAGATGTATCTTATTAGGGAGAGTTGGCAGATATCGCCATTTATTTTAATTCACACGAGTTACCAAATAATGTTTTTTTATTATTAAAAGCAAGCGGACTTTCTCCTTAATGTTGTTCAGAAAGAGAGCTAATTATTTAATCGAAACCCAATATTAACAAAAGAAATCGTTCCAGTAACATATTTTCTAAGAATAATATTCAATTTACCATTCGCTTTCATTTATTCTAAAACCTTAGAATGTATACTGTCTATTTACTTTTGACAATCCTTTCTTGTCCGAAATAAATAAAACACCATTACATCATTCTGTTTATTCAGACGATTTATTGGAAATATATAGAAGATAAATATACACTCCTATACATACGCTGGAATGATCAAAAAATAAAATAAAAAATAATATAAGAAATACGAAACGTATAATCATCAAAACAATAGTTCAGGTGAAATATATACGCACAATTGTATTAAATAATGCCCGACTTTCTCCTTACCTTATATATATATATATATGTATATAAGAAAAACAATAAACAGTAAAAGAAGTAATTTATTTAAACGTCGTTCTGTCTATTTACTTTTGACAATCCTTTCTATATGTCTTTTCATTTTCGTACAATTTTTTTCGTTGGGGTGAGCAATCAGTAATATATATATATATATATATATATATATATAAAATAAACAATAAACAGCGAAAGAACTAATTATTTTAACTAACTTCACCTAAAGTGTTTATTGTCATATGGACTATAGTCTGCCAATAAACCTTTTCATTTCATTTCCTTTTCATTTCATTTCATTTCATCCTTCTTTGAAAGCGTCTCTGGAAAAAAATGTATAAATTCTGAGCCTTCGAGCTGACGCAAACTGGCTACATTGGAATGTGGGTCAAACCACATCTCTTCTCTCCAGATTTTCCTCACTGACTTCATATATTATAATTGCCACGCTTATTACTATAATGCCTTCTTGCACAATTTTTGAAAAGGAAAATGCATCAATTTTTCATAACACATTGACTGCCAAGCCCATATCAGTAAAACGTCACCCGGGGCAAAAAAAATTTTTTTTTTAAATTAATTTGTATCTAGGAAGTCTAAAAATTGGTATGATATTGATTTCAGGTGCAATAAATGAAAAGTTTGGTAATAATGATAGTTTTTAGTTGTGGTGACAATTACATTTTAGGAGGCATGTCAGTCACATATGGGTGCCGTCACCCATATTTGGGTGACGTCACCCTTTCAAAAAAATTTCACCAAAATCTTCATAACTACACAAAAATTTTTTTACTACATTTCTATTTTCACTTCAGGTAAATAATATTTCAGATTACTTATTACAGTTATTTTAGGCCTTACCCTTTTATAAAACAGGCAAATAAAATTAGTAACAAACGAAAACTATCTGCAGCAGAAATGGAAAAAGATGTGGAAAAAGAAATGGAGACTGAAGATGAAATTTCTGATTTGGATGACGATGATTCCGTACAAGATCCAAATTATGAGCCCTTTGAGGGATTCAATTCTGGCGATGAAGAGATAGATGTACATGACAACATAGAAGCCGTTTTGGAAAACAAGAGAATCGAAGAAAGTGAAAATGAAACAGATGATGATACTGACAAACGTAAAGAAAAATGGCCATATAAACATACGTCGAGAAACCCGTAGGTTTCGAGCTATAGCACGCGACAGAAAAATGAAACCCTTAAAGATTTTTTTACATTTTATGCAAATACACAGTGTGACACATTTGCTTCATTAAAGTAAATGTTCGAAATTTTTTCCTACTTTTTGAATGCATGCCTCAGCACGTCGCAAAATGAGTGAGTATGAACACGTGAGGAATGGTGGTTAGCGGTAGTTTAGGATAAGCGGGTAGGTAGAGAGAGAGTGAGAGAGAGAGAGGGGGGGGGGAATGGGTGGTGATATGAGGCGGGCTCATCGGCACTTCCATAAAAGGCGGGCTGGTCGGCACCTTACATAAAATATAAAAAATCTTTAGGAGTTTTTTTTTCGAAACCTTTGCTTTTGTCTCAAGAATACACCCTGCGACTTATGAAACACACTTATGCATCACCCTGTATAAATAATGGGGAAGTTATGCACTGAATAATAAAGATGTCAAGGTACGACAAATGCGAGAGGAATTAATTTACTTTATGACGTCATAGTCCATCACATTATACAATATACGTTTAATCCTAATTAATACGTTATAGTTATTTAATTCTGATTAATTAAATATATTTACTGAATTAATTAATTAATAAACTGTTAATTAAATATATACTCTTACATGAATTTGGTGTATTTGGGGATGAACTAGGTAACTGAGCAAAGAAATACAAACAAGGGTCCAGGGGTGGGGAACCTGCGACCCGCGGGCATAATATGTAATTAAATTAGTGTAATTTAATTGCCCGCTGATAGTTTGATTAGTTAAAGTCATACACTATTTACATCTTAATTATGTCCCAAACTATTTTTAAAGCTACAATTCTCCCGCCACACAATAAAGGTTATCCACTCCTGGTTTAAACCATGCCACATTTAATTGGCATGCATAATCTGATAAGATTTATAAGTAGGTGAGTGGGGTTCAGATTTATTACTATGGTTTCTATGACAATTTGGAAAAAGAGAAAATGGGAGTAATTTTGGTAAAATCTAAAACAATCTAAACCGTTGATTGTCTTCTTTGTACTCTGAGGGAATAAAATTAAAGGGTCATTCGTCTGATGGTACAAACATGGATACCGTTCTAACATAGGAATGGTAGATCGCATGGATGTGATATATATTATATCCTGGGCATTCAAGAAAGGACTGACTATTATTTTTTAATAATTATTTCTGTATGTAACTTATAATAACTATCTTTTATGCTAATAAAGTATACCAGTGGTTTCCAAATGGAGTGTCGTAGATGTGTCCTAGGGGTACCGTGAGTGCCACAGCGAGCGGTGGTGCCAATTTAGGGGTAAAACCTCATAATCTGGAGTTTTGAAACGAAAAAGGCCAAGACAGTTTTCACTGATTTCTATATGTTGACTTTTTTGTGACGAGTGATTTCGAATTTTTTTTATGTACGATTCTTTAGTCTAAATTTTTATTTTGGAATTGTTCGGCGATAATTAGAAGTTAGCAATTCATGTTTCAATGTTTAATTAAAATAAGTTTGAATCATTAACAATCACATTTATTCAAAATCCTTCTTGTTGAAAAATATTCTGTTTGACAGAGCGTTCCATTCATATTGAGAGAGGAGAGATGCCGGAAAAACATGATGAATAGATTCAGGGTGGCGTCAGTCAAAAAATTTGGGAACCACTGAAGTATAGACTTAGTCACCATTCACCTCAATAATTTGATTTAAACCACTTGAGCTAACAATGCTTTGTTTTTATCATATTTCAGCGAGATGTGAAGTACATATTGTTTTCTTTCCGAGCTTGTGTCGCTTTTGCCGAGGAAATATTCTGGTTTTATAGATTTAAGTATATGATTCATCAGGAGCAAGATGCATCGCAAATTTGTATTTCCTCTCTCTCTCTCTCTCTCTCTCTCTCTCTTTCTATATATATATATATATATATATATATATATATATATATATACATACAGTGTGTATATATATATATATATATATATATATATTGCGCCTCGGTGGTGTAGTGGTTAGCATCGTTGACTATGAATCCAGTAGTATAGTGTCAAAATGTATGAGTGCAATGTTGCATAATATTGCATAATGTTGCAAGAGTACCACCCCACCCCCTTTGTTGCAAGAGTGCCACCCCCACCCCCCTTTGTTACCAACCCCCAACCTCCCTCTGTTGCTAAGCCCCACCCCCTTCCCCCAAACTACCCCCCAAGGGGCAGAAAGGGAGAGAGAGTACTAACCTTTGTTGCCAATCCCAAAATGGGATTGCAAGGGGCATGCAACATGGAGGCGCAGTTCTCCCCCAAGCTATTCCCCCCAAAGGGGTATACCTAACCTAAGAGGCCTCTATGGTAGAGAAGGGTTACCTCACTCCCCCAAAGGAGCAGAAAGAGATAGCAAGAGAGGAGGAGAGAAAGGAAGAGGAGATCCTTCATCCGACAGCAGTCCGAAGCATACGACTCCGTCGTCCAGCACCCGGCCTCTTATAATGCCCCTATTCAGCCAGTTGGCAGAGTTGCCAGATTCGTTATTTATTTTAAATAAGATTATGTTACAGTTGGCTGAGCTGTCAGCCTCGTTACTTATCTATTCAATTACTCTGTTTTAGAAAATGATATAAACGTGTTCAAGGAATAAATAAAACACCATTACAACGTTCTGTTTATTAATTAATGGATATTCAATAGGATATATACTGTATATATGATCAAATAATAGAACGGGGAATATATAATCATGCAAATCATAGTATTAACCAAATATTAGAAAAATATATATTTATATTAATTATATATAGTCGTAGAAAACATGGAAAATATATAATCATACAAAGCACAGTATTAATCAAATATTAGAAAAATATATAGTTATATTATCAAATATTAGTACAGGAAAAATATAGTTATATTAATTATATATAATTGTACAAAACATAGTATTAACCAAATATTAGAAAAATATATATTTATATTAATTATATATAATCGTACAAAACGTAGTATTAGCAAAATATTACAGTAAAAATATATATATATTGTCTTTACGTTCTACGGTACAAAACGGTAAATTCAATGCTGATTGATGATACATCAACATCGGCATTACTCTGCACGATGTGGGAAAACCGCCCAAGCATCAACTCCCCGCTTAACTGATACGGCGGTTTATATTCGATGTAAATGGCTTTCATATCATTCAACACTATTTTTGTACCCACTTTACACTCAGCAGGTAAGTTGTCTTTAAGCGCCACTAGAACGCAATCAAAAGCACGCGCAAAAACATCATCGTTAACTATGTCATTAAATACAAGCTTATAATCATGCCTTTCCAATGGAGGGTTTTTTCTTAACGTACCGAACTTTTCAATCGGTAATTCTCCTTCACCCGGCATAGCGGCAAATGAAATAATCTTCCAAGTCGTAACGGCAGCTATCTACTATATAGATGTACAGTTCTTCAGGGTAAACAGTGTAGGCGAGCTGAGCTCTGTACCTCTCAAGCGTTTTGTACCAAAGCTCGGGATATTTCGAACAGTCTAAGCCTTTTAAATACGCATCCAGAGCTAGTCCGTTCTCTCCCTGCTCATTCCTACATTCAACAAATCTGTCGAGCAGAGCGGTGTAAGCGTATTCAAGTATTGTGTCAAAGTAAAGCATGTCTGAGATACGTGTCTAATATAGGCTTCAGCTTACGGAATCCAACGATCTCAAACATTCTGTCGAGGATGAAACGGTTTCGTGTAGGAACAAGAACGCCATTATCAGCTGTGTTCTTCCACATCAGTCGTATATCAACGCATGGTTGGTTGTTATTTACACTCAATGTACAAACAACGGTATATGAGGAGGCTTCACTAATCACCTCTCTTATTTTACCTACGTCAGCTGGTATTTTATAGCGGTCCTCAGCCCACCTCTCAACTACCGCGAAGATTTTATGCATCTCCTCAAGATTTAAATAAATAACGTTGCGCTTGCTCGCAGGTCTACTGTTCGTTTCAAGCACACAGTTAATGGTGCCGGTTTCCCGCCTGAACACACGCAACGACTTCGTCACGGAGACGTCGTACGAGGCTTTGAGAATGCTTCTCAAAGGGAGTTCCATTGTATTCACACAGCTCGAGATGACTATGGCACATCCACTCGGAGCAAGCTCTGAGAAGACTATGAGCCGTGTGAGGCAAGCAGGTAGGCAGGAATGGTTCGATGGGCGGTTGATTCACCCTGATGATACGTGAATGGGTTTGTCCGAACCCGTATGATCCGTGAGGTGCGAGTCGCACCATAATCTAATGAAACCTGTGCGGAGCTGGCCCAACATGAATTGTTGTACCCCATTATACTGGGTATAAATTTGAGAAATTTTCCGGTACAAGAAATAATTTCGGTTTTAGCGTTTTATCACTACCACTTCCCCGAATACGCCAGCAGTTTCCCTCAGGGTAAATTTAATGAACTAGGCACATTTTATAATGTTTTATCTATCCAAAAAATCTTCACACTGCGGGGCGCTGTTAGAGAGAACATATGTTTATATTTAGGCTTTTTATTTAACAGGAGATACTCATCTCTAAAATCTGTTAAAACTCACATAACCTTAGCCACAACCCACTACAAACCTCATCAAGATATATATTAATGTAGTGGTAAAAATATTTAAGATTGTCCATGACAACGAGATTCACATTTTCAGTCGTAGGGTATGAGTAATCGACATGGTGTAGCATGATATAATACCGTTTATCACACCACTCATCCACAAGGCTCACTACCCATAACTGTTGTTTAGATTCTGAGCGTGCCGCTTCTTCTTTATAAAGCTTAGTTCTACAACATACTTCAGTACATCGTCTGTACTGCGAAATCCTACAACCCCTCGCCAGAATATCCGTAGAGTATTTGAATAGTCTGACCCTTCGCACGATTCAATGCATCCTTAAAAGAGTCAAAGGAGGCTGGGATAGGGAGTTTTTCAGTGTCCACTACATCTACGCCCTTTACTGTATACCACTTCATAAATGTTGAACACGCGATATTAAAGGTGGCCATTTTCTTCTACGCGGGAGAGAATACACGTCTGAGCTCAAGGGTATACAGAGGTCAAGTGAGAACGCGGGGACAGAGGTCTGTTCAGGCTACGGGATGAATCACGTCCCCGGTCTTACAGTGGGCGGGGGTTAACTTTACTCTACACACGCACACACGCAAAGTGAAACACAAGTCGATGCATGATTTATTAATAAACGAAATAATCAGCATGTATATATTTAGAAATACGTGCAATAAATAAGTTAACAATAGGCACATCCAAGATTGTTTTCAATACATATATATTACAAATATGTGCGATGAATAAGTTAGCAATAGACCCATCAAAGTTTATGGTAACCAAAGGGTACGGTATCATAGGTACCAGGTAACTGGTAACGTTTCCTATAGGTTTTACGGCACACCTTTGTACCCATAAGTTCCTTCACGCCCCCCAGCTTCTGCGCCAAAAATTGTGGGTGCCTACAACTAGTTGGGGAGGCCGTTCGCCCTCATCATCGTCCAAACACACTAGATCCTTCCACGAATCAAAGTTAACGACCTGTCGATTCGTTTGGTTGAGCGTGATACCCTTTGCCTTCACGATATATTTCGTTTCATTCCCTATCCTTACCCGTACCCCATAAGTTTTAGGTCCTGTTGAGACAAAAGAATCGGCATATGCGTTGTCCCCATACTCATCCTTGATCTCATCAGTGAGCTCGCCGAGGAATTCACCAATAGCAGGCATGTATTCTTCCTCCCTCGTTGTGAATATCACACTATCTGTATCGGCATAGAAGACTTTCCCCTCAAGAGAATGCAATAGACCCCAAAGTTTGATTCGGGCGTAGGCTGTTGTGAAGCTGGCTACAGGAATGTTTGTAACCTTTGAGGCATCTGTGGCCAATTCAGTGTTGTTCTACTTTATTATGTAAGTATTACCTACATTCACGATTTCCATGACCTCTTTATCGGGGGCGTTGGCATAATCCCAGACTTCGCTATAGCTTTGTGCCAAATGAACGTTCCCCTTGCCAGTATTCTGTGCAAATTTTCCCCATAGACTGTTTAGACACAACTTTGCGCTAGAGCGCTTGCCATGATTCTTTGCAATTTGCGCACGATCAAGTTGTATACTTTCGTGGGCGGCGGTAACGTTGAATATAGGCAGACTTTTCATCTTCGGTGTCAACTCCTCGCGGATACCCTGAGGCCTCAACTTTATCCTTCAAAAATGTGTTTATATACAGTGTGAAAAGGTTGGGTAGCTTCTGAAACCTCCACACCTCATGTATCTTCAGTATTCTATACCCATAGCGTACGGCATTGCCAGCTCAGGACTTGTATATACGCCTCTGATCTTACCATTGAACGCTTGATCGTGTTTATTTCCTCACGGTACACCTCGTCTGTCTCCATCCGTGCATCATATTCATGCTCCCACAAGACTTTGTGAGTGAACTTGGACCCTATAAGTTGATCGCGGGTGCGGGTCCATGCAAGACAGTCGGCAGGAGATCTACCGTGGATATCTCCGGCGATTCCGCACTCAGGACGGGGGCATCCATGCCACCAGCACCCGTTAAAGGAGTACACAGTCTTCACACCGGTGACACGGTTTTCACTTAGCCCATCAACCCAAAAAACACGACCAATAATCTTAATGGGTACTTCACCCGTGTTGCGGGCGTGCTTTATGTATACACCTGTCTGTTGCTGTAGGTGTATGAGCCAGTAAATAGTCTTGTATCCGTAACTGCGGGGATTATTTCTGTGAATAATGGCTAAGGTGGCTTTAGGCGGGTCTGGGTCATAATCCCGACTGCCATAATCCTGAAAGCCATAAACCCGAGCGCCAAAATCCCGAAGGACAAAACCCCGACAAGCGACAATCCCGACAAGTCGAAATCCCGACAAGATAATAGTTTATATTTAATATTTACTTATAGCTTAAAATAATAAAAACTAAAAGAAAAAATGCAACCTAACCTAACCTAACCTAACCTAACTAGCTGCACTTGCATATGGAGCGTGATTATGATCCACAAATTTTTGAAGGTGATGTTGTCCATTTAAAAGTTTTGTTATTGCTTTACCTTTGCAATTAAGTGATTTTCGTTTTTCACAGCACCAGTAATAATCGTCTTCCCGACTTTTATCCTTCACCATTAAATAACCGCGTGCGTTAACTTTGTTATTGCCTTTTTGAGATGGGACAATTTCACAAATTTCTTCCATGTCGTTCTAGGGGTGAAGTTACAGTGCCCGCGAAAAGTATCCGATCACCCTTCAAATTTGTATTTTTTACATAAAAAACAATGTTTAAATGTATACTAACCTTATATTAGTATTTTGTCATCTGTCCTTTGGTTTGGATGACTTGTTCTAGACGTTTTGGCATGGATTTAATCAAGTTTTGACAAACTTCCACTGATATTTCCTTGCACCATACCTTTTTGATGGCCTCTTGTAATTTTTCGACTGAGCCAGTGTCGTGGCATTCAACCTTATTTTTTATTATTAGCCACAGATTTTCTATCGGATTGAGATCTGGACTATTACCAGGCCAATCCAAAATATCAAATTTATTGTCAGTAATCCATTTTGTCACTATTTTGGCCCTGTGACATGGTGCACCATCATGCATGTATGTTTTTGTCCTTTGGATTGCCATTGCCATTGGAAGTTTATCCTGTAGCATTGCTAAATACCGTGCACCATTCATAGTTGTGTTCTTCGGAAGAAAATATAAGTTTCCACGCCCATAGTAACCGAAACAACCCCAAACCATCACACTTGGAGGGTGTTTCATTGTCTTTAGGGTGTATTTAGGGTCCATCCTATTTGAGCCAATAGGCCGGCGAACCTTTTTTGGACAACTTCTGAATGTCAAAAATGTCGACTCATCGCTAAATAAAACCTTCTTCCAGTCATCAACAGTCCAATGAATGTATTTTTTACAAAATGCGACACGTTTTTTACGCATTTTTTCATTAATGAACGGTTTCTTAGCAGCATGGCGAGATGGTAATCCGAGTTCTTTTTGGAGCCGCTCCTGGATAGTTCGTTCAGAAACACCAGATAACAAATTATTCATATTAAATTTTATTTCTTTCGCAGTTATTGTTGGGTTTTTCAATACTAAACGTTTCATAAGTTTGTCTGTTCGCGAATTTGTTTTTCTCGGTCTGCCAGATCGTTTTTTAGGGACTGGCGTGGTTAGGCCACCATTGTTCTTAGCCCGTGAAACCCATAAATTAACGGTACTTTGGGATATGTTTAATTCCTTAGCTATCTGTCTCTGTGATTTCCCACATGCATGCAAAGCAACAATAGCACCTCGACAATCACTCTTAAGTTGTTTTTTAGCACACATTATATATAAATTTTATTTACACCACTTTCTGTAAAAAAAAAAAAAATATCAAGAAATTTACACAAACAGTGAAATCTGACAAATTTGAGACACAGCCACCCGCAACGAAGGCTACCAGAACACTAATTTGAGAATGCGTTGGATAGCTCTCATATCAGCGAGCAACCTCAAAGTTACCAGATGTCGCTAGAACAAATAGAAAGTGAATTACGTGTCTCTGAATATCAAGGGAAAATATTGTATTTTCTTGAGTGATCGGATACTTTTCGCGGGCACTGTACACTGATAATTTTTAGTTTATTCGCGGTTTTACCTTTGCTTCGAGGTAGTTTAACTTTGCTTCCAGGTAGGAGCGGATCAATTCGCTCGCACCCTTGCTGAGTTGTCGCACTCATCTTAGTTCGTGATTTTTAACTATCGGGATTTTGGCCTGTAAGGATTACGACGTTCGGGATTTTGGCCTGTCGGGATTTTGGCCTGTCGGGATTTTGGCCTGTCGGGATTTTGGCCTGTCGGGATTACGGCCTTCGGGCTTATGGTTTTCTAGATTATGACTTTCGGAATTCTGTCCGGGTTCCCTTTAGGCATGAAGTTGTTCTTGAACACCGTAAAGCATAGTGACGCGATGGTGGTTGCGACTTGCAGCGGATCGCATTTGAAACAGCCTATGTACATTCTTCTAAAGGCCTGAAAACATACTCTAAGCACTCGTACATCATTCACACAATAATGCTCACATTCATCAGCTATATTATAAGGATTACGTTCACTAAAACTGTTGTAGTATCGATTAAAGTCTTCACGTTCATCTACACATAAATCATAGTTAAAATAATGTTTGGGTGGAGGTAGGCCTACATAGTTTAAAGTCTCGCTAGTGAGGAATGTGTAAGGGAAGTATCCTTTTGATACTTCAGCTGCTACCCCCATCACCTTGGGTAGCTTTGTTAATTTACAAGGTGTGAATAATAAAGTGTCTTTAAATTGTACATTACCTCTTATTTGCATCTATATAAGTTTGTTGCCCCTTTTCAATGGATCACCTGTAAATGTCTCAGAGGACTCGTCTTCGAGCAGCTCCTTATAAAGGAACTGTGTGTCAAACTTTGCCCCGTTATGGGCAAGAATATACACCGTCAGTGTTTTGAACTTGTCGGCTAACTTGACAATATAGGACACAAATAGTTTCACAGGACTATCGTGGACATTCGTTTTAAAAACGTTTCTCCGTTTACCACATTTGGAGCACTCACCACACTCGATATCTATACACTAGGGCGGCTCGTTTTTACACTTTTTTCAATATTTGATTGGGGGTAGTGCGGAAAAGTTGCGATTTGGAGAGAAAATAAAGTGTGTAAAATTTTTTTGATCTACGTCAATACCTTCCGGTGGCGGCGAGTCCTTAAAAATCGAAAAATAGGCCTAACGGGGTAGATTGTAAAATGGTTTTAAAGACTTACAAAATAAACAATAAAAATTTCAGCACAATCTGTTAATAACTTCCGGTGGCGTCTTAGCCGTTAAAATATCCAAAATATTGATTTAAAGCAAGTTTTAACAAGATGTTATACAAATGTTAATTCCGGTATATTTCTGTACAAACAACCCTGAGAACACTATTATAGGCTTGAATAAATTAATAGCAGTCATTGAACAATGAACATTATATACAAATTATATAAAATTATATAAAAATTTTGTGTTTTTAGGCCTATTTTTCGATTTTTAAGGACTCGCCGCCACCGGAAGGTATTGACGTAGATCAAAAAAATTTTACACACTTTATTTTCTCTCCAAATCGCAACTTTTCCGCACTACTCCCAATCAAATATCGAAAAAAGTGTTAAAACGAGCCGCCCTACTATACACTCATCGCAGATAGTTTGGCTCACAAGTAAATGCGGAATTACCCCTTTGGTTTCAGCATTCGTGTATGTTTCTATATCGTAGTATACAGTTATACAAGGTTTGTTTTTAGGCTTGGCGTCTTTCATATAACATACATGCTTTACACCATCCGCCTTATATTCCTCCTGACATGTAGGACAGTGAATTTCGTCACATTTGTGCTTGAAATTTCCGCTACCATTCAAGGTGTGAAACATACCACATTCACAGATCCTCATTTTCCTGCACGTGCCAATTGATTTATGGAGATTAAAACAGCTATTATTCAAAAATGTGTGTCTACACACATTACAGTCCCTCTTCTCATCCTCAACTTTTACACTGTTCACACACCATGTGACAATCTTCACAATGTTTCACTATATCATCTGCAAACTCGAGACACCCCTTACACAAATCATGATGAAGCCCATATTTTCGACTTTTATCATAAGTCGCGTAAAGGCACCTTATATTACGGATGGGGAGATACGTTGTACCTGACTCCTAAAATAAGTAGGGGTCTTGTATGATCTCTCACACTGCTTTTAAAAACATACACAGTCCTACGACGATCATCCAGGCCAAATACCACTATACGGACATCCATTTTCTGGTCTACCCTTCTCAGTTCTTCAGGACCCATATTACAGTCAAATTCAAGTTCACAATCTACAGCTAGTTTACGGGCACGCTCCACGACCGTAGGCAACCAAATTTTTGTGGTCTGTGTATTTTGTACAGTAAACATGCGAGCCAACACTACTGCTATAAAACCGCAACCACGATCGACGTTCATATACCGTCTAAAAATAGCCTGAGAATTGAAGTTGAGAGTGTAAGGTGTGGCACTATGACCCGCAACACGGAATACACGGTCAATATTTACCGTGAAGTTGTCCATATTGAATGCTATACTACTTTGGGCGGCTTGCATTATACGCGCTAATATATATTCTACATCTTCAGCAGCCAAACGTCTAAATGGCACTACCGCCCAAAAATCATCTACATCGTTATCATCTGAGCCGAAACCGAAGGACTGACTCGTCCTGACTTCACGCTCGTCGCGGTTCTGAAGGGCAAACTCTACAATGCGCTCTACAACGCGACGTAGTCCATACTCAACGCCATTGCTATACACGGATCTAGGATCGACCCTGACTATATACCGATTTCTAGTCAACACTGGGGTGGGGGCAACGGTACGCACCAACTCAAATGTTATATCATCCTCAACAGAGCGAGAAGCTGCTGCGGGGGATGTACAAGGGCTTGAACAGGAGTAAGGGGATATATTTTTATTTGAGGAAGTTACTATTGTGGGGATTGCGCCGTAAGACGTAGAGGGTTGGGGGTCTATTACAGCAGACTCTACAGAACGGGTGTGGGCTGTGGAGGATGTACAAGGGGCTGAAGAAGCTGATGTAGGGTTGGTGGCGTAAGACGTTGAGGGCTGGGGTTGTACCGCGGATTGTCCAACAAACGGCGCGTATTTCGCGCGCTTTATACCTGACGTGGAGGACTCTTCAGCGTGTTGCCGCTTTGAGCGTGCGAAGCGTGCCACCGGTGAGGGTTCATCGGAGGGTATGGGCGCTGTAGATGCACGGTCAATGGATTTACCCGTGATGTCGATGATGGGGGACTGTACATCGTCGTCATTCACGGTTCTGTGGAAGAAGAAAACAAAATATAAGGAGCAGAACTCGTTATTTGTGATACTCTGTAAATGAGTCGCTTAGGGGTATGACGTGTTAGAAATGAATGCTGTAGAAAAATTCAGATTCACGAGCCCGTCCACATGTATTATATCTGGACCGACAGGGTGTGGTAAAACGGTGTTTATGTTTAATATCATTAAGGAAAGGGTGAAATGTTCTCAAAATTTGTGCATAAAGTTATATGGTGCTATTCGACATACCAATCAGTGTTCAACGAGTACCAAGATGATGTATTGTTCGACAAGGGGGTCTATGACGTTAATTCGTTACAGGGAAATGAACATACAGTCATCGTAATTGACGACCTCATGTTGGAGATAGATAGAACGTTTGCCGAGACATTTACAGTATTCTCCCACCACCTTAACATATTTTTAAAAATAGATACATGCGCGATGTGTCGTTAAATAAATTGGGGTATTAGCCAGTCAAATGTTCCCGAGTCAGCGTAAGGAGTTTTTGGAGGTTTATAAAGAGGTCACAAAGCAACGTTATGGATATTTGCTTTGTGACCCTCACCCGCGAAACACGTTTAGGGTGCTTCTAAGAACGAATATATTTCCAAACGAGCCTGAAACCGCGTATATTCCAGAATGACGAATGGGCTAAAGAAATACAGTGAATTAATAAAAATCTATCAACGAATGCCTCGGGCGTTGCAGCAGATGTTTGTTAAAAATATCGACTCTGACTTTTTAAAGTGCATCTGAGAAATCTGCCTCAATGTTATAAAATGTAATGTTCCAATGAAATCATGTCAGAAGGCTCGCTTACGTCGTTACAAGAACATAATACAGACGCTCGCCCATAAGTCAGACTGTGGGTAAGAAAAAGCGTATTATTGTACAAAGAGGCGGTTCGTTCCTCCCCATCTTATTTTCAATTTTGGGGCCTTTACTGACTAGATTAATATAATGAAGAAGGTGGTTGTGATCCCGCACGAGGTGTATGCTTCATTACAAAGGGGCCCAGACGCGGCTCTAGAACCCCGTAAAAGTAGGCTTAAAAGAATGAAGAGTGAGCTACTATCCCTATTAAACAGTGAAAAGGCGCCTGATGAGAAAAGGGTTTTGGATCAAGAGGCTTTGCAGAAATTTCTTCATGAGTACGAAGATTATAAACATCCTACAGAGCTCACCGTGAGGCACAGCTCGAGTAGCGCTGAGCAAAGTGACACAGGGCCTGAGCAACCAAAGAGTAGCGGAACACAGCACATCGAACATGTGCTAAAAAACAGCCTCCCCCATACATTGAGGAATAAAGGGTTAAGTCTTTATAATCTATTGAGTGAGGAACCCGTCATACAGTCGGCCGACACAGGCGAGGTCATTGTTGATGGAACAAGGGTGCAAGGGTCCAATATCGTTGATATTGTTCATGATCTGGTGAGAAAGTGGGACAGGCCATCACCAACAGGATGGAGGCATATTAAGGCAAGACTACAGCAAATAAATGTCCCCAAAACATTGATAGGAAATCTGAATAGGTTAAAAGACTTGGAGCATGCATCGCACGTGTCACAACTGAGTACACCTTCACCCACAACAGCTGCAGTGTCTCTGAAGAGAAGAAAGAAGAGAGTAGTCGGCCAACCTTATCCACGTGCCTCTAAAATACGCAAAATGGCTAATGTATTAAGTAAGCACTATTCTGACATTTCTAGCCCTGCATCCTATGGTGGCGTTAATAGACTGTACAGAGGTACTTATGGCGTAAGGAAAAAGGATGTTAAGAGATTTTTGCGTGCCAAGGATGCTTACACACTTCATAAACCGGTGAGAAAAAGGTTTAAAACAGCAAAGACAACAGCCGCTTCGATTGACTCTATTTGGCAGGCAGATTTAACAGACATGCAAAGATATTCGGTGTACAACGATGGTTATCGTTACATCCTATTCATAATAGATGTATTCTTTAGATACCTGTGGCTACTTCCCCTGAAAAATAAATCGCCTGAAACAGTCGCTAAAGCGACCAAAACACTGATGTTGAAAGAAAACAGGATTCCAGGCTATTTTTGTACGGATCTGGGGAAAGAATTTATAGGGCGAGCTTTTCAGAACATGTCAGAGTTTAATATCAGCTATTACACGTCCAACTCTATACATAAAGCATCTTTAGCTGAAAGAGTTCAGCGTACCATAAAGGAACGCAAGCACCGTTATTTTACACATAAAAGCACGCTCAGATATATAAACGTTCTCGATTCACTGGCTTCATCCTACAACCGCTCACACCACAGCACGATCGGTACAACGCCTAACGATGTTTTAGAAAGAGGCAAGCGTCCGAGAAGTGATGGAGTGCCGCCACCACCACCACAATCTGCGCGTGTTAAAAGCAATGATTATGTAAGGCTGTCACGTTCGGGAAATAAATTCGCGAAGGGTTTTGAGCAAGGATGGACACGCGATATTTTTAAAGTTAGGGCTATGAGGCCTAAAGGCGAGATAATGATATATTACGTTGAAGATTTGAATGGGGAAGAAATCTCGGTTTTTTTTTACCGCGAGGAACTTCAGAAAGTGGCATTTAATTTAGGAAAAAATGTGTTTAAATTTGAGAAAATTTTAGGAACCAAAGGTACAGGAAAGAGAAAAATGTACCTGGTGAAGTGGTTAGGTTACCCAGAAAGCTTCAATACCTATATAAAAGCTGATGCAGTCATGAAGCTTAATTAGTATGCAACATGTCACCTAACCATTTCTACGTCACGCTCCCGTCCTCATCGTCCTTGTCTGTACACCCTAACAACACATGAGCCAATTTTGTAACAGAACTCCATGGTCCCATTGAATTGGGCCGTGATTCGTATGAGGTGGGGATATGTGAAATTCAGCTGGATACCGTCGTTTTAAATATTGATTATAAAGATGCCGTTTTTACAATTCTTAGAAACTGTGATGAGTGTGCAAAAGCCGGGGTAACTCGGGATGAAACTATACATATCGCCCGGACTAAGGTCGCACAGTTTTTCAGTACAACTGTGACACTAGAACCGGGCCGCTATGGTTCGGTTGAGGATGTTGTGAGAGACTTAAACATATGTTTGAAAAACTCACGCCTTACGAATGATTTAATATACGAAATCGTAAACAGAGGAGGCACTGCACATACTCTAATGCTAAAATCAAAGGTTAACAGAAATCTTAAAGACGAAAGAGTGTTCAAAATTATAACCGAGGGGCGTTATGGAGCAGCCTTCCAAAGAGACACCTTTCACGAGGCACCGGCTGACTTGTCCAACTTAGTGTATCAGCTGAAGTTGAGAAATTGGATGTAAGCTCTCAGCCTCCATACATGTGCTATTTCTACAGCAATATGGCGGGACACCAATTTGTTGGGGATACCCAGGCCCGCCTGCTGCGCATTGCACACTTTCCCAACCATAGAGGCCGGAGTTTGAGTATTACATATGACAGACCCCATTATGTGATTGTCTCAACTAATCTAATAACTAATATCTCAATATATATAAGAACGGTAGAGGGTAAAAATTTCCCATTCGATGACGGGAGCTTAACAGTGAAGCTGCACTTTCGACGCACTGAGTTATAATGTCCAGAAAACCATTCATGGTATACCGAGGGGTGAGATACCAGCGTGGTAGTGGACTTGGGTCCATTTTTTCATCCATACTGCGCACAGCTGTACCACTGCTGAAGAGGGGGGCCAGGTACCTTGGGAGGAAGGCGTTACAAACAGGTTTTAACGCGGCAGAGGAAATGCTCGCGGGAACTAAACCTAAAGAAGCTCTACAAAACACTTAAAACGTACACGGGATGAAATCATCAAAGATGCGAAGAGAAAAATGCGTGGCGGAGGAAAGAAGAGAATTGATAGGAAGAAGAAGGGGGTGCCAACACGTAGCGTAAAGAAGAAGAAGAGAACTGTTAGGAAGAAGAAGGGTTCACGTGGTATTAAACGTAAAATGGCCCCAAAAAAGAAGTGCTCTAAGTGTATGAGAACTATGACCGATCATTTTTGTAACTGATATAAACTAAGGACGCTACTCTCACGATTCATAGATTGACTGATACTCGTCGATTGAGGTGGCGCTGTTTCTAACTCACCTAACGTTTCTAACGTTTCATTCATCCTTGCAGTTCACAGTGCTGTAAATCGGAGCTATCCCTCTTTGAGATGCCTCCAACTCAAGTTTCTCTTGAGCACAATGACTTTATTACAATTAACCCTTTAAACACGATTAGCTCACCCAGTGCACCTATAGAGTTCGTGATACCCAGTTCAGGCCCTTACTTTTTTGATCCGAGCTGTATGCACATGTATACTAAACTTCGCATAGCTCATTCTGATGGAACGGACTGCGATGATAATTATGCTGCATACCCCGAAACAAACTTTCTGCACACCATATTCAGCCAGTGTGACGTATATTTAAATCAGACTAACATCTCAGCAGGCACGGGGTACTACCACCTACGAGCATATCTGGAAAATGTCCTCAACTTTTCAAAAGAAGCGAAGGATACCTTTTTATCTGCCGAGGGGTATTACCACACTAAAGATGAGGGTAGTATAAAGGATAAATTTAAAAATTCAAAAAAAAGATATATGAATGTTTTGGACGCCTGCACACGGACTTTACATTCCAGGAGAAGTTGCTTATGAACGGGTAGATATGAAATTGAAGCTTACCCGCACGAGCCCTGAGATCTGTATAAATCTGGGCGCTGACCAAGAAGAAGGCGCGAAACCTGTTGTGATCCACATCATGGAGGCATATTTGCGTATACGCCGAGTGAAACTAAGTTCCGCGAAACATATAGAAATTGAGAAAGAACTGTACACACCACAGTGAAATACCCAATTAACAGGGTACAGATCAAACTGTACACGATTCCCACAGGATTGGCATCGAAACAGATAGAAAACATCGCTCTTGGAGTACTGCCTAAAAGGATTTTAATTGGGATGCAAGACCACGCTTCGACGAATGGGGATTATAAAAAGAGTGCCTTGAAGTTTGAAAATTTTGGGCTTAAAAATATTACTTTATATATCAATGGCGTCGCATTGGGTGGGACAATGAATATGGACTACTCGTCAGATGCTGTGTTCCCGCTCTGCGCGAGAGCATACAGCAGTTTAGCCCATAACACAGGTGTGTGTGTGACGAACTTGGAATCGGCCTAACACAGAAAGAATTTGTGGAACAGTTTAATATTTACTCATTTGACGTTACGCCTGACTTGACTGCGGCGTAAGCACCCATTTAAACCCGCAGCAGACCGGTGCGATTTCAGTGCGTTTGGATTTCGCCAAGCCTACAGACGCGCCTATTAGTGTACTAATGTATCTAGAAACACAGTCCCTAATAGAAGTAGACAGATTTAGGAACATAAGCACAGATTTTTAAAATGGATGCAAATACACTCCAGAGAGTGATGAAAAGTGACTGTTTCGCGCGTTCCAAATTTATCGGGGTTTTTGCAAAGAATGAAATAATGAAGCCGCCTAGCACGAGAAACTGGCACGGGGCAATCGTTAACACCGACATTGTGGGTGGCGAGGGAATTCACTGGTTTGCGATTTATTTTAAAACTAAGGAAAGAATGTATTATTTCGATTCACTCGGATTCCCCCATGGCATGACTCGACAATCGTAAATTTTATCGCGCAATTACGTGTGCCTGAGATAATTTGGGCCCCATATCAATTTCAAAGCTTTTACCGAAACATGTGGGCTATATTGTATCTTGTTTCTCATACACATGTCGCGCGGGAAGGGATTTGTGAATTTTTAAAATTATTCGATTTGTGTGACACAAATATGAACGATAAATATGTATGCAGACAGATAAAAAAAATTCCCACATGTTGCAACCCCCTGTAATTTGTAAGCTCTATATTGTGTAAATCTGTATATACATTTGTAACAATTAAGAATTGGGCGCTGCCCCTTTTTGTACATGTTTAATAAATGAAAATAATGTTGTTTTGTTAATATCCTAAAAAATACTTACATAATCTCTGCGACGACAGCGCATTCGGATGAGCGGTTGTGTGCCAATACCATGACATCTGATTCGCAGCGTGGTGTGGATACCACTTCGTTCGCCACCCTTTCTCCAAAAGTTTTTATAATCTCTTCTAACTCCGTTTCGCTCCTGTAAAATAAAGAGAAAATTATTTTTAAAAACGAATGCACTTCTTAAAAGTTTAATATTTCTAAAAACCTAGCTGTACAAGAAATATAAACATACCATATATATATATATATATATATATATATATATATATATAATAAATAAAGGATGTAGAGAATAACTGAAAATGCTTTGCAATTATGGTTCTTTATAAGATAATCCGATTGAAACGATATATATATATATAGTCGTGAATAAGGCCTAAACTACTTTCAAAACGCGGTTGTAGTGGTCTTATAAAGCTAATTAATACTGAGTGACTGCAGGTTATATTATAAACGAGAAAAGAGCCGGTTAAATCAATGTGCCTAATTTACGTTGTAGAAAATTTACTTTAAAAATACTATACGGGGTCAAAACACATTAACTTGTCGTTGCAAATTCGGGCTCGCTTGGCTGACTGTGATTCAATACTGTAACCTCTGCACCGCTGGGTGGACTGTTCGGCGAAGCACTCGTTCTCCTTTCGTCGAAAGTGTTTATAACACGGTCTAACTCCGTGGCGGTCCTGTAATTAAAATAATTGTCATGAAATTGAGGCAATTAAAATGATGGCTACCGTGTATATATATATATATATATATATATATATATATATATATATTATGAGCGTCTCTAATTTGCTATGGGGAAAAGGGTAATTTTCATCTTTAATTTGTCGAGAAGCACGTACAATGAACTTTGGTTTAAAAATTAAAAACTGCCGAGAGCTGTTACGTATATATATATATATATATTATATATATAATATGGACACAGACATTAATTAAACACGATTTTCAAAACACTTATTATGACACTTCGCATTATCACTGCGCTTTATAAATTAAAACATTGCTAGGTTAGGTTAAGGATATTCTGAAAGCGTAAACATTACAATGAACAGCGCTAAGATTTTAAAATTCTATAAATTGAAAACCGTTATAGTGATGAGGGAGTTAGATTATAATTGAAAATATTTCGCGGTAGTTGTGTGAGAAAATTTCATCTTTAATTTGACGAGAAGCACGTACAATGAACTTTGGTTTAAAATTAAAAACTGCCGAGAGCTGTTATATATATATATATATAATATATATATATATATATATATATATATGGGACACAGACATTAATTTTCAAAGCCTTTAATATGGCATCTCATCAGTGTTTACGATATATATATATATATATATATATATATATATATATATATAAGCTACTTACATCTCAATTGAATTGATTGTGGATTCGCGCAGTTCGTCACAATTTTCAGCAATGCTCTGAGACGAGAAAAGTTCGCGGCTATCTGTGACACTGAAAAGATACACTGCAGCGTGGCTGCTGTGATCATTTTCAAAAAAACAGATCGGGAGAGTTATAGATTTCATCCATGGCTTGTATGTACGCTGTTATGAACTGGGCGGGAAACTGGTTCTGAATAACGAACCTCCCCATTTATAGGTGGCTAAGTGACCAATCCACAAACGTGATTTAACTTCGTATCGGGTTACGAGTAATGCTTTTTCGACCAATCCGTGAGCAGCGCTCCTTTTTCACGAGCAATGAATGGGAGGAGCCACGAAGGCTAGGAGGTGGTTTAGGCATATGCACATTCAAAAACGAGTTCATTCAGGTATCCCTGGACGGTGATTGGAAGACCGTCATCAAATCTGGGTGGAGCATCATACCCGTATGTTGGAAAAACCCGTTCGATCACGTATACCGAAATTTCGAAAAAAAAAATTATTTAGGTTTGGTTGAGAGACACCTGCATATTGTGGGACAATGGGGCTTTGTCTGGCATTACTACAATCATATTCGGCGAAAGGTGGACCTGCGACCTTTTGCCAAGTAGAACAAAGCCTTGTCCGCATTGCCGATATAAAAAGTGCCTTTTCCAGTTGGCAAAAGCTTTTCTGCAAATGTTAACAATTAAACCGTGTATGTGTATATATATATATATATATATATATATTATATATATATATATATATGTGTGTGTGTGTGTGTGTTGTTTGGGTAGTGTCGAGATATACGGTTCTATTGTGCCCCATCTCGGATTATTTTCGGTGAGGAAATGTGTTTACAAGTTTCCAGAATTTTTTATTGTTCTCTGCCCTTCTGGTATAATTCATTTTGGAATATTTTTCTCTATTTTCTGTGTTGTATTGTGTGCGTGTCGCGACGCTATCAGCCATACGATTCATTTGTGGTTGAAGGTTCGTGATCTTCGACCTGAAAAGCCCCAAAACATCCCGCGTATTGTGTGATAGGCTAAATTAATTTTAAAAGTAGAATAAATACCAATTTATATTCTGTTGAGAACTCATATATATAAATATATATATATATATATATACTGAAAGCTTGTGCATAAAATGAAATCCTCTACCTGGAATATTCTTTTGTTAAGCAGATAGAGGTAGCTTTTGTCATCAAGGACAGCGATAATTTAATCTGTAGATGTACCACAAATATAATATTAACTTCCTGCCCCGTATACTGTACCAAAAGATACCGTCATAAAACACGCCTTTACCTGTACATTTAAAATTTTATGAAAAGTTAAATGATGAGAAAATAATGCAATAATTTTTCGTGTTAACGTTTATCTTCGTATTTTCGAAATTCGGTTATTGGCGTGAAACGAAAGAGGAGAGAAGATAAAGAAATAATGGAATTAATTAAGTTATAATAAAAGACAAAACACAGCGATATATTTTTTTTAATATTCATTTAGCCGGATTATATATATATATAATAAAGCATAGTTAGCAAAAGTGCCAGAGTGCAGGACTAAAACTTCCCTTTAAAATCAGATTGATGTAACGGCATTTTATTGAATAACTTTTGGTGTTAACGTTTATCTTCGTATTTTAGAAATTCGGTTATTGGCGTGAAACGGACATGTTATGTGCCTTGAAAAGTGGACGCTCAATTCTGCCAGTTGAGGTTTAAGTTTTTTGTTTTTGGCTACAAATATAATAGTTACCCTTTTTCTTTGATGTATTCAATCTGACGTGAAGGCAGCGAGTCTTTTGCTTATATTGAGGTTCTAAATGTAGCAGGGCTAGGCTGCTTTAAACCCTAGATCCATGTCCCAAAGCTGGATCCTGTCTGCTTTGCAGATAGCTGGTGAGGGAAGCTATATTTATGGGACCTTTGCGAGTGACCCGTTGCCCACGTCGGGCTAGCATCATGAAAAAGAAAAACTATGGTATTTGTCATTTACCATTACTTATTCGGACTATAGTGGATTTAATTATCCAGAAGAGTTCCTTGTTCCATGCACGGTCTGTGTGTATCATAATATATATATATATAAAAGCATAGTTAGCAAAAGTGCCACAGTGCAGGGCTAAAAACTTGCCTTTAAAATCAGATTGATGTGACGGCGTTTTATTGAATAATTTTTCGTGTTTTAAATCAGATTGCTGTAACGGCGTTTTATTGATTCCTTGTACACAATAATATATTTTATTTGGTTGGATAATTGTATGGTTCAGCCGGGTGGCACTGGCGCTTGGCTGAGGTGCACGACCAAGCAACAGGGCTGACCTAGACTGGGGTGCGTGTCCGGATCCATTTAGCATACTGTGGCACTTAGCTGATGATGTTCTAATTCGATGACGCGCTGAGGCAGTGGCTGACACTGACTGCCTAAGCCAACTGGCGGCCTTTAGGGGGTGAGGTAACCCCTTCCCTCCCATAGAGGCCTCTTAGGTTAGGTATACCCCTTTGGGGGGAATAGCTTTGGGGACAACTCCGCCTCCAAGTTGCATGCCCCTTGCAATCCCATTTTGGGGTTGGCAACAAAGGTTGGTACTCTCTCTCTCTCTCTCTCTCTCTCTCTCTCTCTGCCCCTTTCGGGGGGTTAGTTTGGGGGAAGGAGGAAGGGCTTAGCAACAAAGGGGGTTGGGTGGCACTCTTGCAACAAAGGGGGGTGGGGGTACTCTTGCGACATTATGCAATATTATGCAACATTGCACTCATACATTTTGACACTATACTACTAATCCATCGAACCCAGGATGGAGACCCATTGACGGCAGACGGAGCACAGCAAAACCCAGCTGTTCATCCTTCCACACGATAAAAAAAAATTGGTTGGTAGACAAATGGTTACCCTGGGCAGCCTAGTGGTTAAGACGCTAGGCTGCTGATCGGGAGATCGTGAGATCGAGTCCGGGCGAGGATTTTGTAATTTCTGACAGCCCGTGGTGGGTCGTGGTTCAGATTTCACGTTAAACTGTAGGTCAAAGATGGAGTGACAAGCTTGACCTTCGTCAGAATGAACAATTTGGGCCAAAGCCAAACCAAGGTTAACCAAGGTTATATATACATATATTCCAATGCATGCATTAACGCTTATAATTATAATGCAATAATTATTATGATTTCTTTCAAATGGATGGGGTTTTTTACCTTCTTTTTGAGAAGTAAAGGAATTTTAATTAAAACTCCTCCTTTATATTCGACCACTTATAATTTGTTCCCAAACTGGACATAATTTCAGTTATCTTTTGATGACGAAGAGAAAAATTAAATTTTCATTCCGGTTTTGCCACATTAATTTTTGAATTTTAAACAGCTTTTGTCCAGAGAAAGTGTATGATTGATAGGAAGTAAGTGGTTTTTTAATAAGTTTTGTCTTTGTTAACGGTGATGAGGATGGAAGAACTGTTATTTTATTCTTCTACGCAGAAAGATTTTAGGGGTGTGGATGTTAAGTGGAATGGTGTCGTATGTTTAAGAATTTCTTATCGCATGTTGTAAATAATACCTTATTTACTGAGAGTGAATGCTTTTTGGTTATCTATCTTGTTTCAGTTTCTCTCTTCGGATCTTTTCCGTTTCATGTACTGTTTCCGATTTTGTTGAAAATAAGATATTTAATGTAGATTTTTACGCTGATTTAAAAGATGTAAGTTTATTTTGGAGAAAAAAGCGGTTCAAAAGTTGTTTGTTATTGTAATTTTGTATAAGATATAATGCCGGTTAGGTTAATTGAATACCGGGTTAGGTCAACTGTATGCCCTTGACGATTGGTTAGGTTAAGTTGTGATATTTTCGTTAGTTTTAACGAAAATATCACGACTTACCCTAACCAATCATCAAGGGCGTACAGTTGACCTAACCTGGCATTCAGTTAACCTAACCGGGCATTCAGTTAACCTAACCGGGTATTTAGTTGACCTTACCGGGCATTCAATAACTTAACCGAACAGAAAAATAACGGTCGAAATCTATTCACACAAATACTTAGTGACATAAGCCATAGTTTTCAGTTGTATTGTTATAGTTTTTGACCTAATACAAAATTACAATAACAAACATAACTTTTGAACAGCTCATTTCTCCGAAAAAGACTTACATATTTGAAATCAGCGTAAAATTCTACATTAAATATCTTATTTTCAACAAAATCGGAAACAGTACATGAAACGAAAAAGATCCTCTCTCTCTCTCTCTCTCTCTCTCTCTCTCTCTCTCTCTCTCTCTCTCTCTCTCTCTATATATATATATATATATATATATATATATATATATGGGAATGAACTCAGAATGGTTCCCTGAGTTTTTTATGATACACACAGACCGTGCATGGAACAAGGAACTCTTCTGGGATAATTAAATCCACTATAGTCCGAATAAGTAATGGTAAATGACAAATACCATAGTTTTTCTTTTCATGCTGCAAGCCCGACGTGGGCAACGGGTCTCTCGCAAAGAGGTCCCATAAATATAGCTTCCCTCACCAGCTATCTGCAAAGCAGACAGGATCCAGCTTTGGGACATGGATCTAGGGTTTAAAGCAGCCTAGCCCCACTACATTTAGAACCTCAATATAAGTAAAAGACTCGTTGCATTCACGTCGGATTGAATAAATCAAAGAAAAAGGGGTAACTATTACTTATTCGGACTATAGTGGATTTAATTAACCCAGAAGAGTTCCTTGTTCCAAGCACGGTCTGTGTGTATCATATATATATATATATATTGTATTTCCATCCTTATTTTCAATCAGTAATAAAAACAGTTTCCCACTAGTGGGGGGTCGATTAATACAAAAATACACCCAAATCATTCAGATCTGGCAGAAAGTGTGAAATTTGGCATGAAGTTACGTTTTGACATATAGAAACATATCCAGGGTTGGGACAGGCTGGGACCTCACTCTGGCGGCCATTTTAAGCAAATTCAAAATGGCTGCCTCGATTCCACAGCCAAAACAATAAAATGCCATATCTCAGGAACTACTGGGCCGATTTTGATGATCTTGAGCGGCCATTTTGAGCAAATTGTCATCCAGTTTCATTATTTTAGTTAAAAAAATGATAATAGATGGCGTTGTGCGGGCCCTTCCACAAGCATTATTCAGGCTTAGTAAGTTAATCGCCATTACGCTTCAGTCAGTGAATGGTGAAATTTCAGTTGCAGTGTTTTATCAATTTTAAACGGCTTCAGAGTACAGGTAAGTGATTTTATTACCAAAACACAAAATAATAGAATGCAGTGCGCATTATAATACATAATATAGTATTCAGTACTAAAATTTAGGGCAATTATTGTTTAAACCCAATGTTATGTAAACGTGCGGCAACGGTGAATGTCAAGGTGAAATCAGTGTCATTGTACTTCTGTTACAATATGAAATTGCGCTAAGATACATATTTAAAATAGTTATATATATATATATATATATATATCAGGTTGTAAAATAAATTCCGCTCGATTAGAAAACGGACGATAGATAAAAGAAAAACCTCAAGATAATGTGAAATAGTTTTAGAAATGTTGCAAAATACACGCGGCGACAGATTCGCACAGGTTTTATCACGATACAGAATGATACAGAATGACTTAGGTTAGTGTAGCTTAGGCTCGTGTAGAATTAAGCTATGAATATTTTCTCTTGTGTTTTTCATACAGTTACAACGCCACCACTACGATATTACAGTAATTGAAAATACATGGAGCCCAGAAAGAGCATATTCGACATGTGATGCTGGATGAGTTCCATAAAGGATCTAACGCTAGTGAATCCGCAAGAAACATTCAGAGAGTTTATGGAAATGATGTGAGCGAGTGGATGTGTAGGAGATGGTTTGAGAAGTTCAGAAATGGAAACTTCAGTGTGAAAGAATATCAAGGGTAATTATGTCGCAAATGACATGACCTGAAGTTGAAATAAAAAATACATTTTTCTAGTGTATTTTGGTGTGCTCTGTTCAAATATAACCTTCATTTCTTGTGCAAATGAACAGACATACGTGTTTGGGCTATGCAATGACAACTATATTTCTGTTCATTTGCACAAGAAATGAAGGTCATATTCGAACAAAGCACACCAAAATACACTTGAAAAATGCATTTTTTACTACATTTTATACAACAAAGCATAACCTAACATGTTCATGTTACGAGATCTCGTAAACGACGCATTACCACAGGAAACGTGCAAAACACCTCAAAATTAACCAGAAAAGTTTGCTCTCGTCATTTTCATTTAAACTAACGAAAATATTACGACTTAACCTAACCAATCATCAAGGGCGTACAGTTGGCCTAACCGGGCATTCAATTAACCTAACCAGGCATTCAGTTGACCTAACCAGGCATTCAGTTGACCTAACCGGGCATTCAATTGACCTAACAGGTTAGTATTGGTTAGTTCACCTAAATATCTTCTGATCTTTTCGTATTAGGCACTCACTGTCACATTTCGGGCAAGTTAAGGATGAGAGAATAACGCTGTAATTGATAAAAAACATCCAACGCTTTGTTTTCATTTAGGGCACATGACGAATCAAGTTCTCAAAGTCGAAACCACACGAACGGCACGTCATAATTCTATCACAAACACCACGAAACTGAATCCAGTTAGAAAAAAAATAGCCAGAACAGAAACCAACAAACTAATTAAGTCGCAGAGTAGCGAAAAAATAGTCCAAAATTATACTCGTCGGACCAAAAATGAGTGTATTTATATACATATATATATATATATATATATATACCACGTGACCACAAAAAGTGTCCCTGTTTTTAATCGCTTATTACTCAGTCATTATTGCAGCTTCACAAATGAAATAAAAAGCATTCGAAAGAGAACATTTTAAAGTTTTAATTTATTCTACATGTGTTCAAAGTGACGTCCCTGGACATTCTTACATTTCACACAACGTGAAAGGAAGTTATTTATTACATTTTCCAAAACGCTGCATTCAATGGACTGTACACTCTCTACCACCGCTTGCTTTAATTCTTCGATAGAGGATGGCTCTTGCCTGAATACTTTGTCCTTGACAAATCCCCAGAGAAAAAAGTCCAAAGGTGATAGATCGGGAGATCTTGCGGGCCAGGGAAACTGCGAGCGATGAGAAATGAATCTTTGTTCAAAAAATCTTGTTAAACATTCCAGTGATTGCCTAGTTGTGTGGGCTGTTGCTCCGTCTTGCTGAAACCACTTGTTACTGCAGTTTTCTTGTTCAAAAACAGTGTTCAGCATTTCTACATATCTTTCTGAAGTTACTGAAAGCGGTCTCCTTGTCTCTGGGTCCTCAAAAAAGTAAGGACCATAAACCTTGCTGCTACTCAAACCACACCAGACAGTAACTTTTGGTGAATGCAGAGGTTTCTCCAAGTGTATATTTGGCTTGTTTTGTGACCAACACCGGTAATTCTGTCTGTTGATGAACCCATTGAGATAGATGTGGCATTCATCACTGAATATTATGTCACTTAATCTTATCTGGTTTTGTTCAATTATTGTTTCAATGCGTTCACAAAACATCAAACGACGCTGGTAGTCTTGTTCGCTAAGCTGTTGCAAACACATAATTTTGAATGACTTCATTCTCAAATCCAACGTGATTATTTTCCGAATGCTCTCCCGTTTGATTCCTGTCACAGCTGATAGTCGTCTCACAGATTTCTTGTTGTCCGTTTCAAGCTGATTTGCGACTGAATCAATGTTTCAGCGGTTCGCACACCTTTGCTGCGCCCAGAGTTACCTTTATGCATGTTCTTGATTGAGCCGTGATGTTTCCATTTTGCGAAAATCCTGCGAATCGTTTTAGGATCTATGGTCCTTTGCTGACCGTATTGTCGTCTGAAAGACCGTTGGGTGGCAACTACCGAGCCATGTTTGATCATCTCTTCTGCGATGAAAACACGTTGCATGTCCGACAAATAACCCATGATTGTGGTGGATAAAACTGTCATTTTTTTATAAGTACTGATTTCGTATCCAGGATATCGAAAAAATTAAATAAAACTTTTAAATATTCTTTTTCGAAAGCTTTTTATTTCATTTGTGAAGCCGCAATAATGACTGAGTAATAAGCGATTAAAAACAGGGACAATTTTTGTGGTAAAAAAAGACGGAGCAACAGCCCACACAACTAGGCTTAACAAGATTTATTGAACAAAGATTCATTTCTCATCGCTCGCAGTTTCCCTGGCCCGCAAGATCTCCCGATCTATCACCTTTGGACTTTTTTCTCTGGGGATTTGTCAAGGACAAAGTATTCAGGCAAGAGCCATCCTCTATCGAAGAATTAAAGCAAGCGGTGGTAGAGAGTGTACAGTCCATTGAATACAGCGTTTTGGAAAATGTAATAAATAACTTCCTTTCCCATTGTGTGAAATGTAAGAATGTCCAGGGACGTCACTTTGAACACATGTAGAATAAATTAAAACTTTAAAATGTTCTCTTTCGAATGCTTTTTATTTCATTTGTGAAGCTGCAATAATGACTGAGTAATAAGCGATTAAAAACAGGGACAATTTTTGTGGTCACGTGGTATATATATATATATATATATATAGTCATGCGGTTTGCTTCTACAAAGCTTCAATTTAATATTTAGGAGAAATCCAATGACAAGGAGGAATGTAAATGCCATGAAAAGTCTTCTTTAATGCGCAACGTTTCGAGCAATACGCTCATCAGGCTAGATAATAACAAAATGAAATTAGAATCAATAAATAAATGTGAACAAGACAAAATAATTTCTATAAAAAGACTAAAAGAAGAGGGTTAAATTCAAAGTTATAAAAATTTACATATAAAATTACAAGAAATTTAAAAGCTATTTTTAAATTACATATAGTAAATTTGAAATTAGTACACTGGAATAATTAACACTAATACAATGGAATAATTAACACTACGAACCTTTCAATGCTGGTTCCGAGGCACGAGTAATTTAAAACAAAACAAAACAGGAAACAAGCTATGGGTTGGGCGGTTGGAGTTATAAGTTAGGGGAGGGGGGATTATAAAAAATTGGGGAGGGGGGGGGAGTTGGGGAGGGGGGTTTATAAAAAATTTAGAGGGACAGCTGAGGAATCCACGTTTAGAGAAGGGGTCAATGTTTTAATATAAAGAGATTCCAAAATTCTAAGTGAGTTAGGACAAGAATTACAACCGAGAATTTTAAAATTATCTAAAGTGACATCAGTTTTACATTTTATACTGTGCGCCCGAATACTGGAGGCTTCTTTTTATTTAAAATTTTACCTGTTCGGCAACTTATTCCCATATGCGAATAAAATCTAGTCCTGGGAGCGCACGGTGCTGCCAATGTAAGTACCAAGGAGACACCTTGGGCAGGTAAATAAATATACAACACCGCTACGCAACGAATCAGGAGTTCGATCCTTCGCTGAGAAAAAGCTACCTAAAGACATTTTGTTAATAAATATAATGCGAAAATCAGTATGATAAAAAAATTTTCTTAACAACTTTGTAAATTTAAGTTTAAATTCTTTATTCATGGGACCCATTTCAGGTACCAGGAAATATTTTATATCTTTAGGCACTGAAATACAGGAAAGTTGAGGGCTATAAACATTATTTAAGAAAGATCTTATTAGTTTATCTACATATTGAACAGGAAAACTATTATTGGTAAAATATGATCTTAAATTATTAAATTCATCGTTTAGTAAGGTAAAACTAGAGGTCAAATTATATCCTCTGAACAAGAGTGTTTTAATACACGACATCTTATAGTTAAAATCAGTAAAACTAAAGAAATTCATGCCCAAACCAGTAAAAGTGGGTTTCCTCTAAACTGATGTAGTAATAGAATCACCCTTTTTCGAAATTAAAAGATCTAAAAAGGGAAGGGAGCCATTTTTATCAGTTTCCATTGTATAAGTTATATTGGGGTGCAGAGAATTTAGGAAGTTAAAAAATTGTTGCGCTTGTACAGCATTATCAAAAACAGCTATCGAGTCATCAACGAAGCGTCGATAGAAAATTGGTTTACAATGGGTGGGAGATTGTCTAAAAATTACACTTTCTAAATGAGTCATAAAAAAATCAGCTGATAGAGGTCCGACGGGTGATCCCATCCCAACACCATCAATTTGTTGGTAAACCTTATTATTGAAAGTAAAATAACATTGCTTAAAAACCAATTCTAAAAGTTCCTTAAAATAAGAACATGAAAAACCATGAAAACTATCATCAGAGCTAAAAACCCTATCTAAAATAATGGCAATAGTTTCTGATACAGGTACATTCGTGAAAAGCGACTTTACATCAAAACTGACAAAAAACTTTTTTGAATCGAAATTCTTACTAAGAAGATCTTTTGAAATTCATAAGAGTTATTTATAGTATAAGCATTTTTCGCAAAAGGTGACAGGAGACTAACAACAAATTTTGACAATTGAAAGGTAGGTAAGTTATACGAAGCTAAAATAGGACGGAGATGTGTTCCAACTTTATGGATTTTAGGCAAACAGTATAATTGAGCAAGATCAGAACCAGATACGAACAACTGAGAGTAAGTATCATTTTTATTATCTTTAAAGACTTTAATCGTGACAAAAATCTATTAACTTGGTCTTCCAACCTTAAAATGACTTTATTGACGGGTTCAAGAATTTGTTTGAATTTGCTAACATCACTTAGGATTTCATTAGTTTTATTTACGTAATCAGATTTATTCAAAATAACAACTCAGTTGCCCTTGTCCGGTCTAGTCACAACAATCTCCTGGTTCTTTGCCAAATTCTTAATAACCTGCAAGTCACTCTTCTTAAATATGAAAGATTTAAATTTAAGGTTTCTAAGTTTGTGAAAAAATTCATGAGTTAAATTAGCAAACTGACATTTAAAATTATTGAAATCACCGACATGGGGAACATTTTTCAAGCCATTAAAATTTTTTCAAAGTAAAGAAAAAACGAAGGCTTATATATTTGAAAAACGGAAGCTTAAATTGCAAGCCAAGTGAGAGTAAAAACCTTTCCCGAGGGGATAGGGTGTAACTAGAAAAATTCGAAATTACTTTATCAGAATTGAAAAAATTAGGTGAATTCAGGCCCAGGGCCTTTAACTTACGTTCATGAGTTTCAGAAATGGTAGAATGAAACTTTTCAAGTTCACGTTGTACAAGAGAAATTATTAATAAATAATCCAACAACGAAAGGGTATTTTTAAGGGTAATTATATGATGCTCAAGCGACTTATTATGCGAGTCTGAAATTTTGATTTTATAATTAATTTCATTATTTAATAAATATTCCAGGGAAGATTGATAAAATTCAGAGTCATATAGATTGTCACGATAAAGTTTGAAGTAAACGAATTTCGGGAAAACCCTGCAGGTACGACACATTTCAAGAAAATAACAATCGAGTTTTGACTTGAGAAGCTTTCGTGAAGTCTTCCAAACATGGCGATAAGCCCTAAGGCCATCTTGTCCATACCTTGAGTATATATAGTCATGCGGTTTGCTTCTACAAAGCTTCAATTTAATATTTAGGAGAAATCCAATGACAAGGAGGAATGTAAATGCCATGAAAAGTCTTCTTTAATGCGCAACGTTTCGAGCAATACGCTCATCATCAGGCTAGATAATAACAATATGAAATTAGAATCAATAAATAAATGTGAACAAGACAAAATAATTTCTATAAAAAGACTAAAAGAAGAGGGTTAAATTCAAAGTTATAAAAATTTACATATAAAATTACAAGAAATTTAAAAGCTATTTTTAAATTACATATAGTAAATTTGAAATTAGTACACTGGAATAATTAACACTAATACAATGGAATAATTAACACTACGAACCTTTCAATGCTGGTTCCGAGGCACGAGTAATTTAAAACAAAACAAAACAGGAAACAAGCTATGGGTTGGGCGGTTGGAGTTATAAGTTAGGGGAGGGGGGATTATAAAAAATTGGGGAGGGGGGGGGAGTTGGGGAGGGGGGTTTATAAAAAATTTAGAGGGACAGCTGAGGAATCCACGTTTAGAGAAGGGGTCAATGTTTTAATATAAAGAGATTCCAAAATTCTAAGTGAGTTAGGACAAGAATTACAACCGAGAATTTTAAAATTATCTAAAGTGACATTTGTTTTACATTTTATACTGTGCTCCCGAATACTGGAGGCTTCTTTTTTATTTAAAATTTTACCTGTTCGGCAACTTATTCCCTATCGACGCTTCGTTGATGACTCGATAGCTGTTTTTGATAATGCTGTACAAGCGCAACAATTTTTTAACTTCTTAAATTCTCTGCACCCCAATATAACTTATACAATGGAAACTGATAAAAATGGCTCCCTTCCCTTTTTAGATCTTTTAATTTCGAAAAAGGGTGATTCTATTACTACATCAGTTTAGAGGAAACCCACTTTTACTGGTTTGGGCATGAATTTCTTTAGTTTTACTGATTTTAACTATAAGATGTCGTGTATTAAAACACTCTTGTTCAGAGGATATAATTTGACCTCTAGTTTTACCTTACTAAACGATGAATTTAATAATTTAAGATCATATTTTACCAATAATAGTTTTCCTGTTCAATATGTAGATAAACTAATAAGATCTTTCTTAAATAATGTTTATAGCCCTCAACTTTCCTGTATTTCAGTGCCTAAAGATATAAAATATTTCCTGGTACCTGAAATGGGTCCCATGAATAAAGAATTTAAACTTAAATTTACAAAGTTGTTAAGAAAATTTTTTTATCATACTGATTTTCGCATATTTATTAACAAAATGTCTTTAGGTAGCTTTTTCTCAGCGAAGGATCGAACTCCTGATTCGTTGCGTAGCGGTGTTGTATATTTATTTACCTGCCCAAGGTGTCTCCTTGGTACTTACATTGGCAGCACCGTGCGCTCCCTCAGGACTAGATTTTATTCGCATATGGGAATAAGTTGCAGAACAGGTAAAATTTTAAATAAAAAAAGAAGCCTCCAGTATTCGGGAGCACAGTATAAAATGTAAAACTGATGTCACTTTAGATAATTTTAAAATTCTCGCTTGTAATTCTTGTCCTAACTCACTTAGAATTTTGGAATCTCTTTATATTAAAACATTGACCCCTTCTCTAAACGTGGATTCCTCAGCTGTCCCTCTAAATTTTTTATAAACCCCCCTCCCCAACTCCCCCCCCCTCCCCAATTTTTTATAATCCCCCCTCCCCTAACTTATAACTCCAACCGCCCAACCCATAGCTTGTTTCCTGTTTTGTTTTGTTTTAAATTACTCGTGCCTCGGAACCAGCATTGAAAGGTTCGTAGTGTTAATTATTCCATTGTATTAGTGTTAATATTCCAGTGTACTAATTTCAAATTTACTATATGTAATTTAAAAATAGCTTTTAAATTTCTTGTAATTTTATATGTAAATTTTTATAACTTTGAATTTAACCCTCTTCTTTTAGTCTTTTTATAGAAATTATTTTGTCTTGTTCACATTTATTTATTGATTCTAATTTCATATTGTTATTATCTAGCCTGATGATGAGCGTATTGCTCGAAACGTTGCGCATTAAAGAAGACTTTTCATGGCATTTACATTCCTCCTTGTCATTGGATTTCTCCTAAATATTAAATTGAAGCTTTGTAGAAGCAAACCGCATGACTATATATACTCAAGGTATGGACAAGATGGCCTTAGGGCTTATCGCCATGTTTGGAAGACTTCACGAAAGCTTCTCAAGTCAAAACTCGATGTTATTTTCTTGAAATGTGTCGTACCTGCAGGGTTTTCCCGAAATTTGTTACTTCAAACTTTATCGTGACAATCTATATGACTCTGAATTTTATCAATCTTCCCTGGAATATTTATTAAATAATGAAATTAATTATAAAATCAAAATTTCAGACTCGCATAATAAGTCGCTTGAGCATCATATAATTACCCTTAAAAATACCCTTTCGTTGTTGGATTATTTATTAATAATTTCTCTTGTACAACGTGAACTTGAAAAGTTTCATTCTACCATTTCTGAAACTCATGAACGTAAGTTAAAGGCCCTGGGCCTGAATTCACCTAATTTTTTCAATTCTGATAAAGTAATTTCGAATTTTTCTAGTTACACCCTATCCCCTCGGGAAAGGTTTTTACTCTCACTTGGCTTGCAATTTAAGCTTCCGTTATTTCAAATATATAAGCCTTCGTTTTTTCTTTACTTTGAAAAATTTTTTAATGGCTTGAAAAATGTTCCCCATGTCGGTGATTTCAATAATTTTAAATGTCAGTTTGCTAATTTAACTCATGAATTTTTTCACAAACTTAGAAACCTTAAATTTAAATCTTTCATATTTAAGAAGAGTGACTTGCAGGTTATTAAGAATTTGGCAAAGAACCAGGAGATTGTTGTGACTAGACCGGACAAGGGCAACGGAGTTGTTATTTTGAATAAATCTGATTACATAAATAAAACTAATGAAATCCTAAGTGATGTTAGCAAATTCAAACAAATTCTTGAACCCGTCAATAAAGTCATTTTAAGGTTGGAAGACCATTTAATAGATTTTTGTCACGATTAAAGTCTTTAAAGATAATAAAAAACGATACTTACTCTCAGTTGTTCGTATCTGGTTCTGATCTTGCTCAATTATACTGTTTGCCTAAAATCCATAAAGTTGGAACACCTCTCCGTCCTATTTTAGCTTCGTATAACTTACCTACCTTTCAATTGTCAAAATTTGTTGTTAGTCTCCTGTCACCTTTTGCGAAAAATGCTTATACTATAAATAACTCTTATGAATTTCAAAAAGATCTTCTTAGTAAGAATTTCGATTCAAAAAAGTTTTTTGTCAGTTTTGATGTAAAGTCGCTTTTCACGAATGTACCTGTATCAGAAACTATTGCCATTATTTTAGATAGGGTTTTTAGCTCTGATGATAGTTTTCATGGTTTTTCATGTTCTTATTTTAAGGAACTTTTAGAATTGGTTTTTAAGCAATGTTATTTTACTTTCAATAATAAGGTTTACCAACAAATTGATGGTGTTGGGATGGGATCACCCGTCGGACCTCTATCAGCTAATTTTTTTATGACTAATTTAGAAAGTGTAATTTTTAGACAATCTCCCACCCATTGTAAACCAATTTTCTATCGACGCTTCGTTGATGACTCGATAGTTTTTTGATAATGCTGTACAAGCGCAACAATTTTTTAACTTCTTAAATTCTCTGCACCCCAATATAACTTATACAATGGAAACTGAGAAAAATGGCTCCCTTCCCTTTTTAGATCTTTTAATTTCGAAAAAGGGTGATTCTATTACTACATCAGTTTACAGGAAACCCACTTTTACTGGTTTGGGCATGAATTTCTTTAGTTTTACTGATTTTAACTATAAGATGTCGTGTATTAAACACTCTTGTTCAGAGGATATAATTTGACCTCTAGTTTTACCTTACTAAACGATGAATTTAATAATTTAAGATCATATTTTACCAATAATAGTTTTCCTGTTCAATATGTAGATAAACTAATAAGATCTTTCTTAAATAATGTTTATAGCCCTCAACTTTCCTGTATTTCAGTGCCTAAAGATATAAAATATTTCCTGGTACCTGAAATGGGTCCCATGAATAAAGAATTTAAACTTAAATTTACAAAGTTGTTAAGAAAATTTTTTTATCATACTGATTTTCGCATTATATTTATTAACAAAATGTCTTTAGGTAGCTTTTTCTCAGCGAAGGATCGAACTCCTGATTCGTTGCGTAGCGGTGTTGTATATTTATTTACCTGCCCAAGGTTGTCTCCTTGGTACTTACATTGGCAGCACCGTGCGCTCCCTCAGGACTAGATTTTATTCGCATATGGGAATAAGTTGCAGAACAGGTAAAATTTTAAATAAAAAAGAAGCCTCCAGTATTCGGGAGCACAGTATAAAATGTAAAACTGATGTCACTTTAGATAATTTTAAAATTCTCGGTTGTAATTCTTGTCCTAACTCACTTAGAATTTTGGAATCTCTTTATATTAAAACATTGACCCTTCTCTAAACGTGGATTCCTCAGCTGTCCCTCTAAATTTTTTATAAACCCCCCCCCCACTCACACTCCCCCCCCCCTCCCCAATTTTTTAAATCCCCCCTCCCCTAACTTATAACTCCAACCGCCCAACCCATAGCTTGTTTCCTGTTTTGTTTTGTTTTAAATTACTCGTGCCTCGGAACCAGCATTGAAAGGTTCGTAGTGTTAATTATTCCATTGTATTAGTGTTAATTATTCCAGTGTACTAATTTCAAATTTACTATATGTAATTTAAAAATAGCTTTTAAATTTCTTGTAATTTTATATGTAAATTTTTATAACTTTGAATTTAACCCTCTTCTTTTAGTCTTTTTATAGAAATTATTTTGTCTTGTTCACATTTATTTATTGATTCTAATTTCATATTGTTATTATCTAGCCTGATGATGAGCGTATTGCTCGAAACGTTGCGCATTAAAGAAGACTTTTCATGGCATTTACATTCCTCCTTGTCATTGGATTTCTCCTAAATATTAAATTGAAGCTTTGTAGAAGCAAACCGCATGACTATATATACTCAAGGTATGGACAAGATGGCCTTAGGGCTTATCGCCATGTTTGGAAGACTTCACGAAAGCTTCTCAAGTCAAAACTCGATTGTTATTTTCTTGAAATGTGTCGTACCTGCAGGGTTTTCCCGAAATTCGTTTACTTCAAACTTTATCGTGACAATCTATATGACTCTGAATTTTATCAATCTTCCCTGGAATATTTATTAAATAATGAAATTAATTATAAAATCAAAATTTCAGACTCGCATAATAAGTCGCTTGAGCATCATATAATTACCCTTAAAAATACCCTTTCGTTGTTGGATTATTTATTAATAATTTCTCTTGTACAACGTGAACTTGAAAAGTTTCATTCTACCATTTCTGAAACTCATGAACGTAAGTTAAAGGCCCTGGGCCTGAATTCACCTAATTTTTTCAATTCTGATAAAGTAATTTCGAATTTTTCTAGTTACACCCTATCCCCTCGGGAAAGGTTTTTACTCTCACTTGGCTTGCAATTTAAGCTTCCGTTATTTCAAATATATAAGCCTTCGTTTTTTCTTTACTTTGAAAAAATTTTTAATGGCTTGAAAAATGTTCCCCATGTCGGTGATTTCAATAATTTTAAATGTCAGTTTGCTAATTTAACTCATGAATTTTTTCACAAACTTAGAAACCTTAAATTTAAATCTTTCATATTTAAGAAGAGTGACTTGCAGGTTATTAAGAATTTGGCAAAGAACCAGGAGATTGTTGTGACTAGACCGGACAAGGGCAACGGAGTTGTTATTTTGAATAAATCTGATTACATAAATAAAACTAATGAAATCCTAAGTGATGTTAGCAAATTCAAACAAATTCTTGAACCCGTCAATAAAGTCATTTTAAGGTTGGAAGACCAAGTTAATAGATTTTTGTCACGATTAAAGTCTTTAAAGATAATAAAAAATGATACTTACTCTCAGTTGTTCGTATCTGGTTCTGATCTTGCTCAATTATACTGTTTGCCTAAAATCCATAAAGTTGGAACACCTCTCCGTCCTATTTTAGCTTCGTATAACTTACCTACCTTTCAATTGTCAAAATTTGTTGTTAGTCTCCTGTCACCTTTTGCGAAAAATGCTTATACTATAAATAACTCTTATGAATTTCAAAAAGATCTTCTTAGTAAGAATTTCGATTCAAAAAAGTTTTTTGTCAGTTTTGATGTAAAGTCGCTTTTCACGAATGTACCTGTATCAGAAACTATTGCCATTATTTTAGATAGGGTTTTTAGCTCTGATGATAGTTTTCATGGTTTTTCATGTTCTTATTTTAAGGAACTTTTAGAATTGGTTTTTAAGCAATGTTATTTTACTTTCAATAATAAGGTTTACCAACAAATTGATGGTGTTGGGATGGGATCACCCGTCGGACCTCTATCAGCTAATTTTTTTATGACTAATTTAGAAAGTGTAATTTTTAGACAATCTCCCACCCATTGTAAACCAATTTTCTATCGACGCTTCGTTGATGACTCGATAGCTGTTTTTGATAATGCTGTACAAGCGCAACAATTTTTTAACTTCTTAAATTCTCTGCACCCCAATATAACTTATACAATGGAAACTGAGAAAAATGGCTCCCTTCCCTTTTTAGATCTTTTAATTTCGAAAAAGGGTGATTCTATTACTACATCAGTTTACAGGAAACCCACTTTTACTGGTTTGGGCATGAATTTCTTTAGTTTTACTGATTTTAACTATAAGATGTCGTGTATTAAAACACTCTTGTTCAGAGGATATAATTTGACCTCTAGTTTTACCTTACTAAACGATGAATTTAATAATTTAAGATCATATTTTACCAATAATAGTTTTCCTGTTCAATATGTAGATAAACTAATAAGATCTTTCTTAAATAATGTTTATAGCCCTCAACTTTCCTGTATTTCAGTGCCTAAAGATATAAAATATTTCCTGGTACCTGAAATGGGTCCCATGAATAAAGAATTTAAACTTAAATTTACAAAGTTGTTAAGAAAATTTTTTTATCATACTGATTTTCGCATTATATTTATTAACAAAATGTCTTTAGGTAGCTTTTCTCAGCGAAGGATCGAACTCCTGATTCGTTGCGTAGCGGTGTTGTATATTTATTTACCTGCCCAAGGTGTCTCCTTGGTACTTACATTGGCAGCACCGTGCGCTCCCTCAGGACTAGATTTTATTCGCATATGGGAATAAGTTGCAGAACAGGTAAAATTTTAAATAAAAAAGAAGCCTCCAGTATTCGGGAGCACAGTATAAAATGTAAAACTGATGTCACTTTAGATAATTTTAAAATTCTCGGTTGTAATTCTTGTCCTAACTCACTTAGAATTTTGGAATCTCTTTATATTAAAACATTGACCCCTTCTCTAAACGTGGATTCCTCAGCTGTCCCTCTAAATTTTTTATAACCCCCCCTCCCCAACTCCCCCCCCCTCCCCAATTTTTTATAATCCCCCTCCCCTAACTTATAACTCCAACCGCCCAACCCATAGCTTGTTTCCTGTTTTGTTTTGTTTTAAATTACTCGTGCCTCGGAACCAGCATTGAAAGGTTCGTAGTGTTAATTATTCCATTGTATTAGTGTTAATTATTCCAGTGTACTAATTTCAAATTTACTATATGTAATTTAAAAATAGCTTTTAAATTTCTTGTAATTTTATATGTAAATTTTTATAACTTTGAATTTAACCCTCTTCTTTTAGTCTTTTTATAGAAATTATTTTGTCTTGTTCACATTTATTTATTGATTCTAATTTCATATTGTTATTATCTAGCCTGATGATGAGCGTATTGCTCGAAACGTTGCGCATTAAAGAAGACTTTTCATGGCATTTACATTCCTCCTTGTCATTGGATTTCTCCTAAATATTATATATATATATATATATATTATTAGTATTATAATTTTCACCAATAATATGCATTTGCACAAAAAATGAGTGACAAATTTGAATAAAGCAACTAAAACTAACTCATAAAAAGTTATTTTGATTTACAGGTCCATCCCATGTCATTTAAAACATATTAACCTAGCAACGAATAGGACGACCAAATGAGTTAGATGATGAGTTGCTGAAAGCAGCACTGGAGGAAAACCCAACGGTAACTGTAAAAGAACTTGGTCTGCAACTCGGCGTTAGCCATATGACCATTCATCCTCATTTGAAGCTGTTAGGAAAAGTAGTGAAGGTTGGAAAATGGGTTCCGCATGATTTGTCACAAGCGAATCTTCAACATCGAACCGATATTGGCACATCACTGCATTCTCAGCAACTGCAGGCACCGTTTTTGAATCGGATCGTCACTGGGGATGAAAAATGGGTCCTCTATAACAATATTAAGCGTCGACAGCAATGGCTCAGCCGTGAAACAAAGCCTGAACCTCAGCCAAGGAATGGACCCCATCCAAAGAAAATTTTTGCTATGCGTTTGGTGGGATATGCAAGGAATTACTCATTTTGAGCTTCTGCCAGATAACCAAACAATCACAGCTGAAATCTACTGCCAACAACTCCAACGATTGAAGATGGCATTACAAGAAAAACGTCCTGCATTAATTAATCGCAGAGGTGTTCTATTCCACAAGGATAACGCGCGCCCTCACACTGCTCAAATCAGCACTGCCCAATTGGAGGCATTTGGTTGGGAAAAAATGCCACATCCACTTTATTCTCCGGACATCGCACCTTCAGACTACCATTTATTCAGAAGTCTGCAACACCACCTAGATAGACAAAAGAGAAGCTATCGAAAACGAAGTGATCGCTTTTCTTAACTCGAAACCAAGGGATTTCTTCGAACGTGGCATAAAAAAACTTTTCTACAGGTGGGAGGAGGTTATAGAAAAAGGAGGGAATTATATTAATTAATTTGCCATTATGTCATTTAATTTTTGTTGTGAATAAACTAAAAATTCGAGCAAATTTGTCCTTATAAGTCCTTTAATTTTTCTTCTCAATGAACTAAAAAATCGAGCAGAATATATGTTACAACCTTATATATATATACTATGACCACTCAATGTATTTTTTCACACACTTCTTTCTTAGCTAAATAATAGGCCATGGGGCTGAAATGTCTTTTGGGCCGTAAGTTTGAACTTTCTGCGCTTCACATAACCGGATTTTTCAAGTTTAAACGTCCCCTCCTTGTATAGAACCGCTTTTAAACGCCCTTGTATAAAACGCAGTTTCGAAAATGGCGTCTGACAGTGATGTGCGTCGTAAACAGAGACCTGTTATCGAGTTCTTAACCGCAGAGAAGGAAACAGTTGGAAATATTCACAAACGTCTACAAAACGTTTACGGAGATGCTGTTCTTAATCGAAGCACAGTTGGACGCTGGTCTAAACGTGTGAGATTATCGGAGAGAGGGAGAGCCAGCCTTGATGATGAGCCACGCAGCGGTCGCCCGGCATCGGCTGTGACATTTCACACTGTGCAACCTGCTAACAGCATCATTCGATGAAACCGGCGCGTCACATACAAGGAGTTATCACTGGAGCTAGGAATTAGTGAAGGAAGTGTGAATACGATAATTCAGCAACTGGGATACTCAAAAGTGTGTTCACGGTTTGTTCTTCGCCAACTGACTGAAGATCACAAAGCTCAAAGAAAAGAAATTGCTTCTGAGTCTTTGGTTCGATACGAGACAGACGGGGATGACTTCCTTTCACGAATTGTGACTGGGGATGAGACTTGGGTACACCATTTTGAACCTGAAACGAAACGCCAATCCATGGAGTGACATCACGCAGACTCCCCACGCAAGAAAAAGTTAAAAATGACTCCCTCTGCAGGAAAGGTTCTGGCCACCATCTTCTGGGCCATGAAAAGGGTGATTCTGGTTGACATTATGAAGAAAGGACAAACAATCAACTCAAAGGCATATATATATTGGTACCTTACAGAGACTTCAGAGACGTATAAAACGAGTTCGACCGGAGAGAAAACTGGAAGACGTCATTCTTTTGCACGATAACGCAAGACGACACAACAGTTTGCAAACAAGTGAAGCCACCACAAAAATGCGCTTGACTGTGTTACCCCACCCTCCATACAGCCCGGATCTGGCACCTTCAGACTTCCATTTGTTTGGGCCAATGAAGGATGCTATTCGTGGAAGAAAGTTTCAAAGTGACGATAAGGTTGTTGAGGAGGTTAAGAGGTGGGTCCATCGGAACCCAGCGGACTTTTACCAGCAAGGAATAAAGGCCCTTGTTTCGAGGTAGAGGAAAGCCGTAGAAAAGGATGGAGACTCTATGGAAAAACAAAAACTTGTAAAAAAGGTACGTATATAACTACTGTAATTGTGTACAAAATTTCTGGAACTTACAAGGAAACTTGGAAAGAAAAAAAAAGGTGGAGCAAAATATATTGAGTGGCCATCGTGTGTGTGTATATATATATATATATATATATGTGTGTATATATATATTTATATATATAAAATTATTATTAATATTATTAAATTTTTTATTAAAAATTATTATTAAAAATTAATGACTCGTGTAATAAAATTATAATATATGACTCACAATATGTTTCAAATTTTACATTCAGACTTTCTTCCTTTCAGGTGATGCCCCCTGTTGCTCCATCTGACGTCTGATGTCGAACATTTTGACCATGGCTTCGCCAAGTGAACGTCAACCTATGAGTGATTCAGTTGCTAGCACAATTAGTGATGTGAGTCGTTTTTTATTGTGTCGTTTTTTTGTTTTTTTTCGTTTTTTTTGTTTAAAACGAAGATAGTCTGTTTTTTTTGTTTTTTATTGTTTTAAACTTATTCCATATTTTTCTTCCTTTAATATAATAAGTATATTAGTATTACCTATAATTTACTATACTACCATGCTTATACGGTTATACCTAGTATATATAGTCATCTTTTAGAAAAACTGAATCACGCAAAAAGTATATAATTGAAAGGAAAAACAAACCCTCATTTTTTATATGTATATCTATTTTTTAGCTAGAACATAAAACATTCTTCCTCGTTTCAAACAATATACATAATTGTGATTGGCAAGAGTACCAGTATATACAGGGCGTCCCAAAAAAATGCATACACACTTTAAATACTTATAAAGGCAGTGTTTATTAAAATACATTTCATTTTCAAAATGTAATAGAATCTACAGACATTATTTAATTGTTTTGTCAACGCCTGTTTTCAAACTGACGTCCGTTCTGGTCCAGGCACTGCTGATAACGCGAAGCAATGGAATCGCAAACATCACGAAACATTTCGTTTGGTATTTGTGTGCATTCTCGTTCAATGGCTGCTCTCAATTCAGCGACTGTTGCAGGTTTTATAGCGTAGACTTTGTCTTTTAAGTATCCCCATAAAAAAGTCTAGTGGTGTGAGGTCTGGTGAACGCGGAGGGTATTCTACGAAACCCCTTCGTCCAATCCACATCCACATCGTGCCAAGTACCACTCGCAATACTCCACTCTTCGGTCCGGATCATCTTCATCAATAGCATGGACTAATCTTGGAATGTAACTTTTCCATTGACAGCGCTTCAAAATGCGTTGGACAGACGATTCTGAAATTCCTACCTCACGACTCGCTTGCCGCACAGATTTTCTTGGACTTTGGTAATACGTTTCCAGTACTCTTTCTTGCTTTGTGGGGCTTGTCGATGTCCGTGGTCTTCCGGAACGCTTCTTGTGGACATTCTGAACAGTTCCATCGGCTTCAAACTTATCTCTAATTCGAGTGATGGTAAGTCGCGTTGGTGGATCTGTTTGAAACTCCCTCCTAAACTGTCTTTGCACTTCAACTGCGTTTTCACACTTCCAGTAGCATTTTAGAATGAATTTCCTTTGTTCAAAGCTTAGTCTGACTGCCATTATTAATTCTAATGGGTTTAACTTGGAAAGAAAGAAACATCAATTGAGCTATCAGCTGTTAAAGTGTGTATACATTTTTTTGGGACGCCCTGTATATTCCAGATAGAAAAAAAAAATATTCACCTTTTTTTAACCTTTTTGTTAACCTAATGTTGTTTAACCTTCATTTCCATGGAAGAATCATCACTAGATTGGGTAGAGCATATATGCTACTTTCAATATCACAGGTACTGGTATAATATACATAATAAAAAATACATAATACTGGTATAAAACAATATATATAATTGTGATTGGCAAGAATACCAGTGTGTGTATATATATATTCCAAATAAAAAAATTAAAAAAATAAAAATATTCATCTCTTTCTTTAACCTTTGTGTTAACCTAATGCTGTTTAACTTTCATTATCTGATTCTATTTCCATTGAAGTATCATTATCACTAGATTGATTAGAGCATATAGTTTCAATATCACAGGTACTGGTACTTATTGCAGATTTGGATGTTGACGAAGCCAATGTAGCACCATGTTTTACTTCACTTTCTTGGAATTTTGCATTTTGGGATATACAGTAAATACTAGCTTTGCTGCTCTGTCTGTGCTTAATCGGTTTCTTTTGGCTGTATGGATATTACTGTATGTGCTAAATGATCTCGGAGGTAATGAAAGGGCGAAATAGAGGTGTATGAGTTTGTGTAGGTATATATGTGAGTATGCGTGCGTATGTATCTGGAATTCTGGATGTATGCGTGTGTATGGGGTATATAATAGATATAAATATGTGTATATAAGTATTTATGTATATATTGGTATATATGTATATGGGTGTATGTGTGTGTATATATATGGATGGTCTCGGGGGGGAAAATATGTCATCGCGGGTCTAAAGGATAGTTAAGTGGGAGATTCAAAATCCGTGGCATGGATGGGAGAGTCCTGGAAAGGTTGGACAATGGGCAGTCAGCTCCCAGCCAGTGTTCTCGCAAGTTTAACGGATCTCAAGATACAAGACTTTCAGTGCAAGAAAGAGACCAGTTTTTTTCTGTAAATAGGCTGAAAAGGACATTCTATACTGGTACCATATGGCCTATTTTATTATTTATTTATTTATTTTTATAATATATATCATTGCAAAAGTATACCTTATAATTAAATTGGCAATATCTATATTAATTATTAAAAAAAAAAAAAAAAAAAAAAAACGACAAAAAAAACAACATGGACATAAAAAACCCATTTTTTAACATCACTAAGCACAATTTCATCTTGGATCACTAATTGGAAACTTTGCTGTCTACAGTATACCAAGAAAATTGGAATGATAAGTTGACATGCCAAGCTGAAAATGGATATAAAGGTGTATGCAAAACATTGTCTGAAAATTTGCCAGCATTTGATGTGATCAAAGGGTTGCCATTTTCTATGAATATTAGGCGTTTAGATGATGGTTCAGGTATAGAGAGTACGCTCTTGAAGAATAAGGCTGTCATTCATGGAAATTGCAGGAGAAAATGTAATGCCTAAAAGCTTGATCGAGAAAAGAAACGGGCATTAGTGAAGTCAGTGTATTCTAATGAGGAAGTTCCCAGTCCAAAAAAGACGCAGTAGTTTTGTTTCATCTTTCAATCGTGAGCAGCCCCAGTGCATACTGTGTGATACTGAATTGAAGGCAAAACTTATCAAAGCATCAACTGATGATATTGATATCACATTCAGAAACTTAGCCATAAAAACCAACAACTCCCAACTGTTAGCAAGACTAGCTACTGCATCTGATATGCATGCCATGGGTGCATATTACCATAAGACCTGCCACACAAAACTATGCACCCTCGCCCGTTCAGCTGATCGACAAGCAGCATCAGTCAAATCTGAAACTTGTGGTAATAGTAGCAATCCACCAACATCTTTTGAGGCAATAGCTTTTGCTGAGTTAGCTGCTTATGTTAGTGAGTGTAAAGCACAAGTTCGCAAATTGAGGTAACTTTACAAGCTCTATGACGAAAGGTTGACACAAGTGTGGTGTACCAGCACATCCACACGCAATTCTACAAGACTGAAGGTGCGCTTGATGGAAAAGTTGCCAGGATTAGTTGCTCAACCTGCAGGAAGAGACGTGTTGATTACGCATCGCGATACCGTTGGATCTGTACTGTCTCATTCCAGCGAAACCACCTTGTGCGATGACGAGGCAATGATCCTCGTTAAACTAGCAAATATACTGAGAAGGCACACCTTTGAGAATCCGCTAGAGGCTTTCTCAGGTTCGTTGGCGGACGACTGCCTCTTCAAATCTATCCCTCTTCCACTGTTTGCATTCATGTAAATGACATTGCTAGGCCCTAGTATTAAGTCACAGAACTCCGTTGAGGGTGCTAGGGCTAAGGTTGCGTGTACTTTGTCTCACCTTATCATCCACAGTACTGTAAAGCGTGTTGTTAAGCCTACCAGTAATGAGAAGCGTCATTTCAAAGAACGTGAAACACTCACACCCCTCTATGTTGGGTTGAAATTGCAAAACCAGGGTCAGTCAAAGCAACTCATAAATCACTTCTCATCTCTTGAGCTGTCAATATCTTATGATAAAGTATCGGAGGTCTCGTTGGATTTGGCAATTAGTGTATCCCACGAATATGCGTAGAAATGTCTTCACTACTAGTCAGGTTCACTATGTATTTTTGTTCAAATTTTATGGAGATTAGCAAACCAGTACATTTTTGAGAAGCTTATGGCATCAGGAATATGAAAAGTAATGTTTACATTTGCGCAGATGCCTGCTCGGCGGCCATTTTGGCGGCAGTTGCAACAGTGTTTATAAATCTTGATGCTTCAATAATTTTGCAGTATTTTTGCAGTAGTGTTGCAATATTTAATTTTATACTGTAAAAACTTATGTTAACACAACGAGTACTCAATTATCTTGGTGTTGGTTAATATAGTGGTGGCTCTCTTTCTTTTCAGTGCCTGAGTCATCATGAGTGAAGACCCGGGAACCAGCAAGTTCAGTTCGGTCAAGTCGTCCATGGACACAGTAGACTGGGAGCAGTGCATTCTTTGTCAGGAGTCCACTGCCAGCAAAGGAACACTTGTTCAATATCCCAGAACAAAATCATACCAGAAACTACTCGATGTAGTGGAAGAAAGATCCAGCTTACAGGATGGAAAATATGTTGACATCCAAAGACGCCTCAAAGACTTTACCAAAGAAATATTGATTGAAAGGAAACCCATGTGGCATCGCAGTTGTTATTCTGATGCCACAAATCAAATATCCATACAGCGAGCGAGAGACCGCTTGCAGCATGCCATGTCTACAGGAACCTATGCTGTGAAAAAACGTGGGCATAAAAGAACAAGCTCTGAAATGGAGCAATCAGCAACCCCAGGCACCTCAGCACCTTTCACTAGATCTGCGATAGAACCGTTGGCAAAGGATCACTGCTTCTTATGTCAAGAAGATGATGACCAGCGTCTCTTCACCGTACGAACTGAAAACGCGGGGAAGGCACTTAGACGAGCTGTGGATATTTCCCAAGATCCAGTATTGATGACAAGACTAAGCAATGCACTCTCACCAAGTGATGCCCATGCGATAGATGTAAGATACCACAAACCATGCTGGACACGATATGTGTTCCATGTCCTGAGGGATGATGCCAGCAACCGGGCCAAGTCTACAAAGACAGACCTACCAATGCAAGTACCATGCTTGATTGAGCTGATCAATCTCATTGAATATCAAACCCAAAATAATGCTTATCTACCCATGGATGCCATCGAAAAAACCTACATATCTATGCTTGGTGGTAGTGATGAGGCACAGAAGCACACTCCGACACTGACACGACAGTGGCTAAAGGACAAAATTCTTGCAGAGTTACCAAGTGTGAAGTCAGTGAGGTAGAAAGACAGAAGGAAACCATCTGTTCTTTACTGTCCTGAAGCCTGCGAAGAAGATATGGTCTACACTTCCTTGATGCAAGATGCCACAAGTGAAATGGGCAAGACAATGATGATATACAAGACAGCTAAGCTAATACGCAACAGCATTGCCAATTTCGCTGGGGAGAAGGAAACACACACAATTACAGTATCCAACACAAGAGAGGATGTCCCGACCGAGCTGTCCAGCCTTATACGGTGGATTTTGGTGGGATCTGAGGCACAGAAGCACACTCCGACATTGACACGACAGTGGCTAAAGGACAAAATTCTTGCAGAGTTACCAAGTGTGAAGTCAGTGAGGTAGAAAGACAGAAGGAATACGCAACAGCATTGCCAATTTCGCTGAGGAGACGGAAACACACACAATTACAGTATCCAGCACAAGAGAGGATGTCCCGACCGAGCTGTCCAGCCTTATACGGTGGATTTTGGTGGGATCTGAGGAGGAGCTGCAAACGGAGATGAGGAGCGGGACAGTTGACAGGTCAGCATTGACCATAAGTCAGAATATCATGTATGCTTTCAAGACCAGGAGACAAGTGCACCACGTGCCCAAGAAAGCCACTGACACATTTCGGACACTACACACGAGAAAACCCACAGGTTGTAGGGTTGGCACTCACTGTACATCATGACACCAGGAACAAGGCGCTGATGGACCTCCTCCATGTACAGAACTACTGCGTATCACACAGCCGTGCCTTGCTCGGAGAAACAGCAATTGCCAATGCTGTTGTGGAAAACACAAAACAATTTGATGGATTGTATGTACCACCTTTCCTCAAGAAAGGTACATTTTTCTTCTTCGCTGTTGATAATACAGATTTTGCAGAGGACACTGTAGATGGCAAAAGCACCACACATGGCACAATCACCGCAGTGTATCAGAAGGCAGATGCACTTGGCGAATCAATCGCACCCAATTTGGAAGTTAGTGAGGCAAAAAACCTGTCGGTTGTCCCTTATCATGTACCCATCGAGCCTTGCAGTAAACCAAAACCTGGGCCAGTCAAGAGAGCAAAGGAATTCAAGGCGTGTTCCACAGGTGTTGCTGAATCCTATGAACTAACCAATCTTGGTTGGATGATTGCATCTGCTTTGTCTAGATCAACCGACTGTGAATCACAAAGCAGTATCCCAGGCTGGGCAGGCTACAAATCACTTGGGTCATCTAGTCAGTCACTGACTCAAGTCGGTGCCTTGCTTCTACTTCCAGAGGTCGCACATGAGTGGTCTACCATTCTGACTGTGATGTTGCAAGCGTCCCAGTTGAAGAGCTTGGCAGTTGGTGAAAACCACCCAACTGTCATAGCCTTTGACATGGCCCTGTACGAGAAGGCAGTACAGTTGCTAGATGCAAGACCTAACTTGAAAAGAGAAGTTGTTCCGAGACTTGGGGAGCTGCATGCTGTGATGGCTGCACTGAGGGCACTCGGAGCCTCAATGGAAAATTCTTGCATAGATGATGCATGGATTGGGGCAGATGTATATGGGCCTGCTACAACGAGACAGATCCTCAAGTGCGGCCACTACAAGAGAGCACTCCGTGCGCACATCCACACTTACATGGCTCTGTATGAACTTGCTCTAGAACAGTTCTTCACAGAGATGCCACAACTAAAAGAAATCTGCTCGAAACCAGCAAATGAATTGCAGGAAGCCTGCACAAACACAGCTTCTGGGACAAGTGATGTAGCAGAATGCATCAGAATTGCTAACACTCACCTGCTTCAAGTCTTAACCAACGAAGATGTCATCCAACAGCTGAAGAAGTGGGAAGCTCAGAAATCATCTAACGCTATGTTCAAGTCATTGATGAATTACCTCCACCGGGTTGAAACCATCTTGTTCTTTGTTGAAGCATCCAGAAATGCTGATCTCGTTCTCCATCTGGAGAACTTCAAGATGGAAACATAGCTGTCACCAAGAGTGAGATTCCGTTCGTCTCAATAGGTGCAGACCATGCCTGCTAACATCTCAATAAGATGATGAAGGTTCATTCTGGCCTAATTTGCATTTCCAATAATGCGAATGCTAGACAGCGGTTCTTCTTGGCTTCTCCAGAGATGTCGTGCCTCTCAAAAGAGTTTAAAGGACAGTTTTGGCTACAAGTAAACAAGCCAAAGGAACACCATGATGTACGACCCAGTGCTGTCAGGAAAGAACATGAAGCTGTTGACAAAATCAAGGCTGCAATACTGAGCCACGGGAATCCCTTTGCTGTTGAAGGTGATCAGCTATACAATTTCATCACACATGCATATGTACGACAAGAGTATGTTCCACAAATCTTGAACATGAAGATTATGTTACTGAACGTATCAATGGAGATGTTAGTCTCTGGGCACCAGTCAAAAAGCAGCAAGAAACAAACTTTCAAGTTCCGTGACCAGACAGTTGACCTAAAAGAGACCAAAGATCTCTATGGTCGGCTGATGGTTCTTACCAGGTCGAGCAGGGACATCGATCAGAAGAATGCAGTTGGCAACTATGAGTTCACATTGACTCCGAGAGCACTATTTGCACTAGACGGCTCAGTGTTGCCATGCACTGACAATTCCAAGCTGATACACAGCCTTGAGAAGCTGGCAAAAACAGATGAAACCCAGGAACAGACAGAAGCTCTAGCAGCCAAAGAGCAGGATGATGACAGAGGTCCTGTACATCATCTCCATCGTCGTCATCAAATCAAAAGATCGCCATTGTTGATCGAATGGTGCTTGTCCAGAAGATAACAAAGAAATCAGGGACAATCAGCACAGTCAAAGATCTAGCCCAGTGTTTCAATGACAGGCTCGTGAGCTTGACAGCAGGGTTCAGTGAGGTCATCCTGGTCTTCGATACATACAAACCTGACTCACTAAAGGAGGAAACTAGAGAGAGACGACGACAAGAAAAAGCTCCTATACAGTATCAGGTTGCAGATGATACGAACATCAAACACATCCTACTGGCACGGTTTCTGTCGCACGAAAAAATGAAAGCAGATTTGACAGACTATCTCGCCAAAGCAACCCTTGATTACAACAAAAACTCACCTCAGTTAGTCATCACATCAGCATCAGGTCACACCAGAAGCAACAGAAACATGCACTTTGAAGACAACAATCACGAGGAGGCTGACACATTGATGATCTGCCTGGCAGCGGAGGCATCACAGCAGTGTCCTGATGCACATCTAGTATTTTTCACTCCTGATACTGACGTCTTGGTTCTGGCTGTGGCACACTATGACAAGTTCTGCAAAAACCAATCTGGAGAGCTTTGGGCAAAGAAAAGGCACAAGCTTTACCTGTATTCCACGTATTCACTGGCGCAGACAATGTTGGAAAATTCTCAGGAATAGGCAAAACAAAATGGTTTCAGCAGTATATGAAAGCTGACATGCACTTAGTCAGAGCAATGATGAAACTACCGGAGAAAGGTGACCTAACACAGAAGGTGAAAGACGTATTGGCCAAATTTGTGTGATCAAGCTACTGTCCCAAGGGTATTCACATTGCAAGTATCCCTGATCTAAGATGGTATCTGTTTTGTAAACACCTAGCTGAAAGCAACAACTTACCTCCTACACTCGGTGCACTTGAAGAACACATCCAGCGTGTGCGGTTACAAACCGAGTATGGTGCCAAGCCAATGTTATGCAGCAACAGCCTTTTGACCCCCTGAAATTTGGTTACTATCAAGACAAAAGTGGCCAAATACTGCCAGTCACCACAAAGGTTCCTCTTGCCCCGCAAGCCATCATCGAGTTGGTCAGATGCCACTGCAAAACCAACTGTTCTACACAGAGATGTTCATGCAGAAGGAATAACTTGCCTTGCACAGAACTATGCTTGTGCGGCACAGAATGCGAAAACAATGCAGACTGTAATGTTGAATATGACACTGAGAGTGATGATGATGTGTAATGATGTGTCAAACTGAGATAGGAAATACGTCTATACGTATGCTGTTGTCACTACCAACAATTTGAGTGTGCATTTTTTCATGAAAATACGAACATAATTTCACAAACTTCTTCTTTTCTTGGTTTTTGGTGTTCATAATCACTAATTTGATAAGCTTTGGATTCCTTGGACCTGGAAACATAGGATTAGCATTTATAATTAAGTTTCTATGTCAATTACAAGCTGAGATATTTGGAAATTCTTATTTTATGGCGGCCATTTTGAAAATCCAAAATGGGGGCTATGCAGGCATCTGCGCAAATGTAAACATTGATTTTCAGATTCCTGATGCCATAAGCTTTCCAAAAATGCACTGGTTTGGTAATCTCCATAAATTTTGAACGAAAGTGTTTTTATTGACATAGTGAACCAGACTATACGGGTGATGTGGATAATATCGATCAAAAGAAACGATCAAATCTGTCCATTTTAGAGTTCCTTGGTACGATGATATCCCTAACAAATCATCTGAAACACTTCTAGCGAGGGAGTCAAGCGTGACGTCTGTTCCGTTAATGCTGATACTCCCAGTGATCGGAAGCTTCCTATAACGTAGTACCCCCAACTGAACTACCCAACATAGATATTTTCATGACCCCTTGCAATGACCCGGTTGCTCCAGGAGCATCCAGAATCCCAGGTTTCATCGTGAAGGAGGAGGCCTGGTGAGTTCATGTGTCTCACATACTGGACAAGGAGAGAATTGAGGTGGGAGACGTCATAACCTGGTAAGGTTATAACGCTAGCCTTCAGAAAGACAATGTGCGTCCTCGCGCATAGATCTGGATTTTACCACTCTTTGTAGAGAAAGCGCAATCCCCATCCATGATCAAACATTCAATGGAGGTTGTAAAAGATGGAATCAACTTTTTAAATCTAGGGCAAACCCCCGTCGTTGGCATAGACCAACTATTGTATAGGCTGGCAAAACGAATCCAATGGAAGTACCCAGAGCAACTTAGTGAAGACAAGTACGTTGTGATGATGGGAGGGCTTCACATTGAGATGGTGCTGCAGGAGATCCTGGGCAAGTAGCTTCATGGCCCAGGGTGAGATGACGCGTTGGCTGAAGCAGGCGTTCTATCACCTGGTCGTGCTCATTTGGCGTTGAGTGCCTCTAACGTGAAAAGAACTTGATATGCACACCAAGTGTCCCTTGCTGCTCTTCAGATATTGAGGGAAGAGGTGTACTCAGTGTCACAAGGACAAGCAGCATATGCAACAGTCCAATACTGGACACAGACAAAAGATCTCCAACTAATGTACTGCAGGTTCATCAGGTCTCAGAGAGAGGGAAATTTTGAACTCTATGTCCAAGTGCTTGGTGAGATAATCCCATGGTGTTTCGCTCTCGACCATCCAAACTACGCACGGTGGCTGCCAATACACGTGAGAGACCTCATGCAGTTGAAGGACAAACATCCAACAGTGTACCACGAGTTTATGAAGGGCGACTTTGTTGTACAGAGGTCAGAGAACCGGTATTTCATGATGGCGAAAGACCAATCAAATGAACACTCAAACGATCACATCAAGGGAGATTGAGGTACATCTGGTCTTTACAACGAGCCGATTGCCCTCCTCATATGGATGCTAGCTTCTCCTCAGCGCGCAGGCATCATCTCCACTTATGAGGATTTCATGTCATGGCATCACACGTCGAGCTCCTCCTCCCATTACGAAGAGGCACAGTGCCTCCAGATTCGTTTTCACAGTGACGGCAAATCTCTGGTGCGAGTCCTAAGATAGCATGGCAACCCATTCACTGACACAAGTTCTTACCTTACTACCCTTGACACTAAATTGGTCATGGATGCATGTGTGACCAACTCGTTAAGATTGCTCATGAGATCGGATCTGCCATGTACAATGATTTCGTCAAGACACGCTTCATTGATGCCTCAAAGGCCATCACTGAAACTATCCAGGACTGAACACGTTCAAAAAGTACCTGACAAACAGAAAGATGCAAAAGGTCAAGCTCTCAAACACAACTCAGCCTTGGTCACTCAGTTGTTCCTACCTGTGCAATCACGACCAGATGCAGATATTGATGAGTTTTTCGTGTATGAAAACCAAAAATAACCCCTATCATTAGCTGTTGCTGGTCGTTTGCGAACTGGTACGAAGTCCAATCTCCTGAAATGCTTCGAGAAGGTCAATGAAAAACCAGATGGAGATTCAACAGTGAAAATCTTCATGAGAATCGAGGAGATGGTCCAAGGAAAAAAATTGATTCCAAGACTCCCATCAACCGAAAAGAGTTGAGTGCCATCCTCAAAAATGCAGAGAACAAAACAGAGCTCTTCACACTCGTGAGTAAGCGGTTAGCTGAGGAAGACCTGGGTGTGCAACTCATCACAACACAAGAGGAAAAGGTTCTCACACAACCACCCTATAACACGGAGGGTCTGGAACCGTGTAACCATCAAGAAGCTGACGCGAGGATGATCCTCCACCTCAAACATCCAGCTCAGCACGGCCATGACAAAGCATACCTCTGCACAGTGGACACTGATGTCGTGGTTGTCGCAATCTCATCGTTCCCTGAACTGTCATTGTCTAAACTATGGGTGGCTTTTGAGACTGGAAAACACTTCCAATGTTTCCCCATTCACGTGCTAGCGTCGCAGTTCGTCCCAGAGTTGGAACTTGAGCTTCCCTTATTCCATGCACTGACAGGCTCGGACACTACATCGCACTTTGTAGGAGTTGGCAAGAAGACAGCTTGGGAAGTGTGGAAGCTCTTTCCGGAACTCACGGATAGCCTGCTCGGAATATTGCGTGATCCCGACTGCTTCACCATGGAATCTGTACCTATGCACTGTAGGGTGTCCCATTTTTGACCAACTTCTTTTTTTCCCGGATCTAACCTCCTAATATCATTATGCCTGTCATACTATGTACAAATATGGATAGAAAATTAAAATAGCTATCGACTGGTACCTAATTTACTATGCTTTTGTACCAAAATAGAAAATTAAAAGGCAAAAATGTTTATTTTTTAACATTTTCTTCTCCATTTCTCCATGAAGCCGAATAAAACCATATATATATATATATATGTAAAGAACGACGCTTGTGTAGAAGAGCGTTCCGCACAAGATGAGGAGAGAGAACGAGCAAATGAAAAATGAGGTACCTCCCAGGAATCGAACCCGGGATCATCCAATTGTCGGTCGGATATGCTAACCACTGCACCAAGGACCCCGATTAGTCAGCACTCGTAATTCTCCTACATACGAGCGGAATGAAATGCCCTGAGGGGGCACCTTCGCATGCCGTACATATATACATTTTAACTGCAAACAACACAGTACGTGGTTAGCATATCCGACCGCAATTGGATGATCCCGGGTTCGATTCCTGGGAGGTACCTCATTTTTCATTTGCTCGTTCTCCCTCCTCATCCTGTGCGGAACGCTCTTCTACACAAGCGTCGCTCTTTACATTAATTATACTGTGTGTTGTTTGCAGTTAAAATGTATATATGTACGGCATGCGAAGGTGCCCCCTCAGGGCATTTCATTCCGCTCGTATGTAGGAGAATTACGAGTGCTGACTAATCGGGGTCCTTGGTGCAGTGGTTAGCATATCCGCCCGATAATTGGATGATCCCGGTTCGATTCCTGGGAGGCACCTCATTTTTCATTTGCTCGTTCTCCCTCCTCATCTTGTGCGGAACGCTCTTCTACACACAAGCATCGTTCTTTACATTAATTATACTGTGTGTTGTTTGCAGTCAAAATATACAGGGTGGGCCGAAAGTCTGGATCCATAGGAAAATATTTATTTTAATACATAAATTACAACAAATGGTAAATACTTAAAATGAATATCAACTTTAACTCGTAAATGCGTATCCGTGATACTGTACTCCAGTATAAACAACAAATTATAACAAATGCTCAATTGGCGGCCTCTGACATCGAGACACTTAGGGATGGAATTTATGATTTTTAATAATTCTTCGAATTGACGTTCTCGAGATGCGTGTTTCATTTGATAGTCTTCTTGTTGACTTTACTGGACTATTCGTTAAAGTTTCACATACCATTGCAGAGGTATTTTCATCAGTTGCAGTTTTTGGACGACCAGAACGCCGTCGATCATGTACACTTCCTGTTTCTTTGAAACGTTTAAACAACTTGCCAACAGTCGCATGTGTTACTGGATGCTTATCAGGATGATTTCTATTGAATTCGGTAGCAACTTCTCTGTGTGTAGCGCCCGGTCTTCTGTTGTTAGATTCGAAGCCATTTCTGGGCTGAAATAAAAAAGTATTTGAGTATTTATACTGGAGTACAGTATCACGGATACGCATTTACGAGTTAAAGTTGATATTCATTTTAAGTATTTTCCATTTGTTGTAATTTATGTATTAAAATAAATATTTTCCTATGGATCCAGACTTTCGGCCCACCCTGTATATATATATATATATATTATATTTATATATATATATATGTGTGTGTGTGTGTGTGTGTGTGTGTGTGTGCTAACTGTACTTCTATTTATTTTCAGATTTATGATTATGATATGATTTATGATATGATTATGATACAAATTTCAGATTAGATAAGTTAGACTAAAATGGCTTGTGCAAAAGTTGAAACTCATACCATAGATAAGCAGAAGATTGGCTTCTCGTAAACTTAATTCATAATTTGGAACCTCAGAAAGGGTCTCTTTTGCCATCTAATGGTGACGTCTTACGTCACTATCTATTTTTATGAAGAGGATCTATGAAAAAGAAATCAGTCATATGTGATCCAAGAAGTACTAAGAAAAGTTAAAAAAATTTGGGATTGGGCAGGAATCACGTGCCAAAATACTTCAAAAAGCCGCCATCCGAGAAAAAAGTAGAACAATTGATAAACCAATATGAATACTTCTCGAAAAACAAAACAGGAAGAAAGAATAAATAAGAAGAGACCATCTTTCCTGAAGGAATTAAAAGAGTTATTTGATATTTGTTCTCAAAATGCCATATAAATAATAAAAAATAATCCATTAAGAACTTTGGTAACAAAGCAGCAAGCTATAGAGTTTCTAATAGACCAAAGAGGACCCAAAAAGCTTTGCTTAGGATCAATAGATAAAAGCTGTCAAAACAAGTTTGAGAGTCACGTGAAAATAGTGGAGCGTGAAAAATTACTTAAAGAGAAGGAACTGGAGACGGGAAAAAAACAGCATGACCTTGAAAACAGATATTGAAGGAGAAATAGCGATTCCTAATGAACCAAATCCTATTCTAAGTACCCCTTCTCCATCAAAATCCTCATGCAAAAGAAAAAATATTGTACAGAATCGTATTGTTTCAAATATGGCAGATCGTCTTAACCTTTCTGTTCGCCAAAGAACAAGGTTTGCTGCTGTTATTGCAAGTCAGTGCGATAAAGACCTGAGCTATATCACTTTATCAAAATCAACGATGCACAGACAAGGGATAAAAAGCAGAATTGAAACAGCCAAAATGGCCAAAGCAAAGTTTATACCACCTGCACATTGTGCTCTACACTGGGATGGGAAGCTCGTTTCTGATAACAGTGGGGAAACGGAGAAAGGCTATCAATAATTGCGTCAGGGATCCCTTCAGCACTTGAGGAAAAAGTTCTTGCTATACCAACTATTCCGGATTCCTCTGGTAAAATGCAAGCAAACGCCGCATTTAATGCTGCAAAAGATTGGAACTTGGACCAAAACATTTGTGCACTGGTTTTTGATACAACAGCGTCTATACAGGTTGGATAAATGGAGCCTGCATCATTTTAGAAGAGCTCCTAGAAAGGAAGGTAATGTGGCTTACATGTAGGCATCACATTTACGAAAGAGTCTTGGCCGCTGCATTTACTCAAATATTTGGCACTACCACAGGCCAGGAAAATGTGTTATTTAAACAGTTTCGAGATAAATGGAAGACATTAGACGTCACAAAACCTTATACAACTTGCAAAATTACAAATAGACAGATGAAATCAAAGATGCAACGAGTAACCCAAGTTTTGAAGATGTTAAGCGACACAGATACCGGAAACATATTTCTCAGGAATGATTATAAAGAATGCGCAGTTGTTCTCCAAATTCTTGGACATATACCATCTAACGGAGTTCGTTGGCTCCGTCCGGGAGCAATTCATAATGCTCGCTGGATGGCAACTATTCTCTATTCTGCTAAAATGCTGGCATTCAGCAAACGGATTATTCTGAAGAATATGTGAAGCACTTAGAGGAGTTCTGCTTATTCACTGCTTTATATATCCAACCATGGCTCAAAGCACCAAAAGCGTTGGATGCAGCAATCACTGATTTAACTTTCTATAGTGACCTTCACATATATGGTGACAGTGGACAGAAATGAATGTAACTCATCGTACAATTAAGATATTCGAAGGCCATTGTTGGTACCTAACTGAGGAGCTAATTCCATTTTCATTATTTTCTTTACGTATATCTGATGAAGAGAAAAGAAGCATTACTACAGAAATTAATAGATCACATAGAAATGATAAAAACAGCTCGTATGCTTAAAGTGGCAGACCAGTATTTCCTTTGATCAATAAATCAACCAAACTAGCTTCCCCAGCTGGACCAAAATCTTGGTTTTTCTTTGATATTCTACATAGCGATGGAAAATGGTTAAATAAACCTGTTAAAACATGGAAAGAGGACAGAGATTTTATTCAAATCTCCAATTTTGTACACAGTGTTAAGGTTGTTAATGATGCGGCCGAGCATGGAGTACAGTTAAATGAAGAGTTTGCAAATTGCATCACAACAGGTGAAGAACAAAGACAACAACTCCTGCAAGTTGTGGAATATCAAAGAAGTTTGTTGCCATCTTTTAAAAAGAGTTCCTTAGTTCAACTACTAGAATAGCTTCAATCATTAACAGTACTCACATTTTATTTCATACATTCATTTGCTTTACTAAGTAATTTTTCTGTTCAAGGTATTGTATGTTTGTTGAATAAGAAAAAAACGATGGGGGCTCAAGAGCTAGCATGAAATGTTTAATCTCTTGAGTTGTTCCCACCTTGGAAATATTGTGAGTCTCAAATTTATTCCAAGGCCCATTGCCACGAAGCTGCAGTGGGATGATGCTTCACAGGTGGCGGTAACATTTGTTCTCTAAATCCCATTCAAGACAAAATGTAGAAGAAATGTTAACAAATAGAAATTTTTGCCTTTTAATTTTCTATTTTGGTATAAAAGCATAGTAAATTAGGTATCAATCGATAGCTATTTTAATTTTCTATCAAAAAATGTACATCGAATGAGGTTATAATAAAATGCAAGAAATATATAACCGAAAGACTTCCGAAAATCGACAATTTTTGATAAAGAAAAGGGGAAAACTGGTTTTGTAGGCCTAGGGGGTCCGAAATTTTCACCAAATGGAAAATAATTGCTATTTTATTACTTAGAGCGACAGGAGGCTGGATCCGGGAAAGAAGTTGGTCAAAAATGAGACACCCTACTATGCAGGTCATCGAACGTTTCATTGTCCTACTTTACAGTAAGTCTTGTGAAGCTGCTACCGTGAACCAAGCCCGGAGGGAGATGTTCTCACGAGGGAGCAGAACCCTCGATAATATCCCACCTACCCAGGCAGCTCTATTTCAGGCAGCTTTCATTTGGGGTCAGGCGCTGCGGCTTCATCAAGAGATCCCTGATCCTATTGACTGGGGATGGATGATCTCAGCTCAGAAGGAGTTGGCGCCGTTCTGGACGACACTTGCATATGTCAATAAGACTTGCTCGATCCTCCGACACTGTGAATGTAAGAAATCATGCACTGGGAACTGCAGATGCAACAAAGCGCACTTCCACTGCACCTCCTTATGCCATTGCCAAGGTGCTTGTTTTAACAATGATGATCTTACCTACAGTAGTATTCGCATTGTATAATCAGTTTTGACACCGTCCCTGTGCCATAACGTGACTTGTAGTAACGATGATCTTGCCCAATGTTCTTGATTAGTTTTGAGTAACTGTAAATATAACCACTTTCTGATGGGCGGAAGTAGTATTGGCGCAAAATGGACGAGTGCAATGCAATGTTGCAAATGTTGATCAATGGTGCAAAGGAGGAGGAGGATGTTGAAAAAGGTGGAGGGGTTTTGCAACAAGGGGGAGGGGTTATCCCCCAAGTTGAAATGAAGGGGGGGAGCTTTGTGGGGAGAAGGAAGGATGACCTCCCCCCAAAGGGATAAACCTTAACCTAAGAGAGAGGGAGAGAAAGGAGGAGGAGGAGGGTCTTTGGGGGAGAAGTTGGGATGTCCTCGCCCCCAAAGGGAAACCCTAACCTAAGCCTTAACCTAAGAAGGATAGAGGGTTGTTTCGTCCAGCGGAGTCAGACGCATAATGAGAGTTGATCCAAGCGCCCGCTGTCTTATGAGGGCCTAATCAGCCAGTCGGCTTAATCCGACAGTTGGATTAGAAGGCTTAATCTGGCTTAGAAGGCGTAAATGGCTTCTGCAGGTGTACATTATTAGGATTGAGTTACCAGATTGCGCTATTTATTTAATGAAAACATATATTCTTGAGTTAGCTTAGAAGTCTTAAGCAGCCAGTCGGTTTAGAAGGCGTAACCAGCCATTTGGTATATATATAATTAAATAATATCGTTTATATATACAACCAAAAGAATTACTGTAAATAAAACACCATTACATCATTCTGTTTATTTAGACGAATTATTGGAATCAATTTCATGAAATATATAGAAAATAAATATACAATCGTTCATTCTATACAAACGAGGAATATATGTAATACAAAATAATAATTGTATAAAAAATACGAACGAAGAATATATATACAATCAAAAAATAATAATATTATAAGAAAAAGACATTTTTAAACGATGTATATATATATATATATATATATATTATATATATATATATATATATATGTTAAACACAGACCGTGCATGGAACAAGGAACTCTTCTGGGAAAATTAAATCCACTATAGTCCGAATAAGTAATGGTAAATGAAAAATACCATAGTTTTTCTTTTTCATGATGTTAGCCCGACGTGGGCAACGGGTCTCTCGCAAAGAGATCCCATAAATATAGCTTCCCTCACCAGCTATCTGCAAAGCAGACAGGATCCAGCTTTGGGACATGGATCTAGGGTTTAAAGCAAGCCTAGACCCCTACATTCAGAACCTCTATATAAGTAAAAGACTCGCTGCATTCACGTCGGATTGAATAAATCAAAGAAAAAGGGGGTAACTATTGTATTTTTAGCCAAAAAAAAAAAAAACTTAAACCTCAACCGGGACATTGAGCGTCCACTTTTCAAGGCACGTAACACGTCCGTTTAATATACACAAACTCAGAATGGTTCCCTGAGAAAATTATATGTTAAACACAGACCGTGCATGGAACAAGGAACTCTTCTGGGAAAATTAAATCCACTATAGTCCGAATAAGTAATGGTAAATGACAAATACCATAGTTTTTTCTTTTTCATGATGTTAGCCCGACGTGGGCAACGGGTCTCTCACAAAGAGATCCCATAAATATAGCTTCCCTCACCAGCTATCTGCAAAGCAGACAGGATCCAGCTTTGGGACATGGATCTAGGGTTTAAAGCAAGCCTAGACCCCCTACATTCAGAACCTCTATATAAGTAAAAGACTCGCTGCATTCACGTCGGATTGAATAAATCAAAGAAAAAGGGGGAAACTATTGTATTTTTAGCCAAAAAACATATAATTTTCTCAGGGAACCATTCTGAGTTTGTGTATATTAAACGGACGTGTTACGTGCCTTGAAAAGTGGACGCTCAATGTCCCGGTTGAGGTTTAAGTTTTGGTTTTTTTTTGGCTAAAAATACAATAGTTACCCCCTTTTTCTTTGATTTATTCAATCCGACGTGAATGCAGCGAGTCTTTTACTTATATAGAGGTTCTGAATGTAGGGGTCTAGGCTTGCTTTAAACCCTAGATCCATGTCCCAAAGCTGGATCCTGTCTGCTTTGCAGATAGCTGGTGAGGGAAGCTATATTTATGGGATCTCTTTGCGAGAGACCCGTTGCCCACGTCGGGCTAACATCATGAAAAGAAAAACTATGGTATTTGTCATTTACCATTACTTATTCGGACTATAGTGGATTTAATTTTCCCAGAAGAGTTCCTTGTTCCATGCACGGTCTGTGTTTAACATATAATTTCTCAGGGAACCATTCTGAGTTTGTGTGTATATATATATATAATATATACAATAAAATTAATATATAAGAAATACACAGTTTTAAACGATGGAATATATATAATAAAAAATAAAATAAAAAATAATAATATAAGAAATACACAGTTTTAAACGATGGAGTATAACCATTAATATAATAGTACAGGAGAAATCTATATATTCAATTATACAGGGTGTTTCAAAAGTCCCTCATTATTTTTAAAATTTTATTAAAATAGCAATTACAAGAGGAGCCAAATTACAATTTGGTTGCTGAGTCTACGATTCATGAGAATTTTGGTGGCATCAAACTTGGCTTCATAAGTCTAATGGAAAGTCACTGGTACACCTCAACGTGGGCACCGTCTTTTTCGAAACAAGCGAGCCACCGTTTTACGCATTCTTGGCTGACATTGGACAACATTTCGGGAGTAACAGAAGCACACGCATTCCTGATCCGTTCTTCTAGTGTGGGGAGGACTCGCGGCTTGGTGGCGTACACTTTGCTCTTAATGTAGCCCCACAAAAAGAAGTCGCATGGGGTAAGATCAGGCGAGCGAGCAGCCCATTCGATGGGACCACGGCGACCAATCCACCGATCCGGGAACTGCTTATTCAGAAATGAGCGAACCTCACGCGAGTAATGAGCAGGGGCACCGTCTTGCTGGAAAATGACTTCTTGCATGTCAGCTACAGCTGACAGTTGGGGGATGCAGAACTCCTGAAGCATACGAAGGTAATTGTCTCCGTTGACGTTCACGGAATTTCCATCTTGATCCCGGAAGAAGAACGGACCAATCAGCCCAGCTGAGGAGATGGCACACCAGACGACCAATTTCGGCGTGTCCCTTTCATGTTCACGGATCTCCGCAGGATTGTGAGTTCCCTAGATGCGGGTGTTGTGCCGATTGACGCGACCAGAAAGGTGGAAGAGAGCTTCGTCGCTGAACCACATGTGCTCCAGGATCGATGGGTCTCTTTCGTAGTGATGCAGCAGTGTCTCACACATCTCCACCCGGCAATCGTAGTCTTGAGGTTCCAGCTTCTGAACCACCTGGATCTTGTACGGATACAGCTTGAGACCACGCCGCAAAATCCGTTGGATAGATGTCGCGCTGATGTTCAGTTCCGCAGCAGCTCGCCGAATGGACTTTCCTTGACTCTGAGTAAACGCCTCACGGACAGTTTCGACATTCTCCTCACTCCGCCCACTTCGAGGTCTTCCTGATCGTGGTTTGTCCTTTACGGATCCGGTCTCCATAAACTTCCGGTGGGTGGCGACGATGGTGTTCCTATCCGGTGCATAATGCTGTCCGTAGACTGCCCGGAATCGTCGCTGCACTTCGACCACAGATTGAAAAACCTCCTGCCATGCAGCAATTTTACACCTCTGCTCTAGAGTCAGCATGGTAGCAGAAGAAAACGGAGCAAAACTTCAAATGTACTCAAAAAAATTCTCAACTATTGAGTAAGAGTTTACCACAAGATGAACGTCGTTGGTCGATTAGCTGCAAAGAAAATTGAAAATCAAATTAGTGAGGGACTTTTGAAACACCCGGTATTATATAATTAAATATATTGAAAATAAATATACATCAAAATACATACACTTTATGTTCTACTGCGCTTAACTAAAACACCAAACTCTCACGTAATCGAGTCTACAGTTACATCATTGTTGCTTTGCACAAGGAATAAATGCGATTTAACATTATTTCACTGCTCAAGTTATAGGGATGACTATATTCGATGTAAAGGGACTTCATATCGTAAAATACTATTTTTGTGCCCACTTTACATTCGGTTGGCAAGTTATCTTTAAACACGGACAGAATACAATCAAAAGCACGCACAAAGAGGTCGTCGTTAGCAACAACATCATTATTAAATTCAAGTTTATAAACACTCCTTTCCAATCGAGGGTTTATTCTTACCGATCGGCGCTTTTCAATCCAGCTCTAGACTATTCTCGCCTTGTTCAGCCCTACACTCGGTAAACCCGTCGAGCAGAGCGGTGTATGCGTATTCAAGAACCGTAGCAAAATAAAGCATATCCGTAACACGAGCGTCTAATATAGGCTTCAGCTTGCGGAAACCGACGATTTCAAACATTCTGTCGAGGATGAATCGGTTTCGCGTAGGGACAAGAACGTTATTATCAGAAGCATTCTTCCACATCAGTCGTATATCAATGCATGGCTGATCATTATTTATACACAAGTACAAACAATGGCATATGCGGAGCTATCACTAATCTGCTCTTTTCTTGTACCTACACCTGCAGATATTTTATAACGATCCTCACTCCACTTCTCAACTATCACGAAGACTCTATTCATCTCCTCAACACTTAAATAAACAACATTCCGTTTACCAGAGTTTGTTTGTCTATAAGTCGTTTCAAGTACATAGTTAATGGCACCGGTTTTACGCCTGAACACGCGCAATGACTTCGTTACGGACACACCGTACACGGCATTGACAATGCTGCTCAAACGAAGTTTCATCGTATTCGAGGAATGCACGTCCAGTCGGTTCAAGCTCTGAGATGACTATGAGCAACAGGTGGTCGGATCGGCTGGATGGGAGAAGTGATTCACACCATAAGCTGTTGAGTCGTGTACGGTGTTGTTCCAACGTGAAAGAGAATACTTGTATCCCATTATACTGGGTAGGTGTTTTGAGAAATTTTCCGATACATGAAGCAATACCGGTTTTAATTTTTTATCACTCACACACCCCATAATACGTACCAGACATTTTCGTTTATTTCCACCAACTAAACACATTTTATTCACACTCCTGCGCACTATTTGAGAGCAACATATGACCATATTTTTCCTTTTTGCTTAGCAGACGAATCTCGTCTCTAAATTCTGTTAAAAACTCACGCAGGCCTTTAGTCACAACCTCACTACAAACCTCGTTATGATATATATTAGTGTAGTGGAAAAATACTTAAGATTCTCCATTATGACAAGATTTTCATTCTCAGCCGCAGGATACGAGTACTCGGTATGATGCAACATGACATAATACTGTTTGTCACTCCACTCATCAACAAGACTAACCATAACCGTTGCTTCTCTTCTGCACGTGTTTGCTGTTTCTTCCACTTCACGGTATATGTAAGCCTTTATAACGTTTAGTCCTACAACATAGTTCAGAACATCGCTTGAACCACGAACTCCTGCAATGCTCTCGCCAGAATAGCCGTAGAGTATTTGTACCTCTTGTTCTTGAAGCTTCGCACGATTTAATGTAGCCTTAAAAGTATCAAAGGAGGGTGGAATAGGGAGCCATTCAGTATCCACCAGATCTTCACACTTTGCTGAATACCACTTCATAAACGTCGAACACGCAATATTAAAGGTAGCCATTACTATTTTTTGTCTACGTAGGATTTCATCAAATACACGACTGAGATCCAGGGCTTACAACGGCAACTGATCACGCAAGGTAGAGATATGCCCAGGTTGTAGCAGGAGTCACGTGACCATTGATAGAACATACCATTGATCCTGTATACACACACACACACACACACACGCACATAGAAAGTAGAAAATGAAACGCTAATCGAAACACGATTTATTTACTGAACATATAATGTTATAATGTTATAATGTTTCAAACCAACAAAGACCCTAGGATCCACTCATGGCTGGTCTACCTAACTGTGTTCGTAATTGTGTATTGTGCATGTGCTCCGTGGTGGCTGGGGGACCTACAATTTTACGTGGGTTCCGAACCACAAGAACATAAGAACACAATAAATTTTTATAGTGGGCACACTAGGGGCCACGTCGGCCCATCGAGGTGGCTCCACTATATAAAAACTGCCTGTACATTGGTAACGACCAATTTTTATAAAACTAAATAATTATCAATTTAAAACTAATTAATTATCAATTTAAAACTAAAGATAGAATCTCTGGATCCAGAGGATCAAGTCATAATAGACTACTATCCACAAATATGTTACACTATATCTATTTATAACCGACACGTAAATGTATCAGATCCAAAGAATCCAGTCAATTTCATTACGGTATCCATCAGTACCAGTACCTTGTCAACCAAAAATAAGTCACGGTCCATATCAATTGCGGACCAAGTCACAATTTACAACCATATACATTACAATATATATACTTAGGAAGAAAAGTGTAGGTGTGGCTGAAAGACTGTACAGTAATGTAGAAATGTGTGTGCACCCATTTTGGGTCTCCATTTAAAGGTGTTTGTGGGGCAAGTGAAGATCATGAGTTTTTCAATACCTCACAGTACTATGGGGGCACCGCTCGGCAGAGGAATCTCTTTAAATGGGGTGTGTAAGGACAGAGCGTATCCCCTAACCAAGATGCTGCCTCCCTATATCCCACAACACTTGTAAAACTATGTTTTCTTAAATTTGTTTACATCTTGGCTTAAATAATTTCATACTATGACCTCTAGTCTGGTTATTGTGATCTTTAATGAAAAGAGAATCAAAATCTATCTTATCCAACTTAATTTTACTACCTTAAACTATACCCAATCTATCAACATATGCGTCTAATCGATTTTTAAACATGTTTATAGACGTGCTACTAATTACTTCTACCGGCAAACTATTCCAGCTATTTACTATTCTATGCGTAAAAAGTTTTTGGCAACTGCTGTCTCGAACCTTCTACTTGTCAACTTACACCCATTATTTCTAGTCCTATTATATTGAGATATTTCGAAAAAGCTATCTCTATCTACGTTATCGAACCCATTCATAATTTTGAAAACCTGGATTAGATCACTCCTTAGCCTTCTAGTCTCGAGTGTAGTAAATTTTGACTCTTTAAGCCTATCCTCGTACGACTTTGACCTAAGCGACGGAATCATCTTAGTTGCTCGTCTTTGAACTCTTCAGATTTTGTCTATATCTTTGCGCATATGCGGATTCCAAAATTGGATCGCGTACTCCAAATGGGGTCTAACTAATGATTTATAAAGTGGAACTATAATATCGCGCGATCTGTACTCAAAATTCCGAACTATAAAACCTAACACTTTGTTCACTTTATTGACCGCTGCTGTACTTTGTTTCGCTACTTTTAAATCACCAGTGACTATAACTCCTAAATCTTTTTCCTGCTCTACGCTTATCAACTCTTTCCCTGACATACTATACGCAAAATTACCGTTACGCGAACCTATATGTAAAATTTTGCACTTATCGACGTTAAATCTCATTTGCCATGTAACTGACCAATCAACGATTTTATTCAGATCATTCTGGATTTTACCTCTATCTTCGTCATTAATCGCCCTACCACCCAGCTTCGTGTCATCCGCAAACTTTGAAACTGTACTGACTAGGCCGACATCTAAATCGTTAATATATATAAGAAAAAGCAAGGGGCCCAATACAGAACCCTGAGGAACGCCACTCGCTACATTAGCCCAACACGACTCCGCTCCATCAACGACCACCTCTGTTTCCTACCTCGCAACCACTCTTCTATCCATTTATTACTACCCCTGATTCCATGAGCTTAGTTTTCTCAATGAGTCTTTTGTGCGGTACGGTGTCAAACGCTTTTTGAAAATCTAAATACACTACATCACCGCCTGATGACTATCGTAAACGTCAACCACGCTTTGAAAAAATTCTAAAAGATTAGTTAAGCAAGATTTGTTTCGCCTAAAACCGTGCTGCGTATTTCTAACTAGTTATGCAATTCTAAGTGTTCGACTATACGATCCCTAATTATTGATTCCAGTAGCTTACCTACAACAGACGTTAAACTGATTGGCCTATAATTTCTCGCCGCACCTTTATCGTCTTTCTTAAAGATAGGTGTTACGTTTGCTAACTTGAAATTATCTGGTACGCACCCCTCAGAAATAGACGCATTAAAAATCTTTGTTAGCGGCACAACAATGCTATCTTTTAATTCTTTAGTTTATGGGATATATGGAATCCGGCCCGGTGATTTACGCGTTTTCATTTTATCATATAGCGCATTACCTCCCCTTCACTAACCACAATATTATCCAAAATATTACCATTATCAAAAGGTATTAGGTCTATGACCGTAGGGATATTCGTTACATCTTCTATAGTAAAAACTGACGTAAAGAATTCGTTTAGCAAGGTAGCCATTTCCTTGTTTTCAGAAACTAGATCTCGTTAACATTTTTCAACGGCCCCAAGACACTTTTTACTGGATTTCTATTGTTGACGTATTGAAAGAATCGCTTGGGGTTTTCCTTACCGTCACGAGCTATCGAGATTTCAAATTCGCGCTTAGACTTTTTTATTACACTTTTCGCTTCACGCCTTAGAGATATGTAGTTGTTTCGTAACCACAAACTGTCTTTATCGCACTTATGTAGCCTATAAGCCCCATCCCTACTCTTTATAATGTTTCCTACTCTAGAAGTAAACCACAAGGGCTTGTTATTTACTTTCGCACGCTTAATTTTGTACGGTACACATTCCTCATTTATAGTCCTAAATATTGTTTCAAACGATTCTCACATTTGTTTTGCGTTGGAGTTCCCCATTACGTTTTCCCAATTGACGTGACAATTCATTTCGAAATTTACAAAAGTCTACGTGCTGGAAGTTGGGAATTTTAGTCGAGTTAGCTGGTTTCGAGTGACTTACTGAGAGGACAAACTCTACCATATTGTGATCGCTATTGCTTAACGGTTCTATTACTTGAAGATCAGTAATTAGCCTATCATCCGTAGTTATTACTAAATCTAAAATACTGTCCAACCTCGTAGGTTCCCCAACCTTTTGAATAAGAAAGCTATCCTCGAGAAAATTAACTAAACGATTACCTTCCGCGTCTCCCTGCATTGTATCGTAATTTACGTTGGCGCAATTAAAGTCACCCATAACTAAAGCCTGCTCACTACCTATTATTCTCTTTAGTTCACGATATAACGCTTCGTCCGTAACAGCTGTTTGATTAGGGGGCCAATATATAACCGCAACAAGAAGTTTGAAATCGTTCAATTTAAGTTCTGCTATAGTCGAATCTATTTGTTCTGGAATTGTGTGCTTTATTTCTTAACGTTCGCAATATTATCTTTGATATAAACATAACACCGCCTCCTCGCCTACCTATTCTGTTTTTAACAAAAAGTCTATAACCTCTAATTTGATACTCCCCTACAAAGTCACGTGTTTCAGTGCTAAGCCACGATTCATTTATCGCAATTAAATCATAGTCTTTACAAGCAATTAAAGAAAAAAATTCGTTTATTTTATTTCGTAAGCTACGAGCATTTAAGGATAGAACCTTCAAATTGTTTGTAATTGCGACACCTTCGCGAGCGCAGGGGAAATTTGGAATTTACGCTGGGACCGTTCGAGTTACGGCAGCCTGAAAAGAAGAGACAGTATTATGAAATAGTCTTCCTAAACGCGCAGCTCCAACGTCATTAAGATGAAGTCATCTCCGAGGAACAAGTCCCTCCTGCCATAGAAACTGTTCCAAAAATTCGCAAAATGCACTCCTTCCTGTTGGCAAAGAGACTTTAGGTTATTGTTAATATAGGTCGCCTTGCTGTAGAAATCGTTACGTTGGATAATTCGAGGAAGTATACCTGTTAAAACAATCTTATTAGTTTTTTCCTTTAATCGCTCTAGTAGTCCCTGTACCTAGCCAGCAGTTCTTCCGATCTAGAATTTAAAACGTTATTAGTACCGACATGAATAACATACGTTGTGTCCTCGGCGTACCGTCTGTAAAATGGTCAACACTATTAGTTATATCTCCACCCTTGCACCAGGGTAGCAGTAACGGCGCCTACGACGAGGGTTTCTCCCACAGAATTCCTCGAGCTGCCCTCGAACAATGGAATCGCCAACGAGTCGTATTTCCGGTTCATCAGCATCTTCGAAACCTAAAACAGAAAACTTATTGTTTGTTATTACTGGTAGACAAGTCTTAGGTTTTCTCAATGGTGCTCCATTACGCACTCGAACATTCAAACTTTCAAACATTCAAAGATTATGGTAACAAAAGAGTACGGCATCATAGGTACCATGCACCTTGTAACGTTTCCTATAGGTGCTACGGCACACCTTCGTACTCCTAAGTTCCTTCACGCCCCCCAGCTTCTGCGCCCAAAAATTGTGAGTACCTACAGTTAGTTGGGTTGGCTGGTCGCCCTCATCTTCCAAACACACTAGATCCTTCAACGATTCAAAGTTAACGACCCGCCGATTCGCCTGGTTGAGTGTGATACCCTTAGCCTTCACATATTTCATATCCTCCCCACCTTCATCCGTACCCCATAAGTTTTTGGTCCTATTGAGACAAAAGAGGCAGCGTATGCGATGTCTCCATACTCACCCTTCATCTCATCAGTTAACTCTCCGAGGAATTCACCAATAGGTGGCATGTATTCACCCTCCCTCGCTGTGAATATCACACTATCTGTATCGGCGTACAGAACCCTCCGTCCAAGAGAATGCAATAGACCCCAAAGTTTGATGCGTGCGTCGGCCGTTGTGAAGCTGGCTACAGGTATGTTTGTAACCCGTGAGATATCTGTGGGCAATTCGGTATTGTTGTACTTTATTATATAAGTATTACCTACATTCACGATCTCCATGACCTCTTTCTCGGGAGCGTTGGCATAATTCCAGACTTCACTAAAACTTTGGGCCAAATGAACGCTCCCCTTGCCTGTATTCTGTGCAAATTTTCCCCAAAGACTGTTTAGACACAACTTTGCACTAAAGCGCTTGCCTGGGTTCTTTACAATTTGGGAACGGTGAAGCTGTATCCCTTCAAGGTCATAGTAACGCTGAATATAAGCCGATTTTTCATCTTCGGTATCAAATCCTCGCGGATTCCGTGATGCCTCTACCTTATCCTTCAAAAAAGTGTTTATATATGACGTGAAAAGTTTGAGTAGCTTCTGAAACCTCAACACCTCATATATCTTCAATATTCTGTAGCCATGGCGAACGGCTAGGTCCAGCTCAGGGCTTGTATATACACCTCTGATCTTACGATGGTTGGTTTTGTGATTACAAGCCCAATTGTTCTCCTCTGCGCACTTCACGCACAGTGGAAACATGAGCTTGTGGTCTATAACGACGGGTAAGATCGGCATCCATAAATCGCGTGGGGGGAGCACATCTATGAAAGAAAGGCCGAAATAGTACTCGTTCAAATTTGTTGAGAACACCTCGATGGGAGGTAGATCAGGTCCCATCAGTTTTTCAGGTGCACCTACGGGGTACGGATTGTTCTTCATCACAAAGGGATATAAAGAATAGAAGTTATAGTAATGGAGTTTCACGACCTCCGTAGGCGGAATGTATCGCTTGAAGGGATTTGTACGCCATCCGAACAAGCTATCACCGCATTTGAGAGGATCCAGCACCATTGAACGCTTGATCGTGTTTATTTCTTCACGGTACTCCCCATCTGTTTCCATCCTTGTGAGTGAACTGGACGCCTATAAGCTGATCGCGGGTGCGGGTCCACACAAGACTGTCGGCAGGAGATCTACCGTGGATATCTCCTACGATTCCACACTCAGGACGTGGGCATCCGCACCACCAGCAACCGTTAAAGGAGTACACAGTCTTCTCACCACTGGCACGGTTTTCGCTTAGACCATCAACCCAAAAACACGACCATTGACCTTAATGAGTACTTCCCCCGTGTTGCGGGCATGCTTTATGTATACACCTGTCTGCTGTTGTATATGTATGAGCCAGTAAATAGCCTTGTACCGATAACGGCGGGATTGTTTCTGGGAATGACGGCTAACGTGTCTTTAGGCATGAAATTGTTTTTGAACACCGTAAAGCACACTGAGGCAATCGTACGCGCACATCATTCACGCAATAAGGCTCACATTCATCAGCTATATTGTAAGGATTAGATTCATTAAAACTGTTGTAGTAGCGGTCAAAATCTTCAAGTTCACCTGTAATCATACATTCATAGTTAAAGAAATGTTTGGGTGGAGGTAGGACTACTTAATTCAAAGTTTCGCTAGTGAGGAATGTGTAAGGGAAATATCCTTTTGAAACTTCAGCGGCTACGCCACTGACTTTGGGTAGCTTTTCTAATTTACAAGGTGTGAATAATAAAGTGTCTTTAAACTGTACATTACCTCTTATTTGTATTTGTATAAGTTTGTTTCCTCTTTTCAAGAGATCACCTGTAAATATCTCAGAGGACTCGTGCTCAAACAACTCCTTATAAAGGAACTGTGTAAAATTTTGCACCGTTATGGGCAAGAATATACACAGTCATTTTTTTTAACTTGTCCGCTAACTTGACAATATAGGACACAAAGAGTTTCACGGGACTGTCATGTGCAATTGTTTTAAAAACGTTTGTCCGTTTACCACGTTTGTGACACTCATCACACTCAACCTCCATGCACTGATCACATATAGTCTGGCTTACAAGTAAATGTGGAATGACCTCTTTGGTTTCAGCGTTCGTATATATTTCTGTATCGTAGTACACAGTTATACATGGTTTATTTTTAGGCTTAGCATCTTTTTTATAACATACATTCTTTACTCACACCGCCTTATATTTCTCATGGCATGTAGAGCAGTGCATTTCATCACATTTATGCTTGAAATTCCCCCAATTATCCATCATATGAAACATCACATTCAGAGAGTCTCATTTTCCTGCACGTGCCAATTGACTTATGGAGCTCAAAATAGTTATTATTGAAAAATATGCGTCTGCATATATCACATCACAGTCCCTCTTCTTAGTTTCAACCACGCGGCTTTCACATTTGGAAAGCCGCAAACTCAATACACCCCTTACACAAATCATGATGCCTTCCATATTTTCGACTTTTATCATAACTCGCGTAAAGGTCCCTTATATTGCGGATGGGGAGATACGTTGTTCCTGACAGCCCTAAAATAAGTAGGGTCTTGTACGATCTCTCACACTGCTTTTAAAAACAAACACAGTCCTACGACGTTCATCCAATCCAAATACAACTATACGAACATTCATTCCCTGCTCTACCCTTCTCAGCTCTTCAGGACCCATATTACAATCAAACTGAAGCTTTTAATCTGAAGCCAGTTTACGGGCACGCTGCACAGCCGTAGGCAACCAAATGTTTTTGACCCAGGTATTTAGTACAGTGAACATATGAGCTAAGACTAGTGCTATAAAGCCGCAACCACGATCGGCGTTTATATGCCGCCTGTAAATAGCCTGAGAATTGAAGTTAAGAGTATAAGGTGTGCCACTATGACCCGCAACACGGAATATACAGTTAATATTTACCGTGAAATTGTCCATATTGAAGGCTGTACTACTTTAAGAAGCCTGCATTATACGGTCCAACATATACTCTATATTTACAGCTGTCAAGCGTCTGAATGGTAATACTACCAAAAAGTCATCTACATCCCCGTCGCGGTTCTGAAGGGCAAACTCCATAATACGTTCAACTACGCGCCGTAGTCCATGTTGGACGCCATTGCTGTACATGGATCTAGGATCAACCCTGACTATATAACGATTTCTAGTCAGTGTTTGGGTGGGGGTTGCGGTGCGCACCAACTGGACTGTTATACCATCCTCCACAGCACGACAAGCTGCGGCTGCTGTGGAGGATGTATCCAGAATTGAACAGGAATAAGGGGGTATATTTTTATTTGAGGAAGGTACTATTGTGGGGGGTTGTGTCGTAAGACGTAGAGGGTTGGGCTCTATTACTGGTGGTCTAACAACCGGCGCAATTCTGGCACGCTCTATACCTGACGTGGAGGGCTCTTCATCATGCCTCCGCTTTGAATTGTCGCGTGCTACAGATATCGCTGGTGTGGGCGCGTTAGTGGGGATGGAGTCTGTGACAACAACTACACTGTCGTCGGGGTCATCTGTAATATCGATGATGAGGACATGATGCTGTGCCTCATTATAATTCACGGTTCTGTGGAAGAAGAGGAAAACAAGACTGTACAACATAAGGATCACCACTTAAATTTTTATTATATCTTGTAAATGACCCACTTAGGAGTGTGACGTGTTAGAGATGGATTCTGTAGAAAAATTCAGGTTCACGAGCTCATCCACATGTATTATATCTGGTCCTACAGAATGTGGTAAAACGGTGTTTATGCTTAAATTCATTAAAGAAAAGGGAGAGATTTTCTCAAAATTTGTACATAAAGTTATATGGTGCTATTCAATGTATCAATCAGTGTTCAACGCGTACCAAGATGATATTTTGTTCCACAAAGGTGTATATGATGTTAATTCGTTAAAGGGAAATGAACATACAGTCATTGTAATTGACGATCTCATGTTGGAGATGGATAAAACATTTGCCGAGGCATTTACAGTGTTCTCCCACCATCTTAACATAAGCGTGTTCTTCATCAATCAGAATCTATTTTTCAAAAATAGATACATACGCGATGTGTCGTTAAATACACAATATCTAGTCTTATTTGCGCAACGTAGAGATGTATCACAAATTGGGGTATTAGCCAATCAAATGTTCCCGAATAAGCGTAAGGAGTTTTTGGAAGTTTATAAAGAAGCTACAAGTCAGCGTTACGGATATTTGTTTTGTGACCGTCATCCGCGAAAGACGTTTAGGGTGCTTCTAAGAACGAATATATTTCCAAACGAGCCTGAAACGGTGTATATTCCAGAATGACAAAGAGGCTAAAGAAATACTATGAATTAATAAAAATCTACCATCGGTTGCCCCGGGCAATGCAACAGATGATTGCTAAAAATATCGACTCAGACTTTTTAAAATGCATCTGTGAAATCTGTCTTAACGCTATAAATTGCAATGTATCAATGAAACCCCTTCAGAAGGCTCGCCTACGCCGTTACAAGAACATAATACCTACACTCTCTCGTAAAAGTAAAACTGTGAGGAAGAAAAAACGGATCAGTTGAAGATAAGCACCCACAGACTTCTTTAATTAGCCTTATAAGGCTAACTAACGAAACGAAAATATCACGACCTAACCTAACCAATCGTCAAGGGCGTACAGTTGACTTAACGATTGGTTAGGTTAGGTCGTGATATTTTCGTTAGTTAGCCTTATAAGGCTAATTAAAGAAGGCTGGGGGTGCTTATCTTTACTTGATCCGAAAAAACGAATTATTGTACAAAGAGGAGGGTCATTCCTCCACATCTTATTTTCAGTTTTGGGTCCTTTACTGACTAGAGTAATATAATGAAGAAATTGGAAGTGATTCCACAAGAGGTGTATGCTTCACTGCAAAGTTCAAAGAGTGGACCGATACAGGTGAGATCATTGTGGAAGGAGCAAAGGTTCAGCGATCGAACATCGTAGACATCTTCCATGATTTGGAACACCCCCAGCGGTAGCACCTCTGAAGAGGAGAAAGAAGAAGCTAAACAACGGTCACCCCTACCCACGTGCCTCTAAAATACCCAAATGGCTAACATATTAAGAAGACGTTATTATGACATTTCTAACCCAGCCTCGTACGGAGGCGTAGATAGACTGTACAGAAGTGTTTACAATGATGGAGTAGGGAAAAAGATGTCGAGAGGTTTTTGCGGGAGCAGGTGGCTTATACACTTCATAAGCCTATGAGAAAAAGGTTTAAAACAGCCAAGACAACAGCTGCATCGATTGACTCTATTTGGCAAGCAAATTTAACAGACCTGCAAAGATATTCAGTGTATAACGATGGTTACCGCTACATCCTATTCATAATAGATGTATTCTTTAGATATCTCTGGCTAATTCCTCTGAAAAATAAATCGCCTAAAACAGTTGTTAAGCCACCAAAACGTTGATGTTGAAAGAAAACAGGCTTCCTGGCTATTTTTGTACGGATTGGGGAAAGAATTTATAGGTCGAGCTTTTCAGAACATGTTGACAGAGTTTAACATCAGCTATTACACTACCAGTTCTATACATAAGGGCTCTTTAGCTGAAAGAGTTCAACGTACATAAAGGAACGCATGCACCGCTATTTTACACATAAAAACACATAGAGATATCTAGACATTCTGAAACCATTGGCCTCATCATACAACCGCTCACACCATCGCACGATTGGGACAACACCGAACGAGATTTTAGAAAGAGGTAGCGCACAGAGTCTGATGTGAGAAGAGATGGAGCACCACCACACTCTGCGCGTTACAAAATCAATTATGGTGTAAGGCTGGCGTTCGGGAAATAAATTCGCGAAGGGATTTGAGCAAGGTTGGACACGTGAGAGTTTTAAAGTTAGGGCTATGAGACCTAAAGGCGAGATAATGTTGTATTACGTTCAAGATTTGAATGGGGAAATCTCAGGAGGCTTTTACCGGGGAGTTGCAGAAAGTGACATTTAATTTAGGGAAAAAATGTGTTTAAAATTGAGAAAATTTCAGGAAGCAAAGGTTCAGGAAAAAGAAAAATGTACCTGGTGAAATGTCTAGGGTACCCATAAAGTTTCAACACCTACACAAAGGCTGATGCAATAATGAAGCTTAAATACTATGCAAAATGGTGCCTAACCATTTCTACGTCACACTACCATTCTCCTCGTCCCTGTCTGTACATCCATGGGTCGTGATTCGTATGAAGTGAGGATATACGAAATTCAGCTAGACACCCTCTTCTTAAATATTAATTATAAATAACCCGTTTTTACGATTCTTAGAGACTGTAATGAGTGTGAAAAAGCAGGGGTAACTCGGGATGAAACCATACGTATCTCCCGGATTGGGGATGGACGGTATTACAGTACAGTAGTAACAAAAGGTCTGGGCTGCTATGGTGCGGCTGATGATGATGTGATAGACCTAAACGCAAGTTTAAAAAACTCAAATCTTACGGATGATTCAGTTACGAAATCGTAAACAAAGAAAACCCTGCACATAATGCGAACCTAAAATCACAGGCTGACAGGAATTTTAAAGACAAAGGACTGTTCAATATTATAACCTAGGGACGATATCGTTCAGCCTTCCAAAGAGGTACAGCATGACTTGTCCAGCCTAATGTATCAGCTGAAATTGGAGAAATTGAGTGAGGATATACACCCCCAGACATGTACTATATTTACAGCAATATAGTGGAGTACCAGTTTGTTGGGGATACCCAGGCACGCCTGCTGCGTATTGCACACATTTCCAACCATAGAGGGAAGAGCATGAGTATTACATATGACAGGCCCCATTACGTGAATGTTGTAACTAATCTAATAACCAACATCTCCATATATATAAGAACGATTGAGGGAAAAATTTCCCATTCGGTGATGGGACCTTAACAGTGAAACTGCATTTTCGATGCAATGAGTTATAATGAACAGAAAGCCTTTCACAGTCTATCGAGGTGTGAGATACCAGCGTGATAGTGGACTTAGATCCATTTTTTTCAACCATACTACGTACGGCGGTCTCCTTGCTGAAGAGGGTGCCAGATACCTCGGGAGGAAAGCGCTACAATCAGGTCTTAACACGGCAGAAGACATATTGGCGGGGACTAAACCTAAAGAAGCTCTAAAAAAACTCTCAAAGCGTACACAGGACGAAATCGTCAAAGATGCAAAGAGAAAAATGCGTGGTGGTGGGAAGAAGAAGAGGGCTGTCCGGAAGAAGGGATTACCACCACGTGGCATTAAAAGTAAAAGGATATAAAAAAAGAAGTGTTCTAAACGAATGAAACCTATGGTTGACCATTTTTTTGACTGATATATACTAAGGACATTGATCTCATGAATCATAGTTTGTTTACTACTTGTCGAGAGAGGTGGTACTATTTCTGACTCGTCATGGCACGCTTCATCCATCCGTGTAGTTCACAATGTTGTAAATCGGAACTGTTCCTCTTTGACATGCCCCAACTGAAGTTTCTGTTGAGCACAATGATTTTATTACAATTAACCCGTTAAACACAATTAGTTCCCCAAGTGTTCCAATAGAATTCGTGATACCCAGCTCAGGTCCTTACTATTTTGACCTAAGTTGTGTGCATATGTACGCTAAACTACGTATAGCCCATTCTGATGGAACGGTCTACGATGACAAATATGCTGTAAATCCTGAAACAAACTTTCTACACTCCATATTCAACCAGTGTGATGTATATTTAAATCAAGTCAACATATCGGCAGGAACGGGGTACTATTACCTACGAGCCTATCTGGAAAATGTCCTCAACTTTTTTAAAGAAGCGAAGGATACCTTTTTAAGTGCCGAGGGCTATTATCAAGTTAAAGACGAAAGTAGTATAAAGGACAAATTTAAAAATTCTAAAAGAAGGTATATGAGTGTTTTGGACGGCTGCATACAGACTTCACATTCCAGGAGAAGTTGCTTGTGAATGGGGTGGATATAAAAATAAAGCTCACCCGCACGAATCCTGAGATATGTTTAAATCTGGGAGCTGATCAAGAAGACGGAGCAAAACCCGTTGTGATTCACATTATGGAGACATTCCTATGCGTACGGCGAGTGAAATTATGTTCGCCTAAACAAATAGAAATTGAGAAAAATTTACTACATGCCACAATAAAATACCCAAATAACAGAGCACAGATCACACTATACACGGTGCCAGCAGGGTTGGCATCGAAACAGATAGAAAACATCGCCCTGGGAGTTTTACCTAAAAGGATATTAATTGGAATGCAGAATCACGCTTCGGTGAATGGAAAATATAAAAACAGTGCCTTTAAATTCGAGAATTTCGGCCGTAAAAATATAACTTTATACGTCAATGGCGTTGCGTTAGGCGGGGCTATGGATATGGATTATTCATCAGACGCTCTGTTCCCGCTTTGCGCGAGAGCATATAGTAATCTGGAACATACTGCAGGTGCTTGTGATGAGCTCGGGTTTGAGGTAACGCAGAAAGAATTCATCGATCAATTTAACCTTTATCCTTTTGACATCATACCTGACTTATCTGCTAGTGTAAATACACACTGAAGTCCACAACAGAGTGGAAACATTTCTGTCAGATTGGTATTCACCAAGCCGATAGACGCGCCTATTAGTGTACTAGTATACCTCGAGTCACAAGCCCTACTGGAAGTTGACAGATTTAGGAGCGTTGTTACTGACTTTCAAAATGGATGCGAATACGCTTCAGAGAGTAATGAATAGTGAACGAATAACACGTTCCAAATTTATTGGTGTGTTTCTGAAGAATGAAACATTGAAATTGCGAATTGAGATTGCGGTAGTCTTATTGTCAACACAGATGTTATTGGTGGTGAAGGGATTCATTGCAATCTATTTTAAAAATAGGGGCTGCATGTACTATTTTGAATTTGTATGGAATCCCTTCCGGCTGCAAGGATTTTTTAATAATACTTGCGGGATGTACTACCTTTCATTTTTCATACATATGTCACGTGTTATGGAATTTACAATTTTTTTAAAATTTTTCGACCCGTGTCACACTCAACGAAAGGACGAAATGGTATGCAGACAGATAAAAAGCTGTTTTCCGCATGTGCGCACTCATCGTATAGTATGCTGTTTTGTTCGTATATATATAAAATAAATAATTGCGTCCAATAATATTAGTTTGTGTATTATGTAGCTTATTTAATGGAAACTAATTTAATATGGTTATTGTACTAAAAACATGATTTCTATCATTTAGTAAATTGACGAAAATGCATTGCGTCTTCTTCTTACCCGAAACAAAAGCTCGAAACATAAGAAAAAGAAAAAATCTTACATTATTTCGTTAATGATGTGATAATCGCTGGGTTCACTGCGCGGTAAAACTTCTACCTCCGTATTCAGGTCCACGACATGCGTTTCTTCAAAACGAAAAGATTGTATAACACGAGTCAAATCCTCATCCGACCTGAAAGGAGTCAAATCCTCATCCGACCTTTTTTTAATAAAAACTCAATTGCTTAAAACATATGCAGAGTACATATATATATATATATATATATATATATATATATATATATATATATATATATATAGATGAAGAGATTGACAATGTGAAATATCAAATATCTTCGAACCGCTCAGAGAAGTTTGTGACCCTTTAAGAGAAAATGCCGAATAACATTTCAAATGAATTTATTATAGAATTTATAAAATTATTTAAAACTTGCAAAGGAATGTTATAAGTTTTTAAAAAATTCAACGATTTGGATTAATATCAAACCAGGACTTTAGCATAATATTAATTGCAAACTAATCTATAATTAAAGATTGCGGATACCTACTATTTTAATGAAGCAATTTATATTAAAATGTAATGAGATGAATTACTACAATCCTCCATATATATATATATATATATATATATATATATATATATATACTGTATATATATATATATATATATATATGATGAAATAATCGAAACACAGAATGGTGTTTGAGAGCTTTCTCATAATGACAGGAACACTAAAATAAATATCAAGCTCGCGAATAAATGGCTACAAAAAATAAAATTACAGGCACATAATTACTTATATTTCAACAGCAATCCCTTGTGCCGGATCGTAAGGAGCGTCTTTTCAAATATCATCAACGGTTTGCGTTGGAAAATGGTCATTGTCGTTTTATTCTCTCCGTAGATTTATTTTCACTGATCACATCTCAAGGTGTATGAGTGAATTTCTCACTTGTACACTCTGTCACGATGCCTTCACGTATTTTACAATTATTATATATTTGCAGGCATACTACTCTCAGCTTGATCCTCAACTTTCCCCATTTTGTACATGGTTTAGGTTAGTTAAAGTTATATTGGTTATGGAATCCTACCATGGTTCGCTACATCATCTGAACACGGTCCCCAGACCAACTACTACTACCAAGCGTTCGATAAGTGTGACCATGGATTCATAATACATAAACGGAATGTTTTGGAATAACAGGAAAAGTATGGAAATGGACATATAATTTGAGCGGCGGCAAGCCGTTAGAGTACAACGAGAATTTTTGGTCTGAACCATAGGTTAGGTTAGGTTCAGGAGCAGGCATACTGGAGCGAACCAGAGCCTCACCGCCAAAGTTTGCACAAGGAATCGATTATGTTTTTCAATTTAATAAAATGAATTGTTGAGTCACTTTTTTTCAAATTTTCACATTACGATCTTATCGAAAGAAATTTATATACAAAAGGAGTTTATATTAAAGAAATTATAAATATTTTTTATTCACTTTTCATTCCTTTTTTTATATTTTTATAAAACAGTGATTTCCAAATAAAATCAATGATGTGTGTGTGCCTGCCTTCCTCAGCTCGTTGTTTATCGACTCTCTCGCTCTCGCTCTCTCTCTCTCTCTCTCTCTCTCTCTCTCCATATAATATCTATATATATATATATATATATATATAATTTTAAATTCAGTTTTACCTTCACTAGCGAGAGTAATTTTAATCAATTCCAATTGTTGAGTATTTCCAAAGTGCGTGTGCGTTAATTTTGAAAAACAATGTATAATAGTAATAATAATGGTAAAAATAATAATACGAGCGAGATGAGACCTCACCGAGTCTTTGAGGTGAAAGTGGGTCAAACCGCATTCCTTTGTAACCTTTTTGATTTTGGTGTAGCCTCGGGCAAATCAGGTGTTGTGGGCCAAGTGTTATACATTTTTGTCCGGAGATGCTTTCAAAGAAAGGATTGGCAAAAGTAAATAGACACTTTGGGAGAAGTTAGTTAAAATGTTTGTGTTTTTCTTATATATATATATATAAAGTGTGTACTGTTATTTTTGCTTGAAATTAGTTTGAAAACAAATGAATAAAGAACTGCGATTCCTCAATTACTTTGATTTCGCGGAATTTTCTTTAAAAAAATATAGAGTATATATATATATTATATATATATATATATATATATATAATGTATAAATATATATATAAATATAATGTATATAATATATATATTATATTATATATATATATAATATATATTACATAGTATATATATATATATATATATATGCAGTAAAATCACAGAATAACACGTGATCTTATTAATAAGCAAACAACCACAGGGAAACAGAAAAAGAAACACGAAATCCGAGCGCTTTCGTGATATATTCACATTTCTTTTTTATTCACATTTCATTCATTTCTTTTTCCTTTCCCCTGTGGTTGTTTGCTTATATATATATATATATATATATATTAGGGTGTCACTTAAATGCAAAGTTTGAAATTTTCATGCTGACACCCCGCGAATCTATTCCATTGGTAAAAAAAATATGGTGTCTGAAAAATCTTTTTATTTGAATAACTATAAAAGGTCGCCCCCGCCTTCCAAAGTTTAATGCTTGCGCGGCGTCTCCATAATCGTTCATTAGATATCTATATATCTCTATATATGTGTGTGTGTGTATCTGTGTGTGTCTGAATATCTGAGAAATAAAGTGAACAATACTTAACGATTCACCGTTTCTCATTTCAGCTACGTGATTTCTGGTGATGGAAACCCGGAAGTGTATATACCTATTAGGGGCAGCGGTTGATGAGGTGAAAGGATGCAAGCTTCCTTCCTACAGGCAAGCATTCGGTTACTTCCTTTACCTTCACCATGAAAAGAAAATGACAATACGTGACGCGTTGAGGAAGTCACTTCGAGCAGTGATGTCCTTCTGGGAGAAAGCTCACATTCCAACCAGACTCGAGACACACTGCGTCAGCAAACTGGATAAAGTCTTCGAGGAGTGGAAAGGACTCAAGAAACACGCCTCAAGGACGCGATTCACACAAGACGAAAGAAAAGAATTCATTGAACGCCTCGATCGTCTCTTTGACATCGCCCACGCTGATTGTGAGAAATTGGTCAAGTACCCAGAGGATTGGGAGTTCCTTCAGCAGCAGCGCCAGAAAGGACGTCCAGGTTCATGGCAGGTTTGGACATGACCCATCAGCGCCAAGTCAAAGATTGTACTCGTCGTCGGGAGGAAGAGGAGAAACGAAGAAAGCGATCAGCAGCTGAAATGGAGGCAGTATCCAACGAAGCGGTTTTGGAGTCCTCATCCTCCAGCTCAGATGATAGCGAAGAAAAAGGAGCATGTGGTGGTTCGTTAGCGTCTAAACAAAGAGCAACGAAGAACATCATGACATCGTAATTGGCGGCAGCGCTTGATCGCACGCAACTCTCGTCAAGAAAGGCCACATATCTGCTGTTTGAGGAGGCTTCCAGCTTAGGGCATGATGCTAGCGACTACAACATCAATCGTGGATCCATTCATCGTCAGCGTGAAAAATTCCGTACCCTTAAGGCTCGGCAACTGAAGAGCGAGTTCCAAGGCAATAGTCCGTTGACTGTTCACTGGGACGGAAAACTCATGCAAGATCTGACGTCACGAGAATATGTTGACCGCTTACCTATTCTTGTATCTGGCTCCGGGACAGAGCAGCTCCTCGGGGTGCCAAAACGTCTGTCAGGAACCGCGCTGGCACAAACAAATGCCATCATAGATTGCCTGAATGAATGGGGAGTGACCGATCATGTCAAATCTATGTGTTTCGACACAACCGCGACAAACAGGCCACCGTGGAGGAACTTGTGTTCTTCTGGAAGAAAAAGTTGGACGTGACCTGTTACACTGCGCGTGCAGACACCATGTACTGGAGTTGGTGCTACAGGCGGCATTCGCAGCATCGCTAGATTCAGTATCTACCGGTCCAGAAATTCTGCTTTTCAAGCGCTTCCATGATTATTGGACCCGCATTGACCAGCAACAGTTCCAAACTGCGGACACAGATGCGTTCACCAAAGCAGCTATTTTTAAGCATAGAACGGAGCTCATTGAGTTTGCAAAATCACAAGCACTTCAAGTTCGTGATGACTATCAGGAATTCCTCGATCTTTCCGTCATCTTTCTTGGAGGAGTTCCATACAAGGGACTAAACTTCCGCGCCCCTGGTGCTATGCACCGGGCGAGATGGATGGCTAAGGGGCTCTATGCCATCAAGATCTGGCTCTTCCGAAGACAGTTTAAACTGACGAACACTGAGGAACGCGGAATTCGAGATATCTGCCTCTTTTCTGTTCTAGTTTACATGAAAGCGTGGGCAACAGCTCATCTGTCCATCGAAGCTCCGCTGAATGATTGGGAATTGATGAGGACGCTCCTTCGATACCCGCACAAGAAGATCTCTGATGGTACCACCAAGAAGCTGTCTGCGCACCTGTGGTACCATTCGGAGGAGGCAGTGGGTCTGGCGTTCTTTGATGAGAGGATATCGATGGAAGTGAAGTGCAGCATGGTTGCAGCGTTAGATCAAGAAGCCCCTCACATGCCGCCAAAACGACCTTTGGTTCTTGATACTATGTTCCTCAGTGACAGCAAAGGACTGGAGCAACTGATCACAAAGAACACCCGAGGATTCTTCTCAAAACTTCAGTTGCAAGATTGCTTTCTGCTCCACCATCCCAGTTCATGGACGTCAAACTCTGAATACGTGCAAGCTCTGGATATGGTCTCCAAACTTGCAGTGGTGAACGACAGAGCAGAACGGGCCGTGGCTCTGGTGAAGGAGCTGAACGGAAAGTTGACAGTGAAAGAAGAACAGCTCCAGTTCCTCGTTCAAGTTGTCACTGACCACAGAAAGCAACACCCAGCTCCGAACAAATCAGCATTAGTGAGGACGCGAAAGAACTAATCACTGATCAGCGTATGAGCACCAATTATTCTGCTACTGTATATGTATTTTATTTCTCAAAGTTTTGCTTTTGTTGCTTCTCGATTTTGTACCATTATTCGCCAAATTATGTCTTCTATTTTGATTATATAATAAACTGTTTGTATTCTTTGCGTTTTTAAGTGTCTTACTTTCGTTATTTCACCAAATTGCCTTGTTTTTTATTATCTGGTTCGGCCCAAGCTGTGAACACTGAACAGCTTGTTGACGTCAACAAATGGGTCTTGTTTTCAGTGACGAGGGCGACCTTTAAATGATGACCAATCAGGACCAAATTTCTCTTCCGTATGTTTTACACCAAATGGAACAATTTTAGGGGGTGTCATAGGAAAATATCCATCGTTTAATTTTCACCCTATTACCTAGTGACACCCTAATATATATATATATATATATAGTTACCAATTTAATTATGTTGTTAATGGCCAGGTATGTAGCCATTGTTTGATGCGTAAATCGGTACTATAAGGAATGATGGTAATTACCGATATTTGATAATGATTATTAAGTGAATGCTTTTAATGAATGCTTTGGCCGAGGTCACCAGATCTTTCAGATCAAAGTAATGTTATTAATTAAGTTATTAATTAGGTTGATTGATAGATTGGTTTTTCTTCTTTTAATTAACACAAAATAAATTGATTCGAATGAGTTATGAATGCGACAGAATTGTTGATTCTTTACATTGCAAATACTGTAATGTGTACACTTGAATTAATGCTTACATGACAATTAATAACGCGCGGCAGATTGATAGATTCTTTATATAAAGTTAATTGAGTGATATTAAAAAGCCAATGAGGCCTTGCACGAATGATGTTTACATGATGGTAACGCGTGGATCACTAAATGGTTTTCTCGGAGAGCTGGAGGTGGAGGCGTTGCCTGTCCTTGAGGTTCCCGCGCTGTGACGTCATCTTTTGCTCGTCCGACATGACGTCATCTTTGTCGAGTTTGGTTTGATGAGTTATATCGTATTGTTGATGGCATGTTGCTAAGGTGTTTGGGAATACGTCTCTGCCAGGTCCAGTTGGCCTCTACAAGTAGTCTTTCCCCAGAGAACGAAGTGAGCGAGATAAGAAGAGACGTTTGATGCAAGCGATAAAAAAAAGTTTCGTTCTGCGGTGTGAAGAGTGAAAATCTTGGAGACGCTCGCACGGAGAAAGCAGAGAAAAAGAGAGGCAGGAGGTAGGATGCTGAGATGGGGGGATGGGGTAGGCCTTGAGATGGGGAGGAAGAACTCGGTTAGTCCAAAAGGAATGGAGTCGGGGTAAGGCATGAACGCAGAGCAAAGTGGGGATCAGGGAGGCGACGAGAATGGGGCGAAGAGACTGTATTGAATTCGATGCAATGCCTAATTTGTCGCGCGTAATTCTCCTCGATGAATGCGCTCCTTGCCGATGGAAGAAAAAATTGTCGTTCAAGCACATAAACGAGAATAATGAATCCACGGGATGATGCAGACAGACAGTGAAGAAGACAGGGGAAACCAAACCCTGAGGAGTGTCTGTGTGTGCAGTAAGCCCCTTGCGTGGATGTGTGGGTCCTTCTTGTTCGCTTGAAGAATGTCTTTTTAAACCTTCCCGTAGTCGTGGGGGTGGGAGTAAGAACACACGTCGTTCTAGATGGAGAATTCGCTGGTGAAGTAAAAAGTGTCATCAGAAGAGATCTTCCCAAATAATTTCCCCTACAGCGCCCGAAAAATGACCGTTGAATATATTTGGACAAGGTTTTGACGAAACAATGTGCAGGAAACTTCGGAGCGAGGGAAGCTTAGGGGTGGGGTGGGTTGACCATTAGCCCGGGAGAGATAAGAGCGGGGTTTTGCCTCCTTGAAGACGAGGGGGAGAAGCTGATTATTAAGTGAATGTTATTAATGAATGCTTTGGCCGAGGTCACCTGATCTTTCAGATCAAAGTAATGTTATTAATTAAGTTACTAATTAGGTTGATTGATAGATTGAGTTTCCTGCTTTTATTTAAAACAAAATAAATTTATTCCAATGATTTATGAATGCGACAGAATTGTTCATTGTTTACATTGGAAATACTATAATGTGTACACTTGAATTAATGATTACAACATGACAATTAATAACACGCAGCAGATTGATAGATTCTTTATATAAAGTTAATTGAGTGATATTAAAAAGCCAATGAGGCCTTGCACGAATAATGTTTACATGATGGTAACGCGTGGATCACTAAATGGCCATCGGAGAGCTGAAGGTGGAGGTGTCGCCTGTCCTGAGGTTCCCGTGCTGTGACGTCATCTTTTGCTCGCCCGGCATGACGTCATCTTTGTCGAGTTTGGTTTGATGAGTTATATCTCATTGTTGATGGAATGTTGCTAAGGTGTTTTAGAATACGTCTCTGTCAGGTTCATTTGGCCTCTCTCTCTCTCTCTCTCTCTCCTCTCTCTCTCTCTCTATATATATATATATATATATATATTATATATATATATATATATAAAATAAAGAATGTATATAAATATACATATATGTGTGATATGTATATATATTTATACATGTGTATATACGTGTGTACTGTTATTTTTGCTGTCATTTTTCTTTATTCTTAAATAAATATAATGTTTTAATTAGTTCTTCTGCTGAGCAGATTTAAGGAGAACGTCTCCCTCGCTCTTGCCTTTAAAAAATAAAATAATTAAAACTCTTCTTTGCAATTACTTTAATTTCGCGGAATTTCCTTATAAAAATATAATATGTGTATATATATATATATGTATATATATATATATATATATATATATATATATATATATATATATATATATATATATATATATATACATATATATGAAAATTATTTCACGAAAGTAACACGTGAAAAATATTTATGATGAATAAAACCACGAAGGAAAGGAAACACAGAATGGTGTTCAAGCGCTTTCGTCTAATGACATCCTGAGGATGTCATTAGACGAAAGCGCTTGAGCACCATTCTGTTTCCTTTCCTTCGTGGTTTTATTCATCATATATAATATATATATATAATATATATATATAAAGTGTGTATTGTTATTTTTGCTTGCACTTTTGATTTATTTTTAATTAAATAAATAATGTTTTAAGTATTTCTTTTGCTGAGCAAATTTAAGGAGAACGTCTCCCTCGCTCTTGCATTTATTAAATAATATAATTAAAATAAATGGTGCTGCCTGGCAACCCTTCATATATAAATAAGTAAATGGTGTTGCCTGGCAACCCTCCATAAATAAATAGTGCTCTCTGGCAACTCATCTATATATAACTAAATAATTAAAATAAAAACAATAACTTGCAACTCATCTATATATAAATAAATAAATAAATAGTGTTCTCTGGCAACCCTGCCTTTAATATATATATATGAATAAATAAGTGTTTACCCCTCCATATAAATAAAGTGGTATCTTGCAACTCCAGACCCTCTATATAACAGATGCTGGTACCCTGGACTCTCATTATGCGGCTGAATCCGGTGAATGAAACAACTCTCTCTCCTTAGGTTAATGCTTAGGTTAGGGTTTCCCTTTGGGGGTTGAGGACATGCCCCTTTCTCCCCCAAAAACCCTCCTCCTTCTTTCTCTCTCTCTCTTAGGTTACTGTTACCCTTTTGGGGGGAGGTCATCCTCCCTTCTTCCCCCATAGCTCCCCTCTCATTGCAACTTGGGGTTAACCCCTCCCCCTTGTTCCATACCCCCACTGCAACATCACCCCCATCGCAACATCCCCTCCCCCTTTGCAACATTGCAATTGCATTCTCCCATTTTTGCGCCCACACTACTGGCGGAGTTTGGGGAAAGTGGTTGGTGGGGTGCATAACGCGTTGGGTCCTCGTCCCGCACCCTGGAAACAGACTTGACTATTGAATAATGATTGAATTTGCAGTCAGACAGTGTGGCTACAACATGTTAATCTTTGATTTGTCGGCATCGCTCTTATTCTCCATAAGTTTACACAGGTTACAGTGATAATTCAACTTTAAACCAAACACTGCAACCGCGACTTCCTCACAACCGCAACAGCAGCCGCGGAGCTATGAAATCTGACAGAAACGAGCCAAAGATCATCAAATTTGACCCAGCCGTTTCAGAGATAGAGCGATATAGGTGTTTTAGGGTAAAAAATTACCTTGTCTATGACTTATCATGTGACCTTCACCTCGAAACATTCCGAAATATAGTTAGATTGATCAGGCATCCTCAAAAGTATAAGAAACGAGCCCAAGATCATCAAAATCGGCCCAGTAATTCCTGAGATATGGCATTTTAGGTTTTGGCTGTGGATTCGAGGCAGCCGTTTTGAATTTGCTTCAAATGGACGTCAGAGTGAGGTCCCAGCGTGTCCCCAACCTGGAAATGTTTCTATATGGCTAAAAGTAACTTCATGCCAAATTTCATACTTTCTGCGAGATCTGAACGATTTTTGCATTAATCCATCCCACTAATATAAGCTGCAACGATTCGTCTGTATTTTCAGTCTCCCTGAAGATGAGTTGAAATAAATTCGAACGGACTCGGAATGGATGTTTCAATTTTTCCTGCGGGTTATTTCAAAATCTACAGATCTACAGAAGCTAAGGCTAACAAAGACCCTAAGATCCATTCTAAGGTTAGCCCGAGAGAAAGAAGAAAGTAAGGGGTTAAAAGAAGAGAATAAGGGTTAGTAAGTAGCAAAACCTATCACTCGTGGGTTAAAATTCATTCAGAAAGAGAGAAAGAAAGACACCCATCACCATCCGCCGGCCACTGCCGACAAGTCGGAAAATAGTCGAAGAGAATACTTCCAGCTGTTGCAGACCAGTCCTCCACTCCAGAGGGAGGTAGGGGATGCCGCCCACTCAGTCGCAAAGGGGTGAAAGATGAAAAGAAGTAAAATAAGAACGCATTACAAACCATACAACACATTCTTAACTCAAAGAACAACACATTCTTAACTCAAAGCAACACATACCTCCAGCAGTTGCAGACCAGGTCCTCTACTCCATAGGGAGGTAGAGGACGGAGCCCACTCCGCCGAAAAGGGGTGGAAGATGAAAAGAAGTAAAATAAGAACGTATTACAAACCATGCAACACATTCTTAACTCAAACACTATCATACCATGCAAACTACAGACATGCAATGAAGAGAGTTACAGACATGCAAATAAGGAGAGAGAGAAAAAAAAAGTATAAAGAATAACAAAAAGTGAGTTAGTTTACGCTACGAGCTACATCTAAGTTCGTGTTAGTCTAGTTTTTTTTTTTTTGCTGGCATCCCACGCTGGCATGTCACAAGCTGGCATTATCGTCAACAGACTCATCCTTGATCACCACCCCCAGAGCTCATGTTGCTAAATGTTTTATTATATTAAACAACGTTAATAATTTTAGCGAGGAAGAGGGAAAAGGGTGAGGCTCAGAGGGAAAAGGGGAAGGCTCAGAGGGAAAAGGGGGAGGCTCAGAGTGAGAAGGATGATTGTTTTATTATTATATTAAACAACGTTAATATTTTTAAAATGCCTATCTAAACGGTTCTTAAACATATTAACGCTGGTAGAGTTCACGACGGGCGCGGGAAGATTATTCCATTTATCAATTACTTTAAACGTAAAGAAGTTTTTAGCGATATTAGTAATGAAACGTCTGCCACGCAACTTAAATCCGTTATTACGAGTATTGCTATTATCGAAAGTGAACAGTTTGTCAAAATTTACGTTATCGATGTTAACGATTTTGAAAACTTCAATAAGCTCCCCCCCTTAATCTCCTAGTTTCGAGTGAAAGCAAGTCTGACTCTTTAATCTATCTTCATAAGGCTTGTTGCGCAATAACGGAATTAGTTTCGTGGCACGACGCTGAACCCTTTCTAACCTATCAATATCCTTACGCAAATACGGGCACCAAACCTGAACGGCATATTCTAAGTGAGGCCTGACTAGGGACTTGGAAAAGGGCAATATAATATTCTTCGATTTAAATTCGAAATTACGCGCTATGAAGCCTAACATCCTATTAGCTTTAGCGCAAGACTCCAGGCACTGGTTCTTAACTTTTAAATCCTTAGATACGCGTACCCCTAAATCTACTTCTTCGTCAACGCTCGCTAACTCTCTAACATCCATTGTGTACGTGTAATTATTGTTACGAGAACCTATTGCAAAACTTTACATTTCTCTACGTTAAATTGCATCTGCCACTTATCCGTCCACTCCATAATCCTATTTACATCGTCTTGGAGCCTATTTCTATCGTCCCCGTTAACAACCTTACCGCCTATTTCAGTATCGTCCGCGAATTTTGACACGTTACTAGTCAAACCTACAGTACATCTATGTCGTTAATGTAAATTACGAATAGCAATGGGCCTAATACTGAACCCTGTGGGACACCGCTTCCTACATCCAACCACCCCGATTCACTACCATTAACAACGACCCTCTGTCTCCTAGCACGAAGCCATTCCTCTAACCAGTTAGCTACCTGACCGCGTATATGTGCGCTTTAAACTTCGCAATTAATCTTCTATGCGGAACTGTATCGAACGCCTTTTTAAAATCTAAATAAATAACTTCAGCCGCTCTATGCTTATCGTATTCGCGCACTATTTCATTATAAAATTCTAACAAATTAGTTAAACAAGATCTATGGCGATCGAAACCCATGCTCACTACTATTAATCAAATCTCTACTTTCTAAGTGTTCGATGATACGATCCCTAACTACGGATTCCAAAAGTTTACCGACAATTGACGTTAAGCTAATGGGCTTATAATTGCTAGCTAATGTGCGGTCGCCTTTTTTAAAACTATTATATATATATATATATATATATATACTGTATGTATATATATATATATACACACACACACACACACATATATATATACATATATATATATATAATATATATATATATATATACGGTGATCCAGAGAAATGGGACCCAAAAGAAACCCCTGTAACTCTTAAAGTATAAGTCCTTTTATAAAATCATACGCATCATTCGAAAGAGGATAGTTACAAGTTTGTACAGGATTGTATAGGTTTTGACAATACAAGACAAGATAAGATACAAAACAAAATAAAAGTGTTAGTTAAAACTAACCCTTCAAGATGACTGCATGGACTGTGGAACAGCTGCGTTTCATAACTGAGCAATATTATGAGCATGGAAGAAGTGTAGTTTCAGCTCAAAGATCTTTCAAGACAAATTTTCAGATGTCAAAATCACCTTCTAAGAAAGTAATCCGTCGGTGTGTCAGAAATTTTTCCCTAACTGGCAGCATTGGAAAAAGAAAACCAACTGGAAGAGTGCGCACAGCAAGGATAGACGAGATCATGAACAGAACTCATGAAATTGTACAGGATAATCCTAACATAAGCATCAGACGTGCTTCTCAGATGTTAGAAGTTGGATATGGAACAACAACACACCGTATATTCAAGCAAAATTTAATGCTCTCTCCATATAAAATTCAAACAGTGCAACAACTAAACGATGGAGATTTCGCACGAAGACGACAATTCTGTCAATGGATCCAACAGAAGGTAAATGACACCACCAATTTTCTAGCAACTTTGATTATGTCAGACGAAGCCCATTTTCACTTGAATGGAACTGTAAACAAACAAAATTGTCGTTTCTGGGCAACAGAAAATCCATTGAATATTACCGAAGTCCCGTTGCATAGTCAGCGTGTAACTGTTTGGTGTGGTCTTACTGCATCTCAGATCATAGGGCCGTACTTTTTCGAGGATTCCACCGGAAACACGGTCACTGTAAATGGTGATCGCTACGAAAAAATGTTGACCGATTTCCTTATTCCTAAATTAAGAGATCTTTGTCTAGAAAACCACTGGTTCCAACAAGACGGAGCTACCTGCCATACCACGAGGAACTGCATGGCAGTTTTGCGTCAAACGTTTCCAGGCGAGTTAATCTCAAGATTTGGAGACGTTGAATGGCCCGCAAGGTCTCCGGATTTTTCTCCCTTAGATTATTATCTCTGGATATTTAAAGAGTAGGGTCTACAGAAATAACCCAACGACCTTGCAAGAATTGAAGGCCGCCATCGCAAATGAGATACAGGCCATACCACCGCACACTATTGCAAAAGTGATGCAGAACTTACAAGCGAGAACACTGGAATGCTTGGCAACTAATGGAGCACATTTGAAAGGAGTCATTTTTTAAAAATAAATATTTCATAATAAACTTGTAACTCTACTCTTTCGAATGATATATAGTTTTTATGAAAGGAATTAAATATTAAGAATATTTGGCTTTTTTTATGGGTCCCATTTATCTGGATCACCCAGTATTAAGGTGTTTCATAAATTAAAAGTTTGGAAAAATTTTAATCCACATGGATCCCCTTGTTCCATTTGCTGAGGAGACTGATAAACCGAAGTATTAATTCAATAGTTTAAAGTTTACGGGTCCCCAGTTTGATGCTCTGGCAGATCATAAACGGAAAAAATTAAACAAAAATCTGTCTATTAATTTTTATTCAACAAACGAGTACCATTTCACTACACATTTTCACAAAGATACAAAAAACATAACCACTTTCATTTGTCCATGAAATCCTTCTTGGTTTTATTCGGGTATTTCGCCCTATGCTGCATCACAGTTTTGAGCAAATACTGCTTCTGCTCTTCGTTCTTCGTCAGAGAACAGTTGAACTCTTTGGTGAGCGCGATGGCTCTTTCGGCCCGATCGTTGACGACAGAGATTTTGTTAACAGTTGCCGCTGCTTGCTTGAAGCCCTCTACTTCAGTCCACTCGGCAACTGGCTTTTTCAAGAATTCTGTGTCCAAGTCGAATGCATGGAAGAAAGCCATCGTCTTTCCTGTCACGAACTCCGCCAGGTGTTTCGAGGCAAGATTCCTGACGTTCTTCCCTTGGGGTCGCTTGAGTTCCTTTTTCGATGCGGGCTTACCCAAACTGACGACCATCTGAGCCTTTTCTTCATCTGCCACATCTGCGTCGAAGAACGCCATGGCAATAAGAGTCTCAGAGATGTACCATAGGTGTCGAGACATGGCTTCTTGCGCAGCGTTAACACACGAATATCCCGACATGGCAAAGGCTTCCGCGTCACGCAGAAATTCCAGATCAACTGCGGCAGCCTTGCTTGAGGTTGCAGCACGAGTCCAACCTCGGATGTAGACGAGGGACACGAAGAGACCTACGGCTGTCAGAGCTTCCAACTCGTGACTCGACATCTTGAACTGCTTCTTCAGTAGAATTACTTTCAAGGAGTAGATGGCTATCGCCATCCATCGAGCGTGATGGTAAGCGCCAGGGGCTCTGAGAGGGAAATCAACCACTTTTGCTTCTCCCAGGAAGATGAGAACCAACTGTAGCAGTTCCTTGTAGTCATCGCGCTGATGCGACGTGCTCACCATCCCTCTCACCAGCAGGACTGACTTCTCCCTCAGTTCCCTCATAGAGTCATTGACTTGAGCAAAATCGTACGGCCGCACGTCCAACCGGTCAATGAACTTCCATTGTGCCTGAAACCTCTTGAAAACGGGTATATCGGGGCCACTTGAAGGGCCGTATGCACGCTTGAAGACGGAGCTGAGGATGACTTCATAGATGTGATGCCGACAGGGAAGTTCATGAGTTCTCTGCCAAGACCTTTCTCAATCAGGACGCAGGCCCCGATATGAATCCCGGTGTTCGACGCTGTCGTGTCGAAAGACAGTCCCCGCACGCGCTCTTCCATCCTGTGTTCTTGACCAAATCCAAGCAAACTCGCGCTATCTTCTCGCCGGTTCCGGACGTCACCTTAGGAACGCCGAGCAACTTCTCCTTGCCGTCGCCAGAGACGAGGACGGCGATCCGGTCAACGCTCTCCTTCCATTGCTCATTGTCAGGTAGGAGCTTACCGTCCCAATGCAAGACAAGAGGCTGACCAGGACAAACTTCGTCGGATTGATAACTTTCAGCAGCCACCTTCCTGAGAGCCTTGCGTGTGCGGTACATGGTACTGGCAGAAATGGACAGTTCATCCAAGTCAAAACCTAGTGATTTAGCCGCTGCAGCGTACGACATAGCTGAATCGCGGTACGAAATATTCAGCCGATCGTAGGTAGTCGTCACATCCTGTGAGATCAGATTCCTGCGTCGCTTCTTGGTATTTCCCTTGGAGGAGGAGGGAAAAACTTCCACGGTTGGGTCAACGACATCTGAGTCAGTCTCTGACGAAGTTGAAATCACTAAAGCCCCCGTATCTTCTGCAGCTCCTTGTTCCTTCCTGGCCTTCTCCTGTTGTTCCTTAATCTTGTCCAGCCTCTTCCTTTTCCTAATCTCCTTATAGTGAAGCTTCATGTCAACAGGGCCCATGCTGCAGGAATTTGGATCTTCACGCTGCATGTCGAGAAAGTGGATGTCCTCCTGATTCTTCATCATTTCCTTAGCCTGTGAATGAGCAATGTCCATGATCTTCGCTATTGCCTCCTTGAACATCGCCTCCTTCACTCGGAAGGACTCTGCTTTATGTGACTTGTGCTTCACAAGCCGGTCGTATTCCTTGAGAAGGGATTCCATCTTCCTCAAGGCCGAATCTCGACGCATCATGGGGATTCTCGCTCTCTCCCAAAATATGAGACAGGCATCCAGGCACAGGTTCAGGCATTTAGTACGTCCAAATTTTTGCTCCTTTTGGTGGTAAAAGTACTTTTTGAGTACTTGCAACTGAGTTGGAAGGCCACTTGATGTGATGTTCGCATCCGTCTGGCCAATAAGAAACACTTCTGTTTTCGCTCTGGTAGACACCTGGAAAAGAAAACAAACTAAATAATTCCACAGAAATAATTTCACATCGTAATTAATTTCATTAATTAAATAAAGAAAAGCAGTAACTGGGACTCGAACCAGTGTCATAGCCGTTTGGCGGCATCGCTCAAGTCGGCGTACACAGCACGCTATCCACTACACCATCTAGGGAGTGGATAGCGTGCTGTGTACGCCGACTTGAGCGATGCCGCCAAACGGCTATGACACTGGTTCGAGTCCCAGTTACTGCTTTTCTTTATTTATAAAACTAATACGTGTACACTACGTTCTCTTTGACAATTCATTAATTAAATAAATTTCAATACCGCAGTAAAATTACATTAATTAGTATCATAAATAATTACCAGCTTAGTTGTCCAATATGCAACAGACTAATTAATTTCATGTAATATTAATAATAAATATCACTACCACAGTAAAATGACAGAAATTAAATAATAATAAATTTCAATACCACAGTAAAATGAGATAATTAGTAGCATATATAATTACCTCCATAGTTGTCCAATAGGCTATACAACACGAACCGCTCAAGTGACGAAGAAAACCGTCTTCACTGCAGGCAGGCGAGAAATGAACTGACAAAATGTTGTCAAAGTTGGGGACCTCTAAATGCAGCGCGATCTGGTTCAAACTTGCACAAACGTGTTTTCTTGTTCTTTAGAATACGGAGAAACGTGTGGATTAAAACTCCAGGCTCATTTTTATTTTACCCTATAGGTATGAAACACCCTACCCAGTATATATTATATATATATATATATATATATATATATATATATATATATATACTGTATATATATATATATATATATATATAAGCAAACAACCCTGGTTTTGTGATAAATCTATCAGATAAAGTGTTAAATAAAATATGGTTACGGCTCTTGGATATGGAATAAATTTTTCAGCAGCTAAAAAGGAGGTGGACTATGTAGAAATTGCTAAGGCTTTCTGTAATTTAGAAAAATATAATGATTTACCCATAGAGGATGTGAATATTTGTAAAGGTATAGTATATAGTGCTATGTCTAAACCCTCTATTCCAAATTGTCCACAGAGGTTTTCGACTCTTATGTAGCTTTAAGAAAAGATCAGAATCTACATATAACCAAAGCTGATAAATCAAATGCCTTAGTGATCCTCAATAAAGACGTTTATCTAGGAAAAATGTATGATCTGTGAATGATGCTGACACTTACGTGAAATTAAGGAACAATCCCCTTGAAACTGTGAACAGTGCATTCAACAAGAAAATTAAACAACTTTTGAAGGGGAATGAAATGTTACTTAAACAGTTTCTGAGTACTTCACCGTCATTACCTTATGTATGGCCTGATTAAAACTCATAAGCCAGATAATCCGGCAAGGCCTATTGTTAGTTCTATAGGATCTATTTCATATAAGGTATCCAAATGGCTTGTCTCCATTCTTAATCCTCTCCTTGGCACAATTTCACAATCACACATAAAGAATAATGTAGACCTTGTGGAAAAATGAAATAGTATCAGTGTCAATTACAATTTTAAATTGGTAAGCTTTGATGTTATCGCTTTATTTACAAGAGTCCCGGTGGAGGATCTTTTAGTGTTTCTTTCGGAAGAATTGGTTAAGCATAATTTGCCTTTACCTGTGGCCACAATTATAGAATTAATTAAGCTGTGCATAGTAGACTCAAAATTTGTGTTCAATAATGAATATTTTAGACAGAAATTTGGTATGGCGATGGGAAACCCTCTCTCCCCCATTTTGAGTAATTTATATATGGAGTTTTTTGAAAGTAAGTTATTAAGGAAGATTCTGCCAAATTATGTTCCATGGTTTAGATATGTAGATGATGTTCTCTGTCTTTGGCCAGTGACTTTAAATCTCAATGAATTCCTACCCAAACTTAATAATTTAATTCCCTCTATCAATTTTACAGTTGAAATAGAAAAGATTCTTCGATCCCTTTTTTAGATGTTTTAATATATAGGTCTGGAAAAAAGTTTAAGTACAATGTTTACAGAAAACCACTAATAATTGTTCCTATATACATTATTATTCTGATCACCACATTAATGTAAAACGATCCGCTCTTTCTACTTTGTTTCTAAGAGGCCTACGAATTTGTAGCCCTGAGTTTATTGACGATGAAATTAGTATAATATACAAAATTGCTTTTGATTTAAAATACCCAAAGAACAGCATAGAAGTCCTTAAAATGGCAAAGAAAACCTTCTACGAAGTAAAGGATAAGATTCCTTATAACACAAAAAATGTTTTAGTGTTACCATTCAGAGAAAATTTCCTCGAGCTTCCGATTCTGCTGAGGACTTTTAACGTAAATATTGCGTTCAAAAATTTAGATGTCATTAAGAATTCATTGATTAAGAACTCCCCTTTAAGTGAACATGGTTGTGTATATAAAATCCCTTGCACAATATGTAATAAATTTACATGGCCAAACTGGTAAGACTCTTGAGTTACGTATTAAACAGCATCAATACAGTATAAGAAGTGGCCAGGAATCTAACGCCATTTTCATTCACGTAAGAGATTCTAATCACCCCATTGATTGGAAAAATGCTTCCAAATTAAGGTTTAGTAAATCTATTGTTAGCAGAAATATATTGGAATCAAGTGTGATCAAGAATAATGCGGATTTGGTCTTTAATATTAGCCCTGGGTTGTACAAATTAGACTCGTACATTGTCAGTAAGTTGGCGATGGGCCTACTGTTTTCTTAATTGCATTTTTTTGCCTCTTAATGGTTTGCCCTGGTTAAATAAATAAATATTATTGTAAGAACTGTTAACATTCTTATGTGTCTATTTTAATTGTAATATTTCTTTCGTGTATAATCTTTGGTTGCTGGGTGGTTTATTGGATATTTGAAGTGGGTTGCTGTTGGGATAACAATTTTTTCCAGATTGTGTGTTGAAATTTTGTAATAATCTGTAAGACGATGGCAACTTTCCCTTTGTTTTCATTAATTTCGGGCCTTTTAATTTTTCTTATTTCAATTAAATATTAGTGTTAATAACCATTATAATAATTTTTTTTTTTTTTTTTTTTTTTTTTTTTGTACTGGTGTTTTGTCTAATTTCATCTGTATAGTAATTAATCAGCCTACAGATTATGTTTTCTATTTGTTATCTACGTCATCTATTTGTTTTTCATTAAATTATTGCCTATTAATTGCCTGTTTTAATTAAATATTAGTGCTAATAACCATTATAATAATTTTTGTTCTCTGTATTGGTTTTCTTTTTTGTCTAATTTCATCTATACAGTATATATTTTTTATTCAGTTATTTAGCTGCCTACAGATTATGTTATCAATTTGGGAAAAAAATCTTTAGAGGGCTTTAAGGCCTTTAATTTGAGGTGCCAATTGTGAATTTTTTGCTTGTCTATTTAACTCAAATACTTTGTAATCTCCGTCTATTTTCTGTTCCTCCTTGATAATGTGAATATATCACGAAAGCGCTTGGACTTTGTGTTTCCTTTTCCTTGTGGTTTGCTTATTAATAAGGTCACGTGTTTATTTTGTGATTCTAGTGCATATATATATATATATATATATATATATATATATATATATATACACACATATATATATATATATATGATGCAAACACAATTAAAAAGAAAAAATTATCCCAAGGTCTTTCGTATATTCAACAGTACACATCGTCAGGGAATGATATACATTATATATATATATATATATTATATTCGAGAGCCGCTCAATATGTTTTGCCCCCACCTTTTTTTTTCTTTCCAAGTTTGGTTGTAAGTTCCAGAAACTTTGTACACAAGTAGTTACATATCTTTTTACAAGTTTTTATTTTTCCACATAGTCTCCATCCTTTTCTACGGCTTTCCTCCACCTCGAAACAAGGGCCTTTATTCCTTATTGGTAAAAGTCCGCTGGGTTCCGATGGACCAACCTCTTAACCTCCTCAACAACCTCATCTTCACTCTGAAGCTTTCTTCCACGAATAGCATCCTTCATTGGCCCAAACAAATGGAAGTCTGAAGGTGCCAGATCCGGGCTGTATGGAGGGTGGGGTAACACAATCAAGTGCATTTTTGTGATGGCGTCTCTTGTTTGCAAACTGTTGTGTGCGTTATTGTGCAAAAGAATGACGTCTTCCAGTTTTCTCTCCGGTCGAACTCGCTTTATACGTCTCTGGAGTCTCCGTAGGGTAGCAATATATGCCTCTGAGTTGATTGTTTGTCCTTTCTTCATAATGTCCACGTTTGGTTCATACTCTTTATTGTAATTTTTATAGTTGGAAGTGAGGTTTCCACCCGAAGCCAAACACTTCAACTATGTCTGAACTTGTCCTAGCGTTCGTTTAAGGAAGGTGACCGTTCCTTTTAATGCCCCTGTTTGGATTTCTATGGCCTGGGGCTGTCCTGAGATTGAATTCAGGTAAGTTGATAGGTTGTTCTTCATCATACCTGTTGCCCCAACTATGATGAGGAGAATGGCAGCTTCTTTGAATCTCCAATTTATCTTTATGTCATAAATGAGCGCCTGGTATTTGGTAATTTTCTCCCTTTCCGCCCTATTCAGGCCGTAGTCGTTTGGGACACTGACCTCAATAAGTAAGGCACTCCTTTCCCTCTTGTTCCTCTTGCAGAGTTGTCTATAAAAGTGGCTGTTGGAATTACTGTATTATAGTATATAGTATAATGGTTATTTCCAGTGACTGATGCAGGTGTGTGGTCCCATACGTTTTTACTGCATTCTAGTTCTAATGCTGTCATGATCTTCCAGTGGATATATTTGCAAATTTTATTATGTCTGGCTGTATAGTACCCATCTGCCATGAGCACCCTACAGCCTGATATTAGATGGCCAACGCTTTCCACCTCATCATGACAGAATCTACATCTATCATTATTGCTTATTCCAGCCATTTTTTTAAAAGCATTTGTTAGGAGTGCAAGATCTTGGACACCCATTATTAGTCGCTCTCCGTCGCATTGCAGAACTCCTCTCCTTAACCATTCCAATGATCCTTCTTTGTTGATGTAGTCCTTCTGTAGTTCTTAATAGTATTTTCCAGCTATTTGATGTTGTTCCCATTCTTCTGCATGCTTGGCCTGTTGTTCCAGCACATATCTTTTGCGACCTTTCTTAGCTATTAAGGTGGCTGGTACTCTTTCAGTTTCTACTTCCTCTGTCATATTGTTCCCTCCAAATTGCTGGGCCAGTTTAGTTATGGAAGTGTGTTGCGTTACCTTTGTGTTGTAGTGTTCACGGACCAGAGCTATTGTAGGGCTATGCGAACTCCTCAGATACTGCCCAGTGCTGATGGTTGATGATCGGTGCAGCTGGTTGACCTCAATCAATCCCATTCCTCTCAGTTTCCTTGGCAGGTGCAATCTGGGAAGACACTGGTTCCGGTATGTTGTTATATTTAGAGTGAGGATTTTTATGGTCTTAACATCTAACTTGTTTAGTTCTGATTGCGGCCAGTCTATGATCCCTATACTATAATTGATAACAGGGATGGCGAGTTGATTTATAGCTGTTATTTTGTTCTTTGATGTAAGTTGGGTCTCGCAGATCTTTTTTAGTCTTCGTACATACTCTCCACTGATTTTCTCTCGCATTTGCCGGTGTTCTATATTTCCACTTTCTTCTACCCCAAGGTATTTATAAGAACTATCCTCTTCCAAGTCTTTAATTTCAGTGTCTCTTCCTAAATTCATGTTATGGGGTTGTATTTTCCTACCTCCTCTAAGTGCACACTTAGCACACTTAACCAATCCAAACTTCATTTTTATGTCACCGGAGAAAGTATGGACGATCCTGAATAGGCATTCCAGGTTTTGGTCAGTCTGCGTACAGCTTCAAATCATCCATGAACAGGAGATTGTTCAGAACAGTGTTTGGATTTCTTCGCCTAGTTTGACTGAGGTTGTAGCCCTTGTTGTTATTGCTAAGTAATTTGCTAAGGGGGTCCAGGGTGAGGCAGAATAGCAAAGGTGATAAGCTGTCCCTCTGGAATATACCCCTCATAATCTTGACATGAGGGATGGATATTTTCTCATTTTAATGGGTGAGATTAATGTTTGTTCTCCACTTTGTTATCGGGTTTGTTAAAATGCTAATAATGGTAAGATGGATTTTGTACATCTTAAGGCATTCCAAAATGCAGGAGTGTGGGACACTATCAAATGCCTTCTGATAGTCTATCCATGCCATACTTAGGTTTCTGCCTCTCTTCTTACAGTCTTGAAGGATAGTTTTATTGATGAGCAGCTGATCCTTTGCGCCTAGCAGTTTCTTCTACATCCTTTTTGTTCTTTCTCCAGATAGTCTCCAGCATCCAAGTGTTCATATATACTATCTGTAATTAGGCCTGTAAATAGTTTATAGGTGGTGGTGAGACAGCAGATTGGGCGGTATTTATTTGGGAGATTTGTCTCACGAGTCTTAGGGATGAGGGTTGTATCTCCACTTGTAAGCCATTCTGGTGTTTCTTCTTTCCCCTGCAAAATTCTGTGAAAAGCGGCAGTGTAATGGTGGTGTAATGCCATGACCTGTTTCAGCCAGAAATTTTGGAGCTTGTCTGGGCCAGGTTTTTTAAAGTTGGAGAATTTTGCCAGTTTCCTTCTTGTCTTCCATTATAAATAACTCCTCCATTTCCGGTTTACCCTCATTTGCTATCCTAATGGTCTCTATCCAGTCAGCATCCTGGTTATGCTGTTCAGGGGTTTAAAAGAGGGGTTTCCAGTATGCCTCCAACTGGATTTGATCTGGTGGTTCATGTACTGTTATTGTTTCCCTAATGAAATTTTGGTAAAAGCCTCTAGGGTTTGATGAAAATTGTGCCTTATTGTTCAAAAGAAGGACGTCTTCCAGTTTTCTCTCCGGTCGAACTCGCTTTATACGTCTCTGGAGTCTCTGTCGGGTAGCAATATATGACTCTCAATTGATGGTTTGTCCTTTCTTCATAATGTCCACCAGAGTCACACCTTTCATGTCCCAGAAGATGGTGGCCATAACCTTTTCTGCAGAGGGAGCCATTTTGAACTTTTTCTTGCGTGAAGAGTCTGCGTGATGCCACTCCATGGATTGGGGTTTTGCTTCAGGTTCAAAGTGATGTACTCAAGTCTCATCCCCAGTCACAATTCGTGAAAGGAAGTCATCTCCTTCTGTCTCGTATCGAACCAACGACTCAGAAGCAATTTCTTTTCTTTGGGTTTGTCATTTTCAGTCAGTTCGCGAGGAACAAAGCGTGAACACACTTCTGAGGATCCCAGTTGCTGAATTATCGTATTTACACTTCCTTCACTGATTCCTAGCTCGAGTGATAGCTCTCTCCGATGATCTCACACGTTTAGACCAGCGTCCAACTGTGCTTCGATCAACAACAGCATCTCCGTAAACGTTTTGTAGACGTTTGTCAATATTTCCAACTGTTTCCTTCTCTGCGGTTACGAACTCGATAACAGGTCTCTGTTTACGACGCACGTCACTGTCAGACGCCATTTCCGAAACTGCGTTAACCATCGGTTTTTTACAAGGGCGTTTAAAAGTGGTTTTATACAAGGAGGGGAGGTTCAAATTGGAAAAATCCGGTTATGTGAAGCGCAGAAAGTTCAAACTTACGGCCCAAAAGACATTTCAGCCCCATGGCCTATTATTTAGCTGAGAAGAAAAGGTGGGGATATTGAGTGTCCCTAGTACAGTGATGGCGAACCTATGACGCGTGTCAAAGGTGACACGTTGCTGTTTTTTTGTTGACACGCCTAAACTGACATTTCTATCGTCCAAAAGTTAAACAAAAACTATAAAGAATGAAAATCGATCAAATCAAGAGACGTTTTTAATTTCATCTAATTAAATACGAAATGATTATAGATATTTTTTGTAAATAAACATTCGGTAATTATGTATAAAGAGTCACTCAGTCATTTTACACACCAAAATACATTTTTCTAGTAGTATTTGATGTAATTTGTTTAAATCAGACCTCCATTTCCCTCGGAAATGAGATCCAACAAAGTTATAGTACTTTGAAGTTTGGCTCATTTTCAAAGGAAATGGAGGTCAAAATCTAAGCAAAACACATCAAATATTACTAGAAAAATGTATTTTGGTATTAATTAACCTAACCTTACCTAACCTAACCCTAAGACTAACATAAGTGGAAATAGTAACCTAAAACACCTAAAACTAACGAAAATATCATTACTTAACCTAACCAATCATCAAGGGCATTCAGTTTGCCTAACCGGTTAATATTGGTTATTTCACCTAAATATCTTCTGATCTTTTCGTATTAGGCACTCACTGTCACATTTCGGGCAAGTTAAGGATGAGAGAATAACGCCGTAATTGATAAAAACATCCAATGCTTTCTCTTCATCTAGGGCACATGACGAATCAAGTTCTCAAAGTCAGAAACCACACGAACAGCACGTCATAATTCTATCACAAACACGACCAAACTGAATCCAATTACAAAAACAAAAATAGCCAGAGCAGAAAACATCCAACTAATTAAGTCGCAGAGTAGCGAAAAAATAGCCCAAGCCTAGCTCATATACCATATTTTCATGACGTCACCAGGCAAATATTGGGAGGGTGGGAAAAAAATGCCGCAAAAATGTCATAATATTCAAATCTACATAATTTGGTAAGGACGCATCTGCGAACATAGTGACTTATATCAAAATGATGAGAAAATTATGCTTTAATATTTTATAATTATATTTGCTTTTGATATTCTGAGTGCGATGAAACTCATATTATCCAAACATTCGATTCTCTATATTTGATGGCTATTTAATTACATATTACTGTGGTTGAATTTCAATTGAAATAAATTACCATTATAAATAGTATAAAATTAAACATTAATTTTGGCTGGCAACTCTGAATTATATATTCATAATTCAGAATTGGCAACCCTGATTTCTTCTTTCTCTGTTTTTAGTCGAGCTATGGCGTCGTTTTACACGGGCATTTTGATTTAATGAGTCTAATTAAGTCATTATTAATCACTGTTGTGTAGTGTTATGTTTCATTATTAATTAATATTAAGTGTTTGCTGGTGTTAATTATTAGTATTAAGTGTTATTGATATTATTGTGTCGGAAAATGAAAATTTATCTCCATTAACATTATTAACTGTGGTACCGTTGAAACTAATTAGGCCTAACGTTAATCCATCGTTTTACTTGTTCTAACATCCATTTGTCACATTAAATATTTGTGTTAACGATTTTGAATTGCTATTGTTTTTTAATATTTCAGCCTTATCATAACGGCGGAATCAGTAAACAAAAAAATAAAATTGTCAAAGAAAGGAAGCGGAAGGAGTTTCCAAGATTGGTGGACTGAAAAATATGGCGTTATTGATACGAACGACAAAGCTCTATGCATCCTGTGTAGTGAAACAGTTGTGAGCAGAACTTGGAATGTGAAAAGGCATTTCGACACTAACCACTAGTGGCTTCTAGAAAAAAGTGAGCAAGAACGTAAAGAATATATATTGCGAACGTTAAAAGATAAACAGTCTCAATCAGACAATTTACTTAAATTTGTAAGTGGGCCTTCAAATTTAGTGTCTGCAAGCTTCAGTATTTCACATACTATTGTCCAGCATGGAAACTCACTTAGTGATGGAGATTTCGTTAAGGAAGCTTTTATGAAATGTGCACCATTTTTATTTGATGACTTTCAAAATAAAGCAGCTATTATTCAGCGTATTAATGAATTACCAATTAGTAGAAATACTATTAAAGACAGAGTGATGAAGATGAACTCTGATATAGAAAATCAAGTGAAAAAAGACTTAAATGCATGTGATTTCTTTTCTATTTGTCTCGATGAGACTACCGATGCTACGTCATCGGCTCGATTAGCTATTATTGCTAGATATCCCAGTGGCAATGCAGTATATGAGGAATTACTTAAGTTAGAAAATTTGCCTCTGAATACAACAGGAGCAGATATATGTGAGGTTGTTGTTAGAATGCTTCGTGATAAACGGATAGATATGTCAAAAATAGTGTCAGTTACGACAGATGGTGCCCCAAATATGGTTGGACGAAATGTTGGATTTGTGGAACATTTTACAGAAACTGTTGGTCATCCGCTTGTATGCTTTCACTGTATTATACATCAAGAGGTATTGTGTGCAAAGGTAGGTTTAAAAGAAGTTAATGATGTAATGGCAGTTGTGACAAAAATAGTCAATTTGATAGCTTCACGGGCTTTGCACAAACGAGAATTTATGTCACTGTTAAATGAAGTTGATTCAGTTTATAATGGATTACTTATGTATAAAAATGTAAGGTACTTGAACGTTTTGTGGAATGCTTAAATGAAATCAGGCTATTTTTAAATATGAAAAATATAGAACAGTTTCCTCAATTAACTGATGTGGCTTGGCTCAGTAGACTTATGTTTTTCACTGATCTGTCATTACATCTGAATGAACTCAATATTAAATTACAAGGTTTTGGAAAAACTATTGATGTAATGTTTGGCTTGATCAAAGGCTTTGCAAGGAAGCTCAACATTTTTAAACGTGACTTGGAAAGTAGAAGTTATAAGTACTTTCATAGGTTGAAGAAACTTTTGATGAAATGAAGTGCCAAGACTTTGAAATGCAGTTAGCAGAGTTCCAATCCAGCTCTATTTGGAAGCAAAAGTTTATTGATCTTAGATCTGAGTTAGAAACACTCGAGCGAGACCGCTTGCAGGGGTCTGTGAATAATAATTCTGACAATGAAATTCTGAAAGTGTGGAACTGGATCCCGGAAACTTTTGACACTCTTAAAAGACTTGCCAAAGCTATACTGACAATTTTTTCATCAACTTATTCCTGCGAAACTTTGTTCTCAACTTTGAACATCAAAACGGACAAGAGAAACAGATTGGTTGATGATGTCAGTGCTGCTTGTGTAGCATTAAAATGTACGAATTACACACCTGCTATAAAACAGCTTTCTTCAAAAGTACAGCAACAAAGAAGTCACTAAATAACAGGTAAAATTGTAGTTTTTATTTTAAAACATTTTATTGTCATTTATTTTTATTTTTCCTGTATTGTTCAAATGAGCTAGAATAGATAGTTTTATTATTATAATTGCGATGTTCCTTTGATAACAGTGATCGTTTATGTATGTGACACTCCACTTGAATATGATCACGAAAATTTTTAATTTTTGACACCCAGGGTTGAAAAGGTTCGCCATCACTGCCCTAGTATGTAGTGATTACAAAGTCCTTGTGCAACTTTAAACTTTAATAACTTTTGATGTATACATGATAGAAACAAACTGTAAACGGGATATGAAAGCTTAAATTATTAAAGCTTTTAACACACTACATTACAGACTTGTTGGCTTCAACATAACCGCCATCTTTCTCGATACATCGTTCAATCCGATTTTCCAAAGAACTGAACAGTCCCAATAAAAAATCAAGAATTCCCTTGCATTTCTCGATGAATTGACATTTGCTGATTAAGCAACATTCCACATTAGTGCCAAAATTAACTTCAACAATTTCCGCATTTCCGTGTTGTTTATTCATCAAAACCACATTCTTCTGATGAACTTATGGCCACGATCACAAATGTAATTCATGAAATCACTCAGCAGCAACTGGAGAATGTTTTCAGGCAGGGTTGCCAGATCAATTTTTTAAAAAGTAGCACAAAAGTTAGAAAAAGTAGCGGATTTTGGTAGAAAGTAGCCCAATAAAGAAATTTATTTTTGAAAACTCAGGAAATATAGAAAGCATGATTTTTATATCATAGTCAAAGTGATTCTTACCTTTAAAAGTTAAAATTCCAACGTATCGAGTATTTCTTTCTCTTCTTCACTCAATTCATTCTCGTATATACTTGAATTATAGTTCAGCATGGCCTTAGTTGGAGAAAAATTATAGCAACAAATATTTTGTTTTTCAAGCGTCATTTTCAGTCTCAATATTGAAGAAAGAAGATGCAGCCCCATCCTATTTCATAGCTTAGTTTTGGTGGATGTTACCCTTACACACTTTACACAAAACTTTCGTATTATCATCTTTTACTCTTTTACCCATTTTGAAAAATGAGGATCTCGCAGCCATGCTGTCTGAAACTTTTTATCATACTTTGACCACTTACGCATTGTAATTTTAAAGGGTATGATATCTGAATAATAAAAATTAAACAGTGGTCTCTCACTTAATTGAATTTAACAATTAACCATACATGTATACTTTTTATCTTTATTTTGCAAATTGTCAGATTTAAAACACTGAATAAACATCTGCAACAACACGTCACTGAAGCTAATTAACGCTGACTGATTCCTCATTCGCATTTCGCCGCGGGCGGCGGCCCCGGAGAGGCAGTTGTACCACATACTCAGAACAAAATTTTGTAAATATTAATTAGGATTTTTTGGAGACAAATAAAATTTCTAGATATTATATAAAAGTGAATTTGCTCCAAATAAAATGACTAAATAATAATAGGAAATATTTGGTTCATATCTAGACTAGAGATTACTGAGCTGAAGAATAAGCATCTGGCAACTCTGCTCTGCCATGAGGCATCTAACTTTAAGCGAGGCTAAACATGTTACATACATGTAAACTATAAATTCGAGCTCAAGATATTCGCTATTCGCTAAATGTAATTAGATTAAACTTTAAACATAACATTTGAAATAATAAATTTTAAAATTATTTTGATAAATTTGGGAATGTATTATATTTCATTACAATAATATAGATGTCTGGAAATAGCTTAGATTCGAATAAAAACAATTTATTATTGGTAGCACTAGCATATTCTGTTTAATTTAGAAATTATTACTAATTTACAAAAAATAATTTGAATATTGAAATGAAACCGAAAAGTAGCGGATTGTAGCCCAAACAATTTTTTAAGTAGCCCAAAAGGTAGCGAGTAGCCCAAAATTAAAAATAAGTAGCGTACTCTCTTGAAAAGTAGCGTAATCCGCTACTTGTAGCCCAATCTGGCAACCCTGTTTTCAGGTCTTTGGAAACTTGTGCTGAACTATGTATCAAGAAAGATGGCGGTTTTGTTGGAACCTACAAATTTGTAATGTATTGTGTTAAAAATTTCAGTAATTTAACCCTTTCATGCCGTATGGGCGCAAATGAGACCATCAAATGTTATGAGATTTTAGTCATTCTGGAGATATAACAATTGTTTTTTTGTGGCACGAAAAGTAAACGAAAATCAGGTATGAAAGGTGAAAGGGTTAAGCTTTCATATGCCGTTTTACAATTTGTTCCTATCAAGTATACATCAAAAGTTATTAAAGTTTAAATTTGCACAAGGACTTTGTAATCACAATATATATATATATATATATATATACCATATGTCCCACAAAAAAGTGCACCCAACTTTAGATTGTACTAACTCCTCCAAAAATTGAGATATTTTGATCTGTTTGTTTGATTTAATATAGCAAATTATTCTTTGTTAACGTTCAAATTTATTCATGTTTAAACGATTTAGTGTTTAAGCATCTGCTTTTAACTGAAGGGTACAACAAAATGGATTGCGCAAAATTGGTCAATGAAAAAATAATGTGTGTGCTATCGATGTAATGAAAAGACAAATGCATAATAATAGATACTTTAACATAATTTTAATAAGATACAAAGCAGATTTTTCTTTATTCCTTATTGCAAAAGTTATGCTTAGTTTCGTTTTCTTTCAACATGACCGCCATTCCTATCGATACAAATCTGGAGTCGAGCTCTCATCTTCCCCATCACTCTTTTGATAAGATCTGGATTGTCTTTTAACAAGTTGATTTCAGCTGTGATGCGAGTCCTCAAATCATCTAAATTGATAGGTTGTGATGCAAATACTCTATTTTTCAAATGACCCCATAAAAAGTAATCACACGGGGTCAAGTCAGGGCTTCTGGGAGGCCATTCAATGTCATGGCCTGTAGCAATTACTCTTTGGTGGAAGACTTCCTGCAAGCGTTCCTTCACATTAACTCTCCTGTGAGCAGGAGCTCCGTCTTGCACCCACCAAATACGATTAAATCGGTTTCCATAAGTAATACGTATTTGTGGAAGGATTTCTCGGTCTATCATTTCTAGGTAAGCTTCACCATTTAGATTACCATCGTAAAAGACCGGGCCAATTACCGCTCCATTACCGCACAGTCCTACCCAGAGAGACAGTTTTTGTCTAGAGTTATTCTTTTCGTAGATATGATTGTCAGGTGGATGATTTTTTTGGTGCATACTGACGGCAGATTTGTCTGTTCACTAGACCATTCATAAAAAAGGCCGCCTCATCTCCAACCACTAATTGTTCCGTGAATCTTTCTGGTTTTTCAAGAAACCACTGGGCAAATCTTAGCGGTGAGGTAGATCTCCTTCAATGAGTTGATGTCGAACTTCCATTCTGTATGGGTACAAATTCAAATCCTCACGAACTATTCGATGAAATGACATGCGTGAGAGTTCTGTACCATTTCGCCTGGTGGACACTTTTGGATGTGTCTCTAATAAATGCCGAACATGCTGAATGTTCTCGTCTGTTCTTGCCGTCTTCGGATGGCCTAAACGTCCTTTGTTCAAATTGAGGACCGTTCCTTCCTCTTTGTATTTCCGAACATTCTTCAAAATTGTATGTTTAGTTGGAGAAGCTCTATCGGGAAATTGCAGTTCGAAGGTATTCTGAACTTGTTTTAAGCTTTTAGTTTGCAGATAAGTTGTGACCATGAGAACGCGCTGCCTTCGTGTAAACTGCATGATAAGGGTTTCAAAGTTATTTATAAATTTAGTAATTCAGATTCTTCATTTATATGTATCACTCGTATCTTAGATACAAAAGTTCGAATTATTTAAAAAAAATATTTGCAATATCCTTCGACGTAAAAAGTAGCACATTGGTTAAAGCAAGAGGAGCTATCTGGCTGGGAGAAATGATCATTCCGCGCAACCCATTTTGCTGTACCCTTCAGTTAAAAGCAGATGCTTAAACACTAAATCGTTTAAACATGAATAAATTTGAACGTTAATAAAGAATAATTTGCTATATTAAATCAAACAGATCCAAAATATCTCAATTTTTGGAGGAGTTAGTACAATCTAAAGTTGGGTGTACTTTTTTGTGGGACATATGGTATATATATATATATATATATATATATATATATTATTGTAACTAATTTTGAAATAACTTGATCCATTTTCTTTATGATATTAAAGTAAACATAAGATTATTGAGTGTCTAAAAAAATTATAATATTATATAAATACACACTTAGATGCTAATCATATTTTATACATATCTTCTTGTGGTCTAAGGAATTCGATTGATTGTTTGAATATTTTCCATTTCGTCTCCATAAATTCTTAGTTTTAAAATTTATGTATCTCCCTATTACTGCCTATATAATACTGTGAGGCTAAGTAAAACTAACCAATATCTAGTCAGAACACGCTTGCACAAAATTTCATACTCTTTTGTAAAATAGAAGAAAAGCGAGTGAGACCATAAATTTACAAAAATACCACATCCATCAATATTTTGAGCTTCGCATCGAAAGCCAGTGAGACCGAATTTGTGAAGCTGAATTTAAAGTCTAAGTGGCTCGTGATTTGAAGTAACTGTTAAGGTCTCACTGGCTTAAAATTTTCTGTTCAAAATTATTTGCATAAAATTAATTCCAGGTTACCACGCGATGGTGAGCCAGCCCTTGCAATATGGAAGAAAATATTCATATACAAAATATTATAAAGAAAAGGATATGAAGATTATAATGGAAATCCGATTAAATATGGTAGCGGTGAAAGAAAACTATAAAGGAAAAAATAAGGACATGAAGTGTGAAGTATGCAGGAGACAGAATGATACGAAAGGAACACTTGTTTCAGTGTGAAAAACTAAGAAACATAGTGGGGGAGATGATGGGAGCAGAGAATATAAAAAAAACAGAAAGTATCAAAAATTATATGGTAAAAATAATGGAAATTATAAGAAGACTTTGTTGACAGTAAAGGTTTAAGCACATAATAGGAGATACAGTGTAGAGGCTCTGCACCGGAAACGTGTGCTGATCCGCAGGTTCAAGTAGGCAATTTCTGAAACCTGGAACCTGGAACCTTGAAATTTTGGATTTGACTACCAAATGGAGACACTAAAAGTCACTATGATTTTTAGTTAGTTTGATATCTAAACTGTATGGAATCATGTGAGACATCCCAGATTCCCAGCTAAATGCCATTTTGGCGGTCATCTTTGAAAATGATCGTCAATTTCAGGCCGATTTTAAACATGTCTACTATTGGGTTGTAGGCTTGTAGCTCATTATTAATTGATGCTACAGATATTTACCACGAGTTAAAAGTTGTTTAAAATGGCATTTCACTTATGCTGATGAATTTGTAGTCGGTTCTTTTATAGAGAGTTTGATATTGTGGGAATAATATAGAAAAAACACATGTTTTCTCCATTTTTTTAACATTCCTTTTATATAGTTCAGTATACGGTAATTTTGAATACTTCAACGGAGTGACCAAAATACACATGCGGTCACTTAGCCTGATATATGAACTGTGGAAAATAATGAGAACATGTTCTAAAATTAATTATTATGTGCCATTTTGGGAGTATTTTTAAATGCTGCCAAATTCAGCCTGATTTTGAACATATCTGATATTGTGATATTGGGCGATAGCTCAAAATCCGTGAGTGCTAGACGTATTTATCACAAATTCTAAGTTTTTTAGAGTTACATTGTATCATACATAAATTGATGCAATATTTGACTGTCTTCAATAAAAAAAAATTTATACATCATAATATATTACACTAATAACTAGCAACAATAGTCATTTCAAATTACTTTTGGCAATCATTAAGATTAAACTTAACACATCTGATGACCATCAAACAATCACCAGCAGAGGTAAAGAGGTTGCCTTGTTCTTGCGTGACCAAATAAAAGGTTCAATTCATGAAGAGTCTTTGCCGCCACACCCTACATTTCCCTCATCACTCGAAAGCCTCACTAAGTTTTTGACAGTCTCACTTGGTGGTAAGGATATAATCAAGAATTCATGATATAATCAACGCTGCGACTGGCGGTCAAGTGCTAACTCCCAAGCACATGCTACTTCCTTGTGTCATTAAAACCCTCACGGGAAATGTTGAACTGATCAAAACAGTGAATCGACTGGGACACTCATGTTCGTATTCACGTTTGGAAGAGATTGACACAGCACTTTGTATTGAAAAGATATGCACTGTCAACAGTGATACAGTACCTCTTCCTTCAAGCATACATTCATCTGTTCCAATTGTACTTGCATTTGACAACTTTGATAGACAAGAGAAAGTACTCAGTGGAGCTGGAACTTCACATCGCGTCAATGGCATAATTGTTCAACCCACATCTCTTACATGTGCACCATCAAAACCATCAGCAACTGTAATGAAGAGAGACAAGAAGCGAACAATCCAGGAAAATGAACAACTTGCAACGTACACTATCGGCAAAAGAAAAAGTCCATCACCAATCGTCCCAGCCGACCTTTCCACAACATTTGCTACTTCATCTTCAAGTGTACATCATCAAAACTTACTGAGGGTAATGGTGCGTAAGCATGACACAGTGAATCGGAAAATCAGCTCCTGAACAGGCTTTAGCATTCTGACACGAGGCGGCATTGAAGTATCAAGCGATTCGGTTGGCTACTTGTCAACGATCAACACTTCCGCAACAGAAATGTCAACTGTGCATGAAATTTTATGCCAAGCTATTGCTATTCAGTCTTCACTAAACCTTACAATTATCGCTGTGGTCTTTGATCAGGCTCTATTTGCAAAGGCTACAGAAATAGCATGGAATGATATAAACAAGTTCGGAAGCATTATACTCATGATGGGAATTTTTCACACAATGTGCAACCCAGTGGCGGCTTTTCAGAGGAGACATGGAGAGGCCGAGCCTCCTTTGTTTTTATCACTATAAACTACGAAAGAGGATTTTATTGATAGTATTAATTCTATACGATCGTGACATGCAGAAAGTAGGGCATCTAACACTTTGTAATCTATTGTATTATAGACAATTTTGGGGCTCCCTACTTTCCCTGACCACCAGCCGCCACTGGTGCAATCTAATGTCAACAATAGGTAAGATGTTTGGAGATGCAGGACTTCGTGATTTAGCTGTCGAGTCAAACAAACAAACAAACACTTTATTTCAGACTCAACAGGTACAAACATTATACAAGAGGTCCATAAAAGATTAAGAGATAATTGTCTGGAGCACTGACTAAATAGGCCAGTGAATCACTCTGTATAATGAACATACAATTGCCTACGCCAATGCTTCCAGATTTGAGATGTATGAAATATATCAGACTAGTCCACTAACCATGGCTTCTATTATCTTATTGACTAACTCAACAAGCCGTGATAAATCTAAATACAAAATTGCGAATGACAGCATACTGACACTAGAAGGAGCACCATTTATAAATCTTGGAGTTCTTGATAAACTCCTAAATATTATTATATGCAACATATAATTTTCTCAAATTATACATCCTGTAGTTCCACCACAAATGAGCTGTATATAATGGAGTACAAAAAGTTTTGAACAAAATCAACTTAACATTTAATGTACACATGAATTTTTGGGTCTTTCCTGTTTCATTAACTGTTTCCGATTTTTATGAAAACAACGTGATATGTACAGTTTTTCACGCTGATTTCAAAATTATAAACCATTTCATCGAGAAATACTTAGGTTAGGTTAGGTTAGGTTAGGTTAAGTTAGGCTTATTAGCATTTGATGTTTTCTAGGACACTGTTTTTCTTTCGGTATTAAGTTATATTCTTGTAAAAAATTTACTGCATTTTCTTCTGTCTCAGTCTTCCTATATAATTCTATAAAATTAAATTTGTCAGTCATTGGAAAGTAAAAAGATGTTGATCTATGCTTGCAGCGGAAGAACAAAATAGATGCGCAACGCCACCGTTTAAAAAATAGCCTAGCCTATGCTTGCAGTGATAGTCTATGCTTGCAGCGGAAGAACAAAATAGATGCGCAACGCCACCGTTTAAAAAATAGCCTAGCCTATGCTTGCAGTGATTACACCGCTCTAGTACTTTTTGTAGTATTCTATAATTTACTTTCATTTCGAAAAAACTTATTTTTAGAATCAGCGTATTATTTTAAAATTTCTATAGCCTACGCTGTTTCAAACATTTGCTAGTTTCTGCACATTACAACTTTTTGGTTATATATGTCTCGATGAAATGGTTTATAATTTTGAAATCAGCGTGAAAAACTCTACATATCACGTTGTTTTCATAAAAATCGGAAACAGTTAATGAAACAGGAAAGATCCGAATTTTTCTAACCAAAGTATTTCCCTAAGCATATAATCGTCTACATTGCCTTAGAACAGGGGTGGGCAACCTTTTTAAGTGAGCGTGCCAAAATCGTCAAATCTTTGATGCAAAAGTTAATCTTTACCATTTTTTAGCAGAAAACATTAAGTTAAAATATAAAACTCAGCGAAGAATTTGGATATTTATTTATTTTAATTTTTTTTAAGGTGAGCCCGGGGAATCGCGTGCCGGAAAAAAGTCGTTGGCGTGCCACGTTTGGCACGCGTGCCAAGGGTTGCCCACGCCTGCCTTAGAATATCACAGTTATCTGAAAAACTATCAGTTAGTATGTGGCCAAGATACTTAGTCTGGGTTACTTCTGACAGGACCATACCATTCAATTGAAATTCAGGAAATTTTATATATTTGTAGGCCTTGGTCCTCATAATCATAACATGACTTTTAGTAGGACTATATTTTATGTCGTTATCCTTCTCATACCTTTCACACACCTTCAAAAGTGTGCTGAGCCTTTTACAGATGGAGAAATAAGAACTAGATCATTTGCATACATCAGATGATTAACAATCATTGTACCAATATAGTAGCCTATTTTACAGGTGTTCAGCACAACAGATAGATTATCCATATAAACATTGAATAAGTAGGGGTATAATATCCCTCCCTGCCTGACATCAGTGGTCACAGAGAATGGCTCTGAATTAACCCCACCCCATCTTGCAATCATTGTCTGGTGATTATACCAGAATATTAATATACGGTCAGTCAGCAGGGTCAGGGAAGGAAAACAGTACAACTGGTCTGTCCGATTTCATAAACTAATGTATGAAGCCTTGATGAGGTTAGCGTGGGCAAGCTTTTTGGAGTGGCTTCAGACCAACCACCATGAAGATCTTTCTAAGTTGAATGGCAATTGCGCTTTGTTCGAGCTTCACACCAATACGTGTCATGCAATACACAAATGTGCCTTAAATGACAAATCCTGTAACAGAATTCTCAACTTGTTTACGGATTACCTGAAAGTCTTACGACACAAGAGAGGATCACTATTTGTGTTCTGGATGACTTACATCGAACTGGCGGAGATCTTGCTTGGACTACTTCGTGCCGATCGTGAAGGTGACTGGTACCTATATCTATCGTGCATTCGAGAGATGATCCCTTGGTGCTTTGCAATGGACAAAATTAACTATGCAAGATATCTTCCTATTTACTATGCTCAGGTGACACAACTGGAGGAGTGATGTCCGGAGTTGCACGATCATTTTCAAAATGGTGGATTCTCTGTTCAGCTCAAGCATGCAAATTCTTTTGCTCGAATCGCTGTGAAAGTAGGAGAAAGCAGTTGGGAAATAAAACCATGTTCGTGATGTGTGGAGACCACTGTTTCAAACTTATCCATGATGAATGTTCAAATATTGATGCTCTCACTTCAAAATAAGAGGAAGCTGATACACGCCTATTGTTGCATGCGAAACATGCTGCTGGAAACTATCCAACTCTAATCTGCATTGCAGTTGATACAAATGTGTTCATCATTTGTCTAAGCCTAAGCCGAAAGATCAAGAGCCGAATCTTCATTAGGTGCGGCATTAAAACTCGTGTGAGACTGACTTGTTGATATCACTACGTTTGCCGCAACACTAGGAGATGATATTTGTACTGCGTTGTTGGGACTTCATCCGTGGACAGGGGTGTGATTCTCTAAGTGCATTGTCAGGTTAAGGGAAGCTGAAAGCCCTGAAACTCCTCTGGCGAGATGAGAAGTTCAGGAAAGCATTTTCATCTCTCAGTACTAGCTGGAAACTTCTCACAGAAGTATTCAACATCATACAAGAATACACTTGCCAGCTATACTGAAAAAACACAAAAGTGGTCTATGTTAATGAGTTGCGGTACCAAATATTCCGTGGCAGAGGAGGAGACATCGAATCTGGACAGCTTCCACCATGCGAAGATAGTCTACTGCATCACACACTTCGAGCAAACTTTCAGGCCGCCATCTGGAAGCGAAGTCTTGAGAATTCACCATGTATTCCTGACCCTACTAAAGGACATGGTTGGACAACAAACGAAGAAGGAAATCTTGTAATCCAATGGATAACAGGTTCAGCAGCAACAGAAGTTGTCCTTGAGCTACTATCATGCAAGTGTTCTCGATTGTGCCAACCGTCTAACTGCACCTGTATTCACAATGGTTTGAAATGTACGTCCGCCTACAAGCTGGCAACTTGCTCTAACATAGCTGATGATAACAAAGAGCTACAACAGGACTCTGATGATTGTCGTGATAGATGTGATGAGTAAAGAGGAAAATATTTTATGATTGCCAAAAGTAATTTGAAATGAATGTTGTTACTAGTTATTAGTGTAATATATTACGATGTATATAATTTTTTTTATTAAAGACAGTCAAATATTGCATCAATTTATGTACAATGTCATTCTAAACAACTTATAATTTGTGATAAATATGTCTAGCACTCACGGATTTTCAGCTATAGCCCAATATCAGATACATATGTTCAAAATCAGGCTGAATTTGGCGGCATTTAAAAATACTCCCAAAATGGCACATAATAATTAATTTTAGAACATGTCATTATTTTCCACAGTTCATATATCAGGCTAAGTGACCGCATGTGTATTTTGGTCACTCCGTTGAAGTATTCAAAATTATACTGAACTATATAAAAGAAATGTTGAAAACCGTAAAAAACAATGTGTTATTTGCTATATTATTCCCAATATATCAAAATCTATATTAAAAAAATCGACTACGAAGTCATCAGAGTAAGTGAAATGTCATTTTAAACAACTTTTAACTCGTGGTAAATATCTGTAGCATCAATCAATAATGAGCTACAGCTCAGCAGCAGACATGTATAAAATCGGCTGAGTAGTATGCCTAGTAGTATGGGCGCACAATGTATGAGTGCAAATGCAATTGCAAATGTTACATAATGTTGCAAGAGTGCCCCCACCCCCTGGGTGGCACCCCCACCGCCCTTGGTGCCAAACCCCCACCCCCTTTGTTGCAAGGAACCTCACCCCTTTGTTGCAAGGCACCCCAAAAATGGGGAGGGAGAATGTTACAACTTGGAGTTATCTCCCAAGCTGCAATGAACCTAACCTAAGAGAGAGAAGTGGTCGCCCGGCAGGAGCCGTGCGCATACTAAGACTTCAGCCGTACCGCCGCTCTCTTATAGGGCCCCTAATTAGCCAGTTGGCTTAGAAGGCTGAGTTGCCAGTTTGCGTTTATTTATTTAATTAAGTATATATTAATCAGGCAGTTGGCTTAGAAGGCTGAGTTGCCAGTTCGCGTTTATTTATTTAATTAAGTATATATTATTCTGCCAGTTGGCTTAGAAGGCTGAGTTGCCAGTTTGCGTTTATTTATTTAACTAACTATATATTAAAAAGCCAGGTGGCTTTTCTTAGAAGGCATAAATGGCATGTATATAACATTCGAACAAATAAAAGCGTACATACACTCAATGACTGTACGCCCCTATTATCACATACACACACACACACACACACAATTCGTACTGAAAAAATAAATAAATAAATGAACAATTCGTACACACACACACACACACACACACACACACACAATTCGTACTGAAAAAATAAATAAATAAATGAACAATTCGTACACACACACACACACACACACACACCAATTCATCTTTGAAAAGTTCTTGCCAGAGAACATTTCGTACGGAAAAAAGAAAAAAGAAATAAATAAATAAATGAACAATTCGTACGTAAAAAGAAAAAATAAATAAAAAAAATCACCGAAGAATTCGTACACACACAAACATACACGCACACGCACACACGCACAATTCGTACGGAAAAAATAAATAAATAAATGAACAATTCGTACGGAAAATAAAAAATAAAAAAAAATAAATAAATCAACGAACAATTCGTACACACACACACCGAATTGTTCGTTGATTTATTTATTTATTTTTTATTTTTTATTTTCCGTAGACTTTTAGGAGCGCCAACAGGAGATGGCGAAATTAGGGCTACGACTTTTTAAAGGAGCTCACCCATCACCCATCAATAGAAGATTGAGGGAAATCTTTGTTTACTGTGAAACACAAGTTATTTATGCAGAAACTTTAAATATATTTACAGTATTACGTCGATACAATATATGAGAAAGAGAAAACTTCATCAACTTGAGTAGTCTAAGCATCATCATCCTGTTTGCATATACGTTTTGTGTTTCGTATTTATCAATTATTACGAAAGAATTCTTTTAGAACTTGAAGAGCCTAATCATTTTCATTAATCAGTAAAGTAACATAAATATCATCAACTGTTGCTGCAAAATAGAAGTCAACATCTTCCTTCCTTGACTAATCAATTTTAAAATTAGAAAGAGCCGTGTTGAGCAGAAAACTGAGATTTGTTTATAAAAAACGTCTGAACAGGTAGCGAGAACAACGTGAAAAAAGTGTTAGCAGCTGACGAGGAAGCTTCTAAACAGTGGCTGCATCCTCCAGCGCAGGACACGTCAACGCGAAGAGGCGACGTCAAACCAAAACATCAACGCGCTGGTGGCCAAACTTCCTCAAATCTCCGTGCAGCGGGCTGTCTACGGTTGGCCAGACTGGCAGTCGACGGCCTGTTGCGTGGCACGGTCAGAGTGCCGATCGGCTCCCGGGGCCGGACCTATTCTCAGCGTGCTATTTTTTCAATTACAGGGAACAATTGCGTGCTCCCCGAACTACTCTTGGCGACATTAAGACTAATCCAGGCCCCACTACAACTTACACATGTCACCATACACAAAGACATAGACACAATAGCACCATGAGACACATACAGAAGTATAATATTAACATATTACAGTACAACGTAGATGGCCTCACAAACAAAATCATGCAGCTTAGGGAATTCGTACACAAACAAAACATTCACATAGCACTTATACAAGAAACAAAACTAAAACGCACACACAAAAACACCCACCATCCCTGACTTCACGGCGATCCGTCAAGATCGTACTGGGGGTAACGGGGGTGGACTCATCACTTACATACGTAAAAGCATTAGCTACACTGATGCTACCCAAAACATTACAAACACAATCCAAGCAGATAACACGATAGAAATACAGGCAGTTAACATTAAAACACGCGCAAAACACAACACCACACTAATCAACATTTACATCCCACCAGATAGTTCACCTCAGGTGCCAGCCAATTACAATCCACAGTTACACAATCTTGCCTCTCTCACTAATGTCATCTTAGGAGGAGACTTCAACGCCAAAGACACTAGTTGGTACCTGCACAACCAAAACAACACCAGAGGCGCCAACATAGCCACACAACTAAACAGCCTCTTCATTCTTAACAATACAGAAGAACATACACACATACCACATCAAGCAGGATACTCAAACTCCTCCCCAGACATAACGTTCTGTTCCCCCTCACTAGCAACACATACACAATGGAGAACAGAAAAACAACTGTCATCAGACCACCTGCCCATCATCATTACAACACATTCTACACTCTGCCCCAACAGCCTTAGGCACACTTACAGAAATTACAAGAAAGCTGATTGGGAACAGTTCAAAATACAGACTGAGGAACAATTCACCACATTAAACAGCACACCCATCATAAACATCGATACAACACTCAAGACATTTAATCAGATTATCAATAATGCAAACAAATACATACCCAAGGGCAACATTAGGAAATACAACCCAAATTACACTAGAGAAATAGCCCACCTCATAAGGCAACGTAACAACCTCAAACATAACACACAAACACCACACACAGAAGCCATAAAGCAGCAGATACAACAGCTCAACACAGAAATAAACAACAAACTCAAAGAAAAACAAACAGAAACATTCAGGGAATTCATAACAACACTAAACCACTCCACAGATACATACAGGCTATACAAGACTATAAACAGCATTACCCACTCTAACAGCGGCATTCACACCTCACACGCGGCTATCTGTCGCAGCCAAAATAATATCCCAACATACACACAACAAGCTAACATTCTAGTTAATCACTACGCAAAGATAAGTCACTTAAACAGAGACAACAACCAGAAACACGCAGACAAACAAACAGCCAGACACAAGAAAACCTACAGACTCGACACGACCATTACACCCTTCAATACAGACCAGACCACCAAGATCATCAAAAACATTAAAAATTCGAAGGCTACTGGACCAGACAACATATCTAACATACACCTTAAACACTTGGGCCCACAAGGAATACTAGCTCTCACAAATATCAGCACATATTCATACCAACACTGTATTATTCCTGACATATGGAAACAAGGTAAAATTATTACACTACTCAAACCAAACAAAAATCCAACAGAACCAGCTTCCTATAGACCCATTACTTTACTATGCACACCTTCCAAAGTAACAGAAAGACTAATCTTACAAATCACCAACCCACACATACCACTATCGCCTACTCAACATGGATTCAGACCTCACCACTCAACCACGACATTACTCACTAACCTGACGCAGCACATCATGGATGGCATCAACTCTAGAAGACCAGCTCAACGTACACTATTAGCAACAATAGACATTAGTAAAGCATTTGATGCTATCCCACGCTTCCCTCTCATAAACAAAATACTCAACACAAACATGCACAATAACACCAAAAGGTGGCTGAGCAACTATCTCTCAGGAAGATACTCACATGTCACATTTAATGGCAAGTCATCCAAAAACAAGCTTTTTCCGAACGGGGTCCCTCAAGGCTCTGTTCTCTCTCCAACACTCTTCAACTTATACATGCATGACATTCCAACACCCATAGATAACAAGCTTACCTTATCATCATATGCAGATGATATCACTCTAACATCCACCCACAACAACATCGACACCGCTACAAATAACCTACAAACATACATAAACAGTATACAAGACTGGCTCACACACAATAGACTCAAAGTAGCGCCCACAAAATCAACCATCACCTTGCTTACAAGCAACACAAAAGAACACCAGGTAATTCCACAACTTACACTAAACAACATCAACATTCCACACACTCACAGAACCAAAATACTAGGTGTCACATACAACACATCATTATCTTTTGCAAACCACATTCAGGACATTAAAAACAAATGTACGTCAAGACTTAACACGCTTAGGGTACTAACAGGCACAAACTTTGGACACCAGCAGGAAACAACATCACTCATCTACAAACAATATATTCGCTCAGTTATGGACTATGCTAGCCCATGCTGGGCACCCATTATCTCAAACACACACATAAACACCTTACAAACAATACAAAACAACGCACTTCGTATCATTACAGGATGCACTCAAACAACACCAATAGAACACCTGCACACAGAAACAAAAATACTAAAAGTTAGGGAACATTTAGACATGAGGGGAACACAATTCATGGCAGCAGCGACAACTAACCCACAACACCCTTGCCACTACATGTACAATCATGCACCAACACCTCGCACCATTAAGGTAACACCAGAGAGACATTATAACCAAATACTCCATTCCATACCACGCCCCACAGACATCACACAGTACAGAAAACACATACACACACACCTAACCCACAAAGCACTGACACGACTCGGTCCGAATGCGGTCCTAGGTGCGAAGCCGCCGCCCATTAACAGGTCAGAGATCAGCCTGAGCAGATCGGATCGAGTTAACTTAGCACGATTCCGATGTGGACATCACCCCAACTTATGGACATATAAACACAGACTAGACAACTCCATAGACGACACCTGCCACCTGTGCCAAGAAACACCACAAACAATTGAACACATTATGACGGACTGTACCGCTCTAGCACAACAACGAACACAACACAACATCACGAGTGCGCTGAACCTCTGGTCCACTCCGGAGAGGGCGATCGGTTACCTGCGTGCCGCCGGCTTGCTCGATCAGGGTGGGCTGATCGGCTAAACAACAACAACAACAACGATTGGTGGTGAAATCAACCATCAACCAACTCCTGGTAGACCGTCACTAAATACGTCCAGTAGACAGACCTATTAAACAAATAGGATTATTGCAGCAATCGATCATGTTGTTTATCTCCTTTCTTAGTTGACGTATGAGTTGCCAGTTTGCACTATTTATTTAACATATATTACGCCTCAGAAATCCGCTTTAGAAACCAAACAAATGATATAATTAAATACCTTGTACAAACAAAATGAATTGAATAAAACACCAAACACATTACGCTTTATTTAGACAAATTATTTAATTTCACAAAATATATAGAAAAAATATTACATTCCTATATACGCTACCTAACCACACAAAACATCACACGTGGTTGTCCTGAAAAAAAAATAAACATCAACAATCCGATAATCAGTCCGAACTTGAACCATTATAATTAGGATCTTCCACAAATATTTTTTATTTTAATCCGTACAAAGCATGACACTGAATTGCCCTGAAAAAAATAAACAACAATTAGCACACCTATAATATATATATATATATATATATATAAAGCAAAAAGCAAATTTGAAGAGGAATTACTTCCTAACATTGATCAAAACTTTTTATACTTCATAAACTAATGCCTTAAAATAAAAACGTTTGACTTTTAATTAACTTAAAATTATAAAACGGACTAAAATACAAAACGAAGCATATAATTCCATTATTTACACGCCGCCAAAAAAATAATCTTTATTATTCTACTTACACACGCTCCGCTATACTTTATAAATAAGTGACCGCGAAAATATCCACTTTCAGATGAAATTTGATGGGAGCCATCATGAAAAGCTGCTACAATAATCTGATAAGGAACGAGAAGCGAAACTGCTTGCAAAGGGGTAGCACATTCCATCTTACTATTTAAATAATCGAGCCGGCCGTACAATGCATGACACGGAGTTGTTCTGAAAATATAAACAACAACAATTAACACCTAATATGTATATTGTCGTGTTTTACATTTTATTATTTATTATAATTTATTTTATTTCATTATTTCTTTATTTTCTTTCCTCTTTCGTTTATCTTAATTTATCGTAATTTCACATTTATTATTAAACATTATAATCTTCATTAAACAAGCAATTATTAATATTCTTAATTTAGACATTACTACACTTGCATCACCCCCTAGAAAATAAGCTTTTCACTCGGAAAACTTATTAATATCGTTTAAGAAATTTATTTGTTTATTCAACATATTTATTTTGCAAATTTTGTTTTTCGTTAACAAAATTCAAGTTAGATAGAGAAGAAATTAGAATGAAAAATTCCACACATCAGATATTTTGTATCATTTTATAAAAATCGAAACCAAACTTTGTAATTTTCACATTTGCATAAAATAACATTTCACACTAATAACCAAATTTACAAAATGTAACAAATCTATAACGTGCCAAAAATAATGGAAAATTTTCTTAACATTGGTTACACAAATTTCAAGTTCACAATCTACTATTCCAGCGATTCCTCATCAAAGATCGCTTTACATTCGAAACAATTATTTATATAGTTATACAGTTACTATCAGGGCAACATAGAAAGAACAAGAAAATATTTATATAAAATCCTGACCAGAACGTACATACTATTTTCAAGAAAAACACAACAAACATGGGCAATAATCGCACCCTTTCACGTAAAATTTCATTACATAATAATCAGTACATTGATAGCTGGACGTTGTTTAGATCACAATCCGCACGCTGACAACGGACTTCTTCAGTTTTCAATCGCAGCCTCCTGCTCTCTTCGCTAGAATGCAAGGGATTGCATCAACATGCAACATGTCAACACGCTTTAGGTTGGTTCCGCTCTCTCTCCAAATGGCGAAAAAAAAAACAAGAGAGACGTCCAATTCTAAAAGGATCATGTGAGAAGATATCTGAAAGCGCGACCGCGCACCTGAAATGGACGGGATTTGCAATTCTAGAAGTCAATGAATCAACTCGCCTGTCTCATCTCAACTTTTGTCGGTGAACGCTGCTCTTCCTACGTACTGCTGAGAGACTCTCTACTGGCAATAATCAAACGATCACTTCGCCGTAGGCCGTTTCCCAACGAACCTACTGTATGTCTGTATGGACAGTAAAGCCTAAGGCACTCGTTCAAGCTCTCGTGGCTTGCCTACCGAGTGCTAAAACACATATTTCGCGAAGCATCGAGCAGCGTGACCAGCTACTGCCCGAAAATTACCAGTAGACCATCGAAACTGTCCTGCGCCAAGTCCTTGCTCAGTTTCCTTCTCTGTCTCTTCTCTACACATCTCTTCTCTCTCTCTCTCATTCGTGATCGATCACCTACCGGGTCGACTAAACTCAATAAATGGAATTCGGATCCAACTTACGTGCCTCGAAATCGAGCCTCCTGAAATTTTGAAAAAAAGTTATTCGAAACGATTTATACTGCTACTGATTATCATTTCCTACTTAATTTACCGAATTTTCTCGACAGTTCACTTCGAAACAATAACTACAAATTTGCTCTAGCCAAATTCACGGAAAAACTATTACAAATTTTACAGAATTCACAACATTTTAATCACAGCCTAGCTACTAGTAAGGTCACTTGTGGCAGTTACATCGGAGAAGATAAAAAAAGTCATAAAACACACGAAACAACATTGTATAGTGTAAATATAAAAGCGCCCATACAGAGTAACTGTTTTTATAATTTAACAAATATTATTATTCAAACAACCTTCAGAAATCACATCGATACATTTAAATACAAAGGACAAAAATGAGCCCCAGAAACTTCATGTAATCAATTCTCTGAAAATCATAAACCCTCTTACACTTTGGGGGAAGCACGGGAAGCACACTAAGACGCCACAAAAATGTTACTGGCCATCTAGAAGGATCCATCTCCGGTTAACACTCTAGCCAATGTTTCAACTGCATTAGTAAATCCGACTGAAGTTTCAAACAATAATAATTTTCCAAACAGGTAGTAAATAAAAAAAATTTAAATATTAATGCAGAAAATTATTTTAATACATTAATTCCAACTTGAAAAGCTAAATTTCATAGGAATCACACTCGCAATTCACAAATTACACCTGATAGACAACTCTCTCCTGCAATACAAAACCCAGTATGGTTTGTAAATTACAAAAATCCCAGTAATTTATCGTTTCCAAGTGAAACTGCAAATTTTACATCGTTATTCTAAATAAGAACAGATAATATGAACTAAAAAATACACACAACCTACTATGTAAACAAAAACAAAAACAAAAAACAATCACTGTATAATAAGACTGTTTGCATTGTGTTGTAAGCGAGCCTCTATAAAAATATTCCTAACCGAATGAAACTGCACTACATCGGGAAACAATTTTTGTTACATTTTCTATGCAAACGCGCGAAAAAAAAAAAAAATTCATTATTTATACCCAAATTAAAATGTCAATCCAAAACACCCCTTATCGCAATAAAATCTAAATTCAGAATAAAAATTTAACCATTGTCATTGAAATGGAAGAAAAACAAATAGATAAAAATCGGGCCACCTATAAAAATAAAAATGAATGAATATATAAAAAGGTAAAAAACCAGAAATTAATATATCAACAGAATTTACTACACCAATTCATGTATTTCAAATAAAAATTTATAATAATTTGCAGATGTAAAATATATGTTCTAAAACTTGAGACATGCCAACGTAACCCACACTTATAAGACCCACAAAATAAAAATAAAAATTAACGCCGCAGTTTTAAGTCTATAATTAATAAATTTATCGTTTTGCGTGGAAAGAACAATTAAGAATTTAATTGATAACATTTGTGCCTATTAGGGAAATTCCTACAGTTGGCACATCAGCCAGTGCCTCCGGGCATCAGTTGATACTGTGTACATGTGTCTCAAGTTTTAGAACATATATTTCACGACATCTGCAAATTATTATAAATTTTTATTTGAAATACAGGAATTGGTGTAGTAAATTCTTTTGATATATTAATTTCTGGTTTTTTACTTTTTTATATATTCATTCATTTTTTATTTTTATAGGTGGCCCGATTTTTATCTATTTGTTTTTCTTCCATTTCAATGACAATGGTTAAATTTTTATTCTGAATTTAGATTTTATTGCGATAAGGGGTGTTTTGGATTGACATTTTAATTGGGGTGTAAATAATGAAATTTTTTTTTTCGCGCGTTTGCATAGAAAATGTAACAAAAATTGTTTCCCGATGTAATGCAGTTTCATTCGGTTAGGAATATTTTTATAAAGGCTCGCTTAAAACAATGCGAACAGTCTTATTATACAATGATTGTTTTTTTTTGTTTTTGTTTACATAGTAGGTTGCGTGTATTTTTTAGTTCATATTATCTGTTCTTATTTAGAATAACGATGTAAAATTTGCAGTTTCACTTGGAAACGATAAATTACTGGGATTTTTGTAATTTACAAACCATACTGGGTTTGTATTGCAGGAGAGAGTTGTCTATCAGGTGTAATTTGTGAATTGCGAGTGTGATTCCTATGAAATTTACCTTTTCAAGTTGGATTGAATATATTAAACTAATTTTCTGTATTAATATTTTAAAAAAATTTATTCACAGGCTGTTTGGAAAATTATTATTGTTTAAAACTTCAGTCGGATTTACTAATGCAGTTGAAACATTGGCTAGAGTGTTAACCGGAGATGGATCCTTCTAGATGGCCAGTAACGTTTTTGTGGCGTCTTAGTGTGCTTCCCGTGCTTCCCCCAAAGTGTAAGAGGGTTTATGATTTTCAGAGAATTGATTACATGAAGTTTCTGGGGCTCATTTTTGTCCTTTGTATTTAAATGTATCGATGTGATTTCTGAAGGTTGTTTGAATAATATTTGTTAAATTACAAAAACAGTTACTATGTACGGGCGCTTTTATATTTACACTGTACAATGTTGTTTCGTGTTTTATGACTTTTTTTTATTTTCTCCGATGTAACTGCCATAAGTGACCTTATTAGTAGCTAGGCTGTGATTAAAATGTTGTGAATTCTGTAAAATTTGTAATAGTTTTTCCGTGAATTTGGCTAGAGCAAATTTGTAGTTATTGTTTCGAAGTGAACTGTCGAGAAAATTCGGTAAATTAAATAGGAAATGATAATCAGTAGCAGTATAAATCGTTTCGAATAACTTTTTTTCAAAATTTCAGGAGGCTCGATTTCGAGGCACGTAAGTTGGATCCGAATTCCATTTATTGAGTTTAGTCGACCCGGTAGGTGATCGATCACGAATGAGAGAGAGAGAAGAGATGTGTAGAGAAGAGACAGAGAAGGAAACCGAATGAGCAGGGACTTGGCGCAGGACAGTTTCGATGGTCTACTGGCATTTTTCGGGCAGTAGCTGGTCACGCTGCTCGATGCTTCGCTAAATATGTGTTTTAGCACTCGGTAGGCAAGCCACGAGAGCTTGAACGAGTGCCTAAGGCTTTACTCTCCATACAGACATAGAGTAGGTTCGTTGGGAAACGGCCTACGGCGAGGTGATCTTTTGATTATTGCCAGTAGAGAGTCTCTCTAGAAAGAGCAGCGTTCACCGACAAAAGTTGAGATGAGACAGGCGAGTTTATTCATTGACTTCTAGAATTGTAAATCCCGTCCAATTTCGGTGCGCGGTCCCGCTTTCAGATATCTCCCCCTGATCCTTTTAGAATTGGACGGCTCTTTTTTTTTCGCCATTTGGAGAGAGAGTGGAACCAACCTAAAGCGTGCTGACCTGTTGCATGTTGATGCAATCCCTTGCATTCTAGCGAAGTGAGCAGGAGGCTGCGATTGAAAACTGAAGAAGTCCGTTGTCAGCGTGCGGATTGTGATCTAAACAACGTCCAGCTATCAATGTACTGATTATTATGTAATGAAATTACACGTGAAAGGGTGCGATTATTGTCCATGTCTGTTGTGTTTTTCGTGAAAATAGTAAGTGCGTTCTGGTCAGGATTTTATATAAATATTTTCTTGTTTTTTCTATGTTGCCCTGATAGTAACTGTATAAATATATAAGTAATTGTTTCGAATGTAAAGCGATCTTTGATGAGGAATCGCTGGAATAGTAGATTGTGAACTTGAAATTTGTGTAACCAATGTTAAGAAAATTGTCCATTATTTTTGGCACGTTACAGATTTGTTACAGTTTGTAAATTTGGTTATTAGTGTGAAATGTTATTTTATGCAAATGTTGTGAAAATTACAAAGTTTGGTTTCGATTTTTATAAAATGATACAAAATATCTGATGTGTGGAATTTTTCATTCTAATGATTTCTTCTCTATCTAACTTGAATTTTGTTAACGAAAAACAAAATTTGCAAAATAAATATGTTGAATAAACAAATAAATTTCTTAAACGATATTAATAAGTTTTCCTAGTGAAAAGCTTATTTTCTAGGGGGTGATGCGAGTGTAGTAATGTCTAAATTAAGAATATTAATAATGGCTTGTTTAATAAAGATTATAATGTTTAATAATAAATGTCAAATTACGATAAATTATGAAGACGAAAGAGGAAAGAAAATAAAGGAATAATTAATTAAAATAAATTATAATAAATAATAAAAGGTAAAACACGACAATATACATATTAGGTGTATTAATTGTTGTTTATTTTTTCAGAACAACTCCGTGTCATGCTTTCTACGACCGGCTGGATTACACTGGGCAAGAAAATTTGAAACATTTCTGTTTATTGTGATTTTTCTGTCGTTTCTTAATGATTTCGGGGCGCTGAATCCAAAAATTATATTGGTTTTGCTCTATCATCAACCGTTTCAAAAATATAGGTTATCACACTTTTCATATGGCAAAGTATATAAAGAAGGCTAACATAAATATTTTCTGAAAATAAAAACACTATTGGAAATTAATGTTTATTGAGCCAAAATTATTTGACAAACCCAAAATGGTGCAAATGATATAATATATATCATGAGGAGAACTGATAAGAGAATAACGGGCCTCGTTATGCACTGTGCGTTCCTTAAAAATGCACTGAAGAACGCGACTTCCACGTATGAACATTCTTATCCTTTCTGATCAGCGATCATACGTAGTTTCCCATCATGGAAGCATCCCAATGGCCCTGGTACATTTTCTCCATCGTTTGAATATCTTGATGGAATCTTTCGCCATGTTCTTCACTCACATCGCCCAGGTTATCACGAAAAAGTCTAGATGTGAATGCAGATAGTGTAATTTAAAAGACATACAGCACCCCATTTTGCCATAGCACTTAATCAAGTTTGACACTAACATCTTATAGTTTGGTGCTTTATGGTTGCCTAAAAACTCACGAACCACATCACGGAAAGCACACCAAGCCTCTTTTTCGATCGGAGTCATCTTCTATTCAAGGTTCTTTGAATTCAAGAGCGCCTTGACTTGTGGTCCTACAAAGATGCCAGCCTTGACTTTGGCCTCAGAGAGTTTAGGGAACATGACCCGAATCTGTTGAAAAACTTCCCCTCCAAAATCTAACGCAGTTACAAACTGCTTAATTAGACCCAACTTAATATGGAGAGGTGGTAGCAGAACTATGTCAGGCTTCACAAGAGGTTCCCTGAGTAAATTGTACTTTCCTGGTTGCAGTCCTTCACGTGGAGGCCACTGAATTGTTTTATAGTGCTCAGTTGAAGCCCTGCTATCCCACAGGCAAAGAAAACATGAATATTTAGTAAACCCTCCTTGTAAACCTAACAGGAAACCAATCATTTTGAAATCACCACACACGTCCCAGTTATATTGTTCATACCTGATTTGAGTGAGCAGTTGTTTGACATTTTCATAGTCCTCTTTCATTTGAACAGAATGTGCAACTGGTATAGATGGATATTTGTTCCCATTGTGGAGTAGAACAGCTTTTAAACTCCGAGTTGAACTGTCAATAAACAGGCGCCACTCTGAGGGTATATGTGTTAACCCAATAGCTGTGAATAGACCATTAACCTCGCTGCAATAACAGAGAGCCATTGACATCGTAGAACCTTGCAAACTCTTCATGCCGCTTTCGGTATACAGTGCTCTTGCAAGTCTTCTCCAAGCAAATTCCACTCTTTGAGTTTGGAGGTCAGAAGCTCAGACCCTGATTTCGTCAGACCCAAATCTCTAATTAAGTCGTCCAATTCCCTCTGATTTGGAAAGTGAGGGTTTGTACTGAAAGTTACTGTATATTCTTCATCATGACTGTCCTCACCAGCCGACATCTCAGATGAGCTAGCTGCATCCTCATTTTCAACCTACAAAGCAAAGAAACAAAACATAGGCATAGCTATATATGTAGAAGAGCATCAGCACTAAGAAAAATCGACACATAATGACGCACAGTCTGTAAATACAGAAGGTAAAGTTATGGATAGATACCTGTTCTGGTGGACGTGGTACTGGAAGACCTTCGCTATGTGGTACAGGAGCTATGGACGACGCTATGCTTGGATACTGAAGAGTCTGCCTTCCTTTAACTTTCCTGTACTTAGAAACATCTACCATGCAGTAGTAGCAATCGTCGTGGTGGCTCTTTGGTTCTCTCCATATTCTGGGTACGCCAAAGGGCATTGCCTTGCGTACTCCCCGCAGCCACCCTTCAAGTGTGGAGCGACAGCTTCCACAGATCACATGGGGTGCCCAGGGCTTATCTTGGTCACCCATAGGCATACCAAAATAGAGCCGATACGCGATCCAGAACTTGGTGCCTTTCACAATCTTGTGCGATACTTGCTTGGGGCTATGTAATACCCACAAACGTAGTAGAATATATCCGGCGAGTGTTTACAAGCTCTAGTTGCCATTCTCTTTACCAAGCTGTACTACATTAATCATAACCTGCAGATATAGAGAGAAGAGTTATTAAATCTGCAACAGATTACAGATTCCAGAAAAAGATGTATTCACAACACTGAAATAATGTTCGCAATAAAAAAGGATCGATAACACTCAAATCGTCAGCACAGAGAAGCACAGAAACACAGTACCTCGGTGCTGGTAACCACAGACAAACAACCTGCTTTCTTTGTGTGCTCACACTTACTGACTTCTCAGACTCTGCGCTCTTCTTTATATAGCACAGTGGAAGTTTCTGGCAATTTCTTGAGCAAGAAACTGTCAACGAACATCCGGATTGTTCTCAACAATTCCTGATTATTCTGATATTGCTGCGCCCATAATAACATTATACTGGTAAGATATGAAAAATGGATTATCTCTGAAACTATTGATGATACACACAAACCAAGGCCAGATTTGGACTCAGCGCCCACAGATGCATATAAAAACATAAAAAAAATCTATATAAACAGAATCAGTGTTACACAGTGTTATTTAAATAGCAAGATGGAATGTGCTACCCCTTTGCAAGCAGTTTCGCTTCTCGTTCCTTATCAGATTATTGTAGCCGCTTTTCAAGATGGCTCCCATCAAATTTCATCTGAAAGTGGGTAATTTCGCGGTCACGTATTTATAAAGTATAGCGGAGCGTGTGTAAGTAGATTAATAAAGATTATTTTTTTGGCGGGGTGTAAATAATGGAATTATATGCTTTGTTTTGTAGTTTTAGTCCGTTTTATAATTTTAAGTTAATTAAAAGTCAGACGTTCTTATTTTAAGGCATTAGTTTATGAAGTATAAAAAGTTTTGATCGATGTTAGGAAGTAATTCCTCTTCAAATTTGCTTTTTGCTTTATATATATATATATATTATAGGTGTGCTAATTGTTGTTTATTTTTTTCAGGGCAATTCAGTGTCATGCTTTTACGGATTAAAATAAAAAATATTTGTGGAAGATCCTAATTATACTGGTTCAAGTTCGGACTGATTATCGGATTGTTGATGTTTATTTTTTTTTTCAGGACAACCCCGTGTGATGTTTTGTGTGGTTAGGTAGCGTATATAGGAATGTAATATTTATTTTCAATATATTTTGTGAAATTAAATAATTTGTTTAAATAAGGCGTTATGTGTTTGGTGTTTTATTCAATTCCTTTTTGTTTGTATACGGTTTTTAATCATATCATTTGTTTGGTTTCTAAAGCGGATTTCTAAGGCGTAATATATGTTAAATAAATAGTGAATAGTGCAAACTGGCAACTCATACGTCAACTAAGAAAGGAGATAAACAACATGATCGATTGCTGCAATAATCCTATTTGTTTAATAGATCTGTCTATTGGACGTATTTAGTGACGGTCTACCAGGAGTTGGTTGATGGTTGGTTTCACCACCAATCGTTTGGACGCTTGGTTGTAGCCCTCATATTGGATACGCGGTGATAATGGGGTGAGCTCCTAAAAAGTCGTGGCCCCCATCTCCTGTTGACGGGTGAGCTCCTTTAAAAAGTCGTAGTCCTCATTTCGCGATCTCCTGTTGGCACTCCTAAAAGTCTATACGATTGATGGTGATGCTTTTGTGTGTGTGTGTGTGTGTGTGTGTGCGTGTACGAATAGTTCGGTTATTTACTTATTTATTTATTTATTTTTATTTTCCGTACGAATTGTTCATTTATTGATTTATTTTTCATTTTTTCCGTAAGAATTGTGTGCGTGTGTGTGTGTGTATGTGTGTGTGTACGAACTGTTCTGTGATTTATTTATTTATTTTTTCTTTTTCCGTACGAATTGTTCATTTATTTATTTTTTTATTTTTTCCGTACGAAATGTTCTCTGGCATGAGCTTTCCAAAGATGAATTGTTTGTGTGTGTGTGTGTGTGTGTGTGTGTGTACGAATTGTTCATTTTTTATTTATTTTTTTCTGTACGAATTGTGTGTGTGTGTGTGTGTACGAATTGTTCGTTGATTTATTTATTTATTTCTTTTCTTTTTCCGTACGAATTGTGTGTGTGTGTGTGTGTGTGTGTGTGTACGAATTGTTCGATGATTTATTTATTCATTTATTTATTTTTTCTTTTTCCGTACGAATTGTTAATTTATTTATTTATTTATTTTTTCTTTTTCCCGTACGAAATGTTCTCTGGCAAGAACTTTTCAAAGATGAATTGTGTGTGTGTGTGTACGAATTGTTCATTTATTTATTTATTTACTTTTCTGTACGAATTGTGTGTGTGTGTGTGTGTGTGTGTGTGTGTGTGTGTGTGTGTGAGATAATAGAGACGTACAGTCGGTGAGTGTATGTACGCTTTTAATTCGTTCGAATGTTATATACATGCCATTTATGCCTTCTAAGAAAAGCCACCTGGCTGATTAATATATACTTAGTTAAATAAATAAACGCTAACTGGCAACTCAGCCTTCTAAGCCAACTGGCAGAATAATATATATTTAATTAAATAAATAAACGGAAACTGGCAACTCAGCCTTCTAAGCCAACTGCCTCATTAATATATACTTAATTAAATAAATAAACGCAAACTTGCAACTCAGCCTTCTAAGCCAACTGGCTGATTAGGGGCCCTATAAGAGAGCGGCGGTACGGCTGAAGTCTTAGTATGCGTTCGGCTCCTGCCGGGCGACCACCTCTCTCTCTTAGGTTAGGTTCATTGCAGCTTGGGGGATAACTCCAAGTTTCAACATTCTCCCTCCCCTATTTTGGGGGTGCCTTGCAACAAAGGTGGGTGGGGGTGCCTTGCAACAAAGGGGGGTGGATGTTTGGCACCAATGAGGGTGGGGACACTCTTGCAACATTATGTAACATTTGCAATTGCATTTGCACTCACACAATTTGCACCCATCCTACTCCGCCTAAATGGCATTTAGCTGGGAATCTGGGATGTCTATCATATGATTCCATGCAGTTTAGATATGAAACTAACTAAAAATCATAGTGACTTTTAGTGTGTCCATTTGGTAGTCAAATTTTATCTGGCCCACGGACTATAGGTTGGTTTTTATTTTAAGTCACACCGACTTCGTTGTCAAACTTCAGCATGGCATCTTACTCGCCCAAAGCCAGTTAATATTTTAAATAGTTATGCATAACTAATTTAATATAGGATTATTAGCAAAATATTAATTCCTGTACTTTCATTTGCTGCGAAGAAGCTTCAATACATAGATGACATTTCATACAATTTTTGTAACTTAAATAAAGCGTACATAGTTCACTATTTGCTAACGCACCAATAGCAGTTAATTCAGCCATGTGATCATTCTACTAACCATGCTTATTTTTCTGGTAACAAACGTAAACAAATAATGCAAACATAGCATGATTGGATTAACTACCTAGATTGGTTGGCAAATAGTCAACCATGTATTTTGGTTGTTGTAACCAATTATTTTTTTCTGTCATTTAAATAAATCTTAGCATGAATCTTCCTTTAAATAATATAGTGGGCCGGCGAAAAATTGAAAAGCCCTTTTGAAAAAAACTTAACGGCGTTTTTTGTTAATAGCAGGCATCCACCTTAGATAAATACTGTAGTATTGAGGATGCCAAACAACATGTGGGTGAATGCCACTCTCAATTTTGGGTTTGAAGATCCCATACAAGGTTACAAAAGTCAAATTCTGAAAAATTCCGAATTTTTGCATTTCAGTGGTAGCTATATGTAACAACGTGTTTAAAGGTGTGTCATTAGCAAATAAAGTATATTTTTGTCATTTTATGGATAATAACACTGGTCTACAAATTTTGAAAAAGTTTGTGCTTCGGAGATAAAATGTGTTTCCTATTATGGATTTTGGGGTGCTGAAAACGAATATGACCATAAAAACAGTCGATTGGCTACAGTTTCCAAAAAAATTTAAGTTACACATTTTGCGTATATGTATACCATATATTAGTAACATACCTGTATAATGCATTCACTTATTTTGATTCAACCCGTCGCTTCTTTGCTTGTCTCTTGTATTCAACTTCTGGAGCATCTCTTGTTATTGTCCAGCTGTAGTCTGCTAACAATGATGGACTCCATTTCCACTGGTAGCTTTTCTCCATCGCGGAGATATCCTGGTGGAAATGTTCACCATGTTCATCACTGACTGCTCCGCAGTTGGCTGGAAAAAATTCCAGGTGCGAATGGAGGAAATGTATCTTTAAAGACATATTGCAGCCCATTTTTTGATAGGACAACAGCAGGTTTTCCACCAGCTCCCTGTAATTGTCAGCTTTGGTATTTCCGAGAAAATTGGTTGCTACTAAACGGAAAGCATTCCACGCTGTCTTCTCCCCACCACCTAGGACACGGTCGAACTCCTCATCTCTAAGAAGCTCGCGGATTTGTGGACCAACAAATACACCCTCCTTGATTTTTGCTTCACTGAGCTTTGGGAATTTACCACCGAGGTACTTAAAAGCTGCCCCCGTTTTATCCATAAAAAAATTTTCATGACGCCCAGTTTGATGTGTAAGGGTGGTAACAAAATCTTGCTCGATTCTACAAGTGGAAGATACTGAACATTTTTTGTTCCAGGTTCCAATGAGTGTCGGAGTGGCCAATCCTTCTTGATGTAATGAGAAGTCCTAGCCCGTCTATCCCATTCACACAGAAAACAGCAATACTTAGTGTAGCCCGGCTGCAGTCCAAGCACGATAGCAACAACTTTCAAGTCACCACAAACCTGCCACTGATGTTTGTCATAGTTTATGCAGTTCAAAAGTTGCTTCATTGTCATATGTTTCTTTCATGTGGACTGCATGACCAACTGGAATTGATGGTAATACGTTGCCAACATGCAACAAAACAGCTTTTAGACCCAACTTCGATGAATCAATGAACAGTCTCCACTCATCAGGATTGTGAATAATGTTGAGAGCTGCCATCAGACCATCGATGTCGTTGCAAGCTACAAGGTCACCTTCCATGATGAAGAATAGGACAAAATCTTTTTGATGGTCACGAAATTTACACACGCTAACATTTTCAGCGAGGAGATTCCACTGCTGCAATCTGGAGCCCAACAGCTCTGCCTTACTCTTTGGCAGTTCTAAATCTCTGATAAGGTCGTTTAATTCATTCCGAGTTATCATGTGCGGTTTAGGTGTCAAGTTATAAACAAATTCAGGATCTTGTGAAGTTGAAGGCTCACAAGTTTCGCAGATTCCTTCATTCTCCTCGTCCTCTGACTCCAGAGAGAATGAGTGTGGGGGATCAGGAATGGGTAGTCCTTCGCCGTGAGGTACCGGGCGTATAGCAGAGGGTATATTCGGATATTGTAAAATCCACTTTTTCTTCTTGCAAATACCTTTCTTGACTGGAGGCACCATGCAGAAGTAACAATTGCTGACATGATCTGTTGATTCCCTCCACACCATTGGCACTGCAAAAGGCACAGATTTCCCTTTCCGATTCAACCACTGGCGAAGGTTTGTTGCACAAGTATTGCAGCATGTGTGGAGCCCAGTTCTTCTCCTGATCTCCAATCTTACAGCCAAAATAAAGGTGATAGGCTTTCCTAATCACGGCGGTTATAGCACGCTTTTGTGATGCAAAAGTCAATTCTCCACAAACATAACAGAAGTTATCTTCACTGTTCACGCAATTACGAGGCATCTTTATTCAAATTAGGCTAAAAAAAATTCAGTTTCAAAAGCAAGCACTAAAAAGAGTTTGACAAGGGTGCACTGTATGACTTCCGCGAATGAACTCATGATGTGGCGTAATATGTAAACGCCTGTGACACATCGACGCCTTGACTCTACTGCGCTTGCGCGTAGTTATATTTTTATTTTATTTTAATAAATTAATGTAATTACATTGCATTTTAATAATTTCAAATTAGGTAAGGTTAAGTTAGGTTAGTATTCTATTTATATTAATATTAAAAACATTATGGGAAGCAATATGTTAAAATGATTCTATCTATTTTTAAATAAACAATTTACAAATACATAATGTAATAGGTAAATTTAAAATTACATTTTATTATATATACAGTATATATATATATATATTTTCATTAATTTATTAAAATAAAAAATATAACTACGCGCATGCGCAGTAGAGTCAATGCGTCGATGTATCACAGTCAAGTTAGTAGGGTGCAGGGTTGCCTGATATCTTTATAAATAGAGCCAATTGGCAATTTTAGGCATCATTTTCATATTCAATGACCCAAAATTAGTAAAGATTGACTGCTTTTATTTCCGAAGCATTTTGGCTGTAGACCAGTGTAAATGAAGGTAACTATGACTCTGGATGTCTTTATTTCCATTAAAACTACATTTAGCATGCTGGGTGAGGTGCGCATGTGCCTACTACTACCATAGTACAAGTAATAGCATACTTTCACATGTTGAATATTTTTAATGCACTGGCTGGCCAGACATTGGTTTGGTATATGCAATTAAAAGATTGCAGATAGTGACAGCTGGTAAAATAATAATAATAATACTGCTAAAGGATAGGTATGTTTCGAATTGTTTCAATATATCTGTGGCTACTACATACTGCCATTCCCACTTGTCTTTGCAGATAGGGAGCTCATCAGCAATGGACCCTGTAGCTGTCATCAAGCGCAAGAGGAAACGTCAGGATGTCAGTGAGGATTGTTGCTTCTTCTGCCAAAGCAGCGCTGATGACCTGAGCACAGCGTCAGCAGAAGGGAAAGCAAGAACTATGACTGTGGGCGATGAGAAAGAACCTGGGAGATACCTACTATCTTCATGTTTTACAAAGACTGGAAAGTCATTCCAAGGATGATTTCAATGCATTGGAACTCAAGTGGCATAAATCATGCTACTCTTTATTCACCTCTGAAGGCAAACTCAGAAGGCTGCGAAGTCAGCAGCAGACTACAGGTGCATCGGCGACCACAAAAAGTGCAGGCTCTCAGGCTTTTCCCCCAAAGCGTAGACGTTCAACAACAGTGATTGACTGCACCCTCTGCATGTTTTGCCAAAAGAAGACCACAAAGAAACTACACAGGGTGGAGACAATGGAGAAGTCAGATGACTTGATCCAGCGTGCCAAACACGATCCTGTCATGAGCATACCGTTGTCAGCGGTGAGTGATGTGATTGCAGTTGAAGGCTGCTATCATCTGGCATGTTTGGTGACATTTGAGAGACGTACTAGAAAACAAGCGGTGTCAGAGGAGCAGCAAGGGCCTGAAAATGAGTGCATGACGAAGCTGTGCAAAGACTTGACAGTAGGCCTGTCTCGTGGTCACGTATACGACATGGGAGACGTCTGGGACAGATACGAGAGTATGTGTAATGACACCGGCATCACCGTGAAATACTCCAGGAGAACAACGTTCTACGAATGTTCAAAGGCTGCTTGGATCAAACGCCAGCTATGTACGCCCATTGTCAAGGGGCCCGCTGCTGATTTACCCTGGAGAGAGCTCAGATTTCATCATCTCCAAAGCACTGGCTAAGTCTTGTGAACAAGGTCCTGTCACCTCTGAGTCAGAGTCTACTGAAGATGAAGATGCTGATGTCCGCATGTGTGCCACTAGCAGCATATTCCAAGATATGGTACACGTGGCTCTGAAGGTTCGACAAGATCTTCTTGAAACTCCTGGACACTCCGAGACATGGCAAGGTCTTGATCAGGAACATGTTGATCGCGTCATACCCGACAGTCTGTACCTGTTTCTACGATTGCTCTTTGGGGAATGGATGCTGTGGATGAGGGAAGTGAAGAGGACCAGAAAGTGAAGCAGAGTGTGTGTAGCATTGCCCAGGACATAGTCTATGCAGTCTCCAACCGACGAAAGTTGACACCAAAGCATGTGGGCTTGGGTCTTACTCTGCACCAAGCCACCCGCTCAGAAGCACTCCTAGATCTGTTCCACGCGGCAAATCACACTATTGGTATCGACACTGTAAGAAGGATAGACACCACCATCGCTCAGAACATCCTGGAGAGGTATGCTGAGAATGGATGTGTCTACATCCCTGACACCATCGTCAAAGAGAGAATGATTCACTGCTCTTGTGACAACATAGATGTCTTGGAGTCAACCTTAGACGGGAAGAACACCTTCCACAGCACTCAACTGATGGTATGGCAGAGAGGCCCCCTCCACAGCAGAGTCATGGCCAAAAGGGTGGCAAGCACAAGAGATCGAAATCTATCAAACCTGATGACCTACAGGAGTTCCAAAGGCTGGACCAGGCTACCCTCCCATCTGGCAAGAGGCCATCTCCTCCTGGCTACGACACTGACATAGACGACTTGTCACATGAACCTGAGAGGGACCGGGCACGTGCCAAGGACTTGGCCTGGGTGGTGTCACGCATCCATGATGAAGCGATGTCCGTTCCAAGCTGGGGAGCATTCAATCAATCTGTCAGCACTGCGGATCCACCAGTAACGACCGCCGGGATGTTGCCAATCCTGCAGGCACCAGCAGATGACAATGACACCATGACCACCGTCATCAATCGCTTCATGGCCATTTCTGAGTATGTCAGCCAGAAGTACACTATCATCACTGCTGATCAGCCTCTGTACAGCAGGGGTAAGGAACTAGTTTGGGCGAACTCGAAATTTGCCAGCGTAGTCTTGCTCATGGGAGGCCTCCATATCTGCTTCAACTTTCTGAAAGCCAGAGTCAGGTGTGTGTCAGGTGTGTGTCAGGTGTGTACGCGGCTAACACACCACTGAGACAATGTAGACGGCAAAGCCTACTACCGAGCTGTGAGGGGTCACCAGCTGACGTATGAGGCACTGTGGCGCATCAAGTGGCAGATGTCTGAGTCATGGCTGGCTGCAACTGGCAACGGAGATGAGAACGTCAAACAGCTTGCCCTCAATGTTGCTTCGCTTTTCAAAGACAGAGCTGACATAGATGAGATGCGTGATGCTGTTGACAACTTCTCAGACGTTTTGGCAGATAAGAAATTTCACAGTCTCATGGAGGAATTCAATGACCAGCACTCTGAAAATCCCAACTTCATGCTGTGGTCATCCTACATGGAAATGGTAGAGATCCTACTGGCCTTCATCAGAGCTCAGAGAGATGGCATGTGGAGTCTCCACATAGAAGCCTTTGCTGCAATGCTTCCTTGGCTAACTATTTATGACCACACAAACTATGCACGTTGGGGGCCGGTCTACTTGGCTGATATGAGAGGTCTTGAGAAGTCAGCACCAGAAGTTCATGCAGAGTTCTGTAATGGGAACTTTGTCGTCAAGAGGACGGCGAAGCGCTTCAACCAAGTTCCAGCTGATCAGGCAACCGAATGGATAAATCGTACATGCAAGATGCACAATGGTATCATCGGCATCACAAAGAATGACCAAGCAAGAGACAGGTTCTGCATCACATGGTCAGAGCGGTCACGCATCTCTCAAGACACAAGATGCCTCTTCAATCTTCAAGATGATGGGGAAGCCACCTTCACTCGGGTTGACAGTCTGCCTTCTCGCACTAGGCGTGACGCTCATGATGTCATGAAGCTAGTTCAGCAGTTGAAGCAGTTTGACGTCTTCAGAGTTCACGTGAGTGAAGCAGGAGATACAGATGCCGCCACTAACATCCCACTTGTTTCACTGGCAACCAAAGACACTGCACCCACAGATGTTGTGGAGAACCTGCTGACAGCTCAGGATCGAGGAAAGCAGCATGTAATCGGCTTCATGAAGGAGAGACTGATTGAACAGATAGTAGGCTTCCATGAAACGATGAAGAAACATCGGTCGAAAACCTTCGCTGATGTGTACAAAGCTACAGTTTCCACCAAGCAGAACATGCAGAAGACCCTCAAAGCTAACAGAAAGCTATTACAGCGGCTCCTGAATGCCGCGACCGCAGGTCGCATGGTGGAGATGGTCAACGTCTTGAAGCATGAACTGTCTCCAGTCCCATTTAGTCTGGCGAAGGCAGGAGGAGAGATGAATCCGACATCGAAGTCTGACCTGATGAACATCCTGATGGCTCAGCAGACCATAAGCTCATAGGTTCCAACCTCTGATCTGAAGACCTGTGTGATGATAGTTGGTCATGCACTAATCCAAGCTCTTGGCAAGCCTGGCGGCTGTCGAACATTCGGCAACTATGCGAAGTGTTCTTCAAGGCCGTGACGAGTTATTTCAATGAACACACAAGAGTTGATATCATCTTTGATCGGTACGCAGGGAAGGATCGATCAGAGCAGTTACCAGGACAAAGCGTGCAAGCAAGAAGAAACCGATTCGGAAAGTCATTGATGGCCCACAAGTTCCACTGCCTGAAGTGTGGAAAAACTTCATGGCCCTGGATACAAACAAGGCTGACCTAGCCTTGTTTCTGTCTAACGTCATCACTGAGAAGGGCAGAGATCTTCAAGAAAGATGTCAGCTGGTGACAGGGGATGGTTTCTCTGAAGCCACTGAAGTACGGTCAACCAGGCGACATGACGTTCCACTGCATAGCAACCATGAAGAGGCGGACACCAGGCTCATCCTTCACTCATGTGATGCAGCGTCCCAGGGCTATGAACGAATACTGGTAGTGTGCAGAGATACTGATGTAATGGTGCTGCTGACTCACTTCGTTTGCACCAAGATCGCTGAAGTGTGGATGCTGTGCGGAACGGCCAAGAACCGAAAATGCTACCCCGTGCACGATGTATTCAAGAGTTTGTCGCCCCCAGTCAGGGACAACCTGGTCAGCTTCCACGCTTTGACCGGGTGTGACACAGTCTCGTCCTTCAGTGGTCATGGAAAAAAGAAGTGTTGGAAGGTGTTCACTAGGGTTATAACTTTTTTACAACCTAATATTCCTGTAGTTTAATTCGATGAACTTTTGCCTAAAAACAAAGAAATGAACTTTCATTTTAATATCTTTTTAGAAAAGGTCACCCCGAAATCAAAAAATCGATTATTGCATACGTAACTTTATTGCATATTCCATGTAATATAATAAAAGAACTCACACAATAATCGTTATAATACTTGTACATATATTACTGCTTATTGCTTAGAATAAACCGAAGTTGCAGTTTGTTTTTGTTTCTGCAGGCAGCATAAAGTTCCTGCATAACTTTGATTGCACGTTCTGCACACTGATTACTTCTTGGTATCTTGAGTGGGGATGGCTCCTGCTTCCAGTGATTTTCCAATGAGTTCAATGCTTTTTTGTAAGGTTTCAATATTTCTGACAAGTTCTTGAAGTCATTTTCATTGTACATCTGATTAGTAAACCAATATTCTGCCCAGTTGTATGAAATGAATCTGCATACCTTCTCCAAAGTCTTCCTTGTTGTAGGTATAAGAATAAATGCAAGGATAGCTAGAATGGCTCTTGAATGCCACCTCGCATTGCTGATGTTTGGAATTTTCTGAAAGTTAATCAAAGGAAAATTCCCTTTTTCTTCAAAGAATCTAAACACCCGTGTTAGATGGTACAAAAACTTAATATCATCTCTCCATCCTGATTTCTCGAGGACCTCTTCTGTTCCATTAACAAACTGTGCCTTTAGTTCCTCATAATTCGTCACCAGTTGGGATACAAATGGATATTCGATGTTTGGAGAACTGGTGTTAGCACCAAGATCTTCGTCCATTACCAAACGGAGAATCCTGTCCAGAATGTGATGCTGACAACTGATAAATTGTGGTTTGCAGATACCCTTCTCTGAGAACATTCGTTGCAATTTGACAACAACTCCACTCTTTTTCCCAGTGTTAACACTTGTTGTATCAGCAACGATCATTTTTATTGCATTCCATAAGGTGTATTCATCAATAACTTTTGCAATTCCTTCAGCAATAGTTTCAGCCTTGCCATCTTTCAGACGCAATGCATCCAATTTTACTTCGGTTCTTTCATTTTTAAGTACCACTACTTGATACTCATTTTCCTCAATGCGCTTTCCATCAAAATGTAAAGACCACTCTTCCATCTGTAAATTTTCAATCATTTCCCTCCAATTTAGCAGCCTCTTTGTATGCTGACTTGTAAATTGCTGCTTGACTTGGTGTTGGAATGTCAATACCATCAAGTGACAACTGTTTGCATATTTTAGCGGCTTTACTTGTTGATACTCCTGTGGATGTCACCAAGTTGGTTGCAACTTTACTTTTGTTATGTCTTCTGGTTGGTGGAGTAATACTATCATCTTCATCTTCATGCTCGCTCTCTTCAGATTCAGTACCACTACCACCAGATACATGATTGTAAGATGTTGATGCTGATTCAGCAGGCAATTTTCGTCTCTTTGAAGGGTGAATCGTTTCTTCACTTGCAACTTGACCTGTAGAGTACCCCACTTCTCCTTTGCTTTCCACTTGAAGGTGGTACAGTCGTTTGTCTTCCGAGGATAACCATTGGCCATTTACTTTAGTGATATCAAAAAGTTCATTCAGGGCATCATATTTTCCCCTCCTGACACATTCATCATAAGTCTTCATCACCTTGTCAAGCTTTGCTCGTATTACTTGATCTGACACATGCGGAAAATTCAATTTATTCTTCCATAATTTTGTAACTTCTTTGGAAATTTCCACTATTCGCTCCTTTCTTCCTTTGATTTCTGTTCCAAGAAACTGGTACCGTCCAATGATTTGGATTTGGAGTGGCATTCTGCATTTTTCTTCTAGTGAAGATTCTTCTAAAGGCACACTTCCTCTTCTTCTATGTGACTGCTGGAATCTCACCAGATTATTGGTCCAGATATCCTTGTTCTTCTGTATGGTAGTATCACTTTTCTTGTGTGACATTATATTGCTTCTGAAACAGATATAAAAAGGTATTAAGTTGATTTGTTTGTTTGTTTATATATATATATTATATATATAATATTAATATAATATATAGAAATAATATAATAATTAGAGGGCGGATTTTTAGGTGAAAAAATATGACCAAATATTTATTTTTTAGGTGATAAAATTTTGGAAAATATTTTTAGAACATCCATAGAACGTCTCACGAAAATATTTATCACCAAATATTTTGGGCTCTATATATTTTTTGAGTTTGACTCCCCTCTACAAAACATTCTGGATACGCTTTTGTTTACGTGTTAAAATGGAAGAAAAATTCAACAAATTATTATGGTTAATAAATTTAAAAAATGTTCTGGAATGTTCAAGAGTGCAGAAGCGAATTCCACATTTCGCTACGTTTTTTAATTAAGCGAACATATTACAAATAATAAAAGCTTACCTGAAGTTGAGTTGAACTGAACAGTTGAGTAACTATTGCGCAATACTGGACACAAGTGATTCGGTTGATTTCATTTCGTGCTTTTATACAATTTGCGAGTGCATGAAGAACAATGTCGTGTGTTCTAGAATTTTCTTGTATGGGTGGATTGATATTAGTCATCGAATTTGAGCACCGGAAGTGATGATTTTTCGGGCGATCTCACGATATATTAGCGTACTGAAAAATTCGAAAATATTTTTTAGGTTAAAACCTAAAAGTCCGCCCTCTAATAATAATATATTTATATACTTATGAGTAGTAACGTAAATATATGGTTATGGTGATTCAAACTTTTGATTTGTGGGTGACCTTTTTTAAAAACTGAGAGGAATTAGGGTCTTTTTCATTGTTTTTAAGCAAAAGTTCATCGATTTATGATACAGGAGATCTTTTATTTGAAAAAAAGTCTAAAAGTTATAACCCTAGACTGTTCACTGTTCAGTGACCACCCACTCCTACTGCACGCTAGGGCGGAGTGAAAAACTCATTTTTCGAATTTTCAAATTGGCTAGTGTGGAAAATGTGTGGAGTAGTGAGGAAATAAGCTGGTATAAATTTAAAATCATAACATTAATATCTTCAGGTGCCACAATGACCTTCAATATTGAAAAAAATTGAAAAAAGCAGATTTTAACCAATAATTACAGAAGAGTCCACGATGCACAATAGACAAGAATTTATTCACACTTGTATAAAAATAGCTCAGTCAACCTTTAAAAAAAGTTTCTATTCTCTAAAAACAGTTTTCTATAGTCAGCTCACTCAGCTGTCACGTGAGTACCTCGGTTCAGTGTAGCTGTCGCTCTCGTAGCAGGTGGGTGTTCTGTTGTTGGCGTTACTCAGATAGTCTAAACTATATTTCTTATATATTTTGCATTTCTGTATTGTGTTGCCCTAAGTTTGCCATGTACTATTAACTGAAATTAACGTATAATTGATATTAGCTCTTTCTTTTTCAGATTTGTATACTTTCAAAATGTCTCGAGTTTGTGCAAAATCAACCAGGGCCTCAACTGAGTGCCCCATGTTTGGTATGGGGGAAGATTTGTGGCACAGGAATCTTCCTACATACGAAGGAGTTTTTAAATATTACTTGTTTGTAAGAAACGATTTGAAACAGAATACTAATAAAGATCCTTCAATATCTCAAATATTAGAACAAGTTGTTGATAAATTGAAAACAATTTGGGAAAGTGCTTCCGTCCCAATTCTGTCAGACAGGCGAATTGAAACAATGTTCAGAAGCTACCACGAAAAGTATCGTGTCATTATGAAGCCATACCAAAGCAGAAAAAATTCTGAAGCTTACAAAGCAAAGATTGATATGTTCAAAAAAGAAGCACACACGAAACTTTTTGACATTGCAGCGTGCAAGTGCAAAGTACTAACACAATGTTCTTGTCCCAAAGAAAAAACGGTTCCAAAGGAAGAAGTGACGTTCCTCTTAGATCAAAGGAGTGAAAGAAAACTGTTTATTGATAGAGTAGATATTACACTCTCAAAGAAAAAAGCATCTACGTTGCTAAGAAAGCAAAAAGAAGCTGTGAGGCTCACCAAAGAATCTTCACAGGAGAAATTGCAGGATACAAATATTGAATTATCATCATCGACATCAAATAGTGAAAGTGAATCTGGCGAAATATCAGACGATACATTTCCAGAGCCAGTTAGCTCGAAGAGAAAGCTCGAACAACCTGAAGAACAATTATTCAAGAAAAGGAAAACTACAAATCTACCTTCAGTGGCTACTGCTTGTGACAGGACTGCAGTTTCAGATCGAGCTGCAGCATTCATTGTTAGTGCAGTATTGCAAGATATTGGAGAAGTTTCTATTGACAATACATCTGAAGTAGTGGATAGGAGTAAAATCAGAAGAGAAAGACAAAAGAAGAGATCAGAAATTATGAAAGATCAAAATCAGGTCCCAATCAGAGGAATCTATTTCGATGGTCGAAAAGATTCTACACTCTTCCAAGAAAAAAAAGAGTCCAAAGTATATCAGAAGAAGGTAACAGAAGAACATATCACTTTAGTGAGAGAACCTGGTTCAGATTATTTGGGCCATTATTCTGTGAATTCTGGATCAGCTGAAGAAATATGTAAAGGAATGTTTGAGTATATTGGAAATAATGACATGAACCTGGAAAACCTTGTTGCCATTGGATGCGATGGTGCAGCAGTCAACACTGGAGAAAAGGGAGGCGTTATAAGGCTTATAGAATTGAAGCTGAAGAAGCCAGTTCAACAGTTAGTGTGCCAGCTCCATGCCAATGAATTGCCATTACGCCATTTAGTTGCAAAGCTGGATGGAAAAACATCTGGCCCCCGCGGATTCACCGGTCCTATTGGCAGGGAATTAGAGAACTGTGAGAGTCTTCCTATTGTCGAGTTTGAAAGGATTGATGCTGAGGAACCAACTGTAGACTGTGAAGATCTTAGCACCGACCAAAAATATCTAATTGATATTCATCAGGCCATAACAAAGGGATATTGCTCTCCAGATCTTGCTCATCGTAGTCCAGGCAAAATGGCACATTCACGATGGCTGACTACAGAAAATCGTTTGCTTCGTCTATACGTTTCAACTGTAAGTCCATCTGAGAACCTCATGAACATTGCTTCTTTTATAATGAAAGTCTACATCCCAATGTGGTTTTCTATTAAGCAAAGTACGTCTTTTGTTAATGGCTCAAAACATGTTTTCAAAACTATTGAACTAACAAGAACACTGAATGACGAAGTAAAGGATATTGTAAACCCTGTCATACAAAGAAATGCATTTTTTGCAAATCCAGAAAATATTCTAGCATCAATGATTCATGATGACCGCAGCGCCATAAGAGAATTAGCATGGAGGCGAATAAAGAAAGCAAGGCAAACAAACAAGGAAAAAGTTGTGAGGCGTTTCACAGTACCTGTTATTCAATTTGAAGCTACTGATTATACCGATTTAATTAATTGGCAAAAATGCATTGTCACTGAACCACCTGTGACAAGACACCTGACAGAAAATGAGATTGAAGAATTCATAGAAAACAAGAGTACCCCTCCATTCGAGAAATTCCCTTGTCATACACAAGTAGTAGAAAGAATGGTAAAATTAGTGACTGAAGCATCATCAAAAGTATTTGGATTGAACGCGCGAGATGGCTTCATAAGATCAACACTTCAGTCACGTAAAAAAATGCCATCATTCGAAAGTAAAGCTGAATATAAAGTTTAAATAAAACGTTAATAGAAAAAAACATGCGCAAGGATGGGTGGTTGGGAGGGCATGGGTGGAGCTCGACACGCAGCCACCTCCTCGTGGTGAGTTCTGGATTATTTAGATCATTAATCAAAAGAACATTGATCTAAATAAACTAAGAGCTGCGTAATTCAGTAACTATTTTGGTAATTGGAACACTTAATATATAATAATAACAAGTAAGTTTCAGTTATTGTACTAATGCAGAATATAAGAAAATCATTATATTTCACTTTTTTCGACGGCTTTGTGGCACCTGAAGATATAATTTCGCAGGACTAATATTTATGCACAGTCATTATCTATAGCACCCACATATTTTCCGCACTAGCCATATTTGAATTTCGAAAACAAGTTTAAAAACCTCATTTTCGATCCGCCCTACTGCACGCCATTGGTCGAGATGGGGATATCGCAGATGTTGAGAAGTTTGTGTGTCATTTGTATGGCACCCCGGAACAACACACAGTTGATGACGCCAGAGTTCACCTTTTTGGGAAGACCAAGAAGAGTCTGGAAATGCTCCCACCGACAAAAGATGCCCTGGAGCTCCACGCCAAGCGGGCAAACTATCAGGCCAAAATATGGCTCCAGGCTGACAAAGAGCACGTAGATATTGAAGATCCGGTGGACACTTCAGCCTGGAAGTTGTAAGATAGGAGCCTCCTACCAGTGTGGACAAGACTTCCTCCAATCCCTGAAGCCTGCCTGGAGCTTGTTACTTGTTGTTGCAAGAAAAAGTGCAAGACAGCTAGATGCAACTGCTTCAGGAAAAGGATGAAGTGTACGGCAGCTTGTGGTTGTGGTTGCTGTAATCCAGCTGGACAGTAGATCTATGTCTCTCTTCCAGGCTGAAATCGAGAGAAGCTGGAATGTGCTGTAAGGAACTAATAACTCTGTTCTTAAGTGATTGCAATCCACACAATTGTGACTGTCAGTGCAGCATTTCGGTGCTGTTCATCAAGAAACGTGAACTTGTAGATGTTACTAGTGTGTAAACTGTATAGTTATGGGGTTATATTTACTGTTTGTGATTTAGTTGTGATAATTCTGTTACTGTGAGTACTTAATTCATGCCATCAAGCTTATTAGACACTAATCATGTTAAAATAAGTTGTTTTGACAAACAGACTTGCTCAATGTTTTTTTTCACAATTAAAATAAAAAATCACAAATTTTTAGCACAATTTCGGTCGTGATTAACTTGAATTTCGCCTTGAGTTGGTAATTCGGATGGAATAGCGTGTCATCATACTTCTTTATCACTAAGTGTGGCAAAGTGAAACATTTGGTCAAACCAATTGGCTCAGAATATTTTTTTTTAAATTAAAATTAGAAAATATTATTTTTTGCACAGTTTGACCTCGAAGATGACCTTCATAGCCAAACAGGTACATTGATTTAGCATGGATACCAGCTATTAACAAAAAACACCGTTCAAAGTCGATTTTTGAATTTTGGCCGGTCCACTAATAGGAAGAATATCCTGCAGAAAAAACACTTGTTCCACTTATTGTAACAACAACAACAACTACTACTACTACTACTGCTGCTACTACGACTACTACTACTACTACTATAACCGGTAATTTTTTCTCAGAAATAGGCTCAGGGTAGAATTTTATCACAAGTTATTATTTAATTTTATTTTCTCGCCACTAAACCGAGAAAAGTAATATATAGGATTATATAGGATTTTTACGAATCAAAGCTACTTCATTGAAAACGTATTTTGATTCCATTTATCTTTACAGTGTTCTTTGCGTTGTCCATTTTCAATAAATTGAATCGGAATACATCTTTTCTTTAGAACATTTATTGAGACCATTCATTTAATATTTCGGCTTCCCTTCACTCGTGAAGACTGTATTTCAGGCGAAAACACGATTTTTCAGAGCAGAAGTCATTCAGTGTAAAATAAGAAGTTATTTCAACTCGGAATAAAATGTACTTGTTTACAGCGACCAAAACCATTTTAACAATCAATTCAAAATGTTAATTCAACCATTTAAGTTACTTACTGGAAAAATAAATATGATTATAGTGCGTGCACTGCGTGCATGGTTGAATTTTCAACCATTTGGTTTGGAAGTAAAATAGTTATTGTTGGTTATCGCGTAATTACAGTATTTCTTTGTATATTTTGTAAATTTTAACAGTCGCATGCTTGTGAAAAAACATAACTAAGTCAATTACTCTGCATTTAGTAACTTTATATAACATAAATATACCACAACTACTTATTTTTCTTCTTTTATTTCCGAAAGGCAGAAACAAACTCACGATTGAATCGAACCCTTAAGACAAGTAATTTCCACAAGCTGATTTTAAGTCCAATTCGGTCGCATTCCGAAGAAATTCTTACTTTCCGTGTAATTACTCTCTGTACAAAAATTTCCACTCATTCCTTAAATGGACTCGGAGATTCTTTGAAATATACTAAATAGAATTTTGATATATATATGTTAACCCCTCCGTCTATGGCCATGGTCGGTTCGAAGTTGACGGGGGGTTCCGGTTAGGTGGTAGCAACGGATTTGTTACTCTGGAGTAGCGGGTACCATATAGGGAATCGCAGTAGTTTTCTTCTATAATACTCTCCGATTTCTTCTTGTAGTGGATCGGAGGATTGTGTGGAGCTTACCTAATTCTCTGAAGGTTCCCCGATTCTTCTTGTAACGTATCGGGAAATTATTTTTCTCTATTTAAGACTAAGCTCTCTGAAGAGAGCAAGGCTCGAAGGAAAAGACAAAGATTGTTTTCTTACTGTAGTTTTACTACTAAAATGTCACAAGTAATGCTCAGCCTCTAAGTTAGATCAGCCAATTCAGAATGAACATTGGAGAAATTTTATGTGCTTTTATACTGATTTTGTTACTGACATCATTATTATTTAATGCTGATCTGTTTTTGTTTTTTATTCTCAATAGGCTGATTTACTGTGCAAAACATTTAAAGACAAAACAAATATTTTAGCTGTAGCAAGGTCTAGACTGCTGTTTTAGCTGTAGCAAGGTCTAGACTGCTAAGCAAGAGGAAGCCATATTTTTATTTTAAACCGCATATTGACAGATCTGATATCATGATCCGCCGAGTTAACTAAAAATGGAAACTGAAATATGCCTTCCCATCACGAATTACAAACAAACATGCACATGAGCAAAAATTAAATGCTTACGATTCAAATTAAACGTAAAGCCGGACATGACTTCATCTTTTACAACGAAGAGAGAATGTATACAGGGAATGAACAAGACTACCTTATTAAGTTAACTCTAAAAAATTATTAAGTAGTTTAAAAAGAAATAATTCACCAATTGTAAAATAGAAAGCAAATAAAAAATGTATCCAAACTCGTGTCAGCGTTACGCGATTTTGCTCTCTATGTAAAAATGAATATATGAATATAAATGTATACAAATATAAGTATTATATGAATATAATGAACATAAGGATTATATAAATATAAGGATTTATATAACTATACGAATTATATAAGAATTATACGAATAAATATAAGAATACAGGACTTATTCATTGTTCATTTATATAATATATATATATATATATATATATAATATACATACTAGGGGCACTCAGTATATTTCGCCCCAAACTTGAGAGCTCACATTTCATCCATACTTTTTTGAAGATGCCTTAAGAGGACGCAAAAGTAAATAAATAAATAAATAAAAATAAAGATACATTGAAAGTTACATTTAAAACTACATCTACTAATGTCCTCTTTTAATCATATTATCTTAAAATATACACTGCTTGACCTTAATTAAGTAATTTTCTTGAAAACATATTCTGTGCAATGAAAATAATTTAGTTGTCTTAATTACCTACATAAATATAATCTACTCAGGATGGAGCAAAGCGATGTCCTTACGGATGGCAACATCACCTCCTCCAGTATCTCTAAATACTGGTCGGCCGTAAACATCTCATTAATTTCTGCCAGCTCTCCAATGCCGTACAGGTGCACCCATCCCCAGTTGCAGGTCACGTGTCCACTTCTTGCCACTTCATATATGTGTTGGCGGGCATACCTCGTATTGTCTGTGTTGGGCCGTCAAAGTTACGTCACTACCATATACGAGCTGTTTTCCTTTTACCGTACTTTAGCCCATATCTTATACAGGGTGTACATAAAGTCAGGATCTATTTTTGTGAAGCACCTGGAAATTATATGGAATTCAATCATAAAATGATAAAGTGGTAACATTTATTAAATAATTAAGAGTAGGATTCGACGTGACGCCCATCAGTATCCCTGCACAGCTCAAATCGTTCCGCAGCATTTCTAAACACATTCTGGAGCATTTGCGGGGTTATGTTATCTGCAGCAGTTCGTATACGTGTACGTAAGTTTTCAAGACTCGTAATCTTCGTCTGATAGACGTGCGATTTGATAAAGCCCCATGCAAAGAAATCTAAAGGGGTTAAATCTGGTGATCTCGCTGGCCAAGGTCTGTTGCTTCCGCGTCCGATCCAGCGATTTCGAAAACGTCCATTTAGATAATCCTGAACAATTTTGGCATAGTGACAAGGAGCACCATCATGTGATAGACGACGGTACTAACAATCCTATCCCCGTCGTCTATCAACATGATGGTGCTCCTTGTCACTATGCCAAAATTGTTCAGGATTATCTAAATGGACGTTTTCGAAATCGCTGGATCGGACGCGGAAGCAACAGACCTTGGCCAGCGAGATCACCAGATTTAACCCCTTTAGATTTCTTTGCATGGGGCTTTATCAAATCGCACGTCTATCAGACGAAGATTACGAGTCTTAAAAACTTACGTACACGTATCAGGGTTGCCAGATCAATTTTTTAAAAAGTAGCACAAAAGTTAGAAAAAGTAGCGGATTTTGGTAGAAAGTAGCCCAATAAAGAAATTTATTTTTGAAAACTCAGGAAATATAGAAAGCATGATTTTTATATCATAGTCAAAGTGATTCTTACCTTTAAAAGTTAAAATTCCAACGTATCGAGTATTTCTTTCTCTTCTTCACTCAATTCATTCTCGTATATACTTGAATTATAGTTCAGCATGGCCTTAGTTGGAGAAAAATTATAGCAACAAATATTTTGTTTTTCAAGCGTCATTTTCAGTCTCAATATTGAAGAAAGAAGATGCAGCCCCATCCTATTTCGTAGCTTAGTTTTGGTGGATGTTACCCTTACACACTTTACACAAAACTTTCGTATTATCATCTTTTATCTCTTTTACCCATTTTGAAAAATGAGGATCTCGCAGCCATGCTGTCTGAAACTTTTTATCATACTTTGACCACTTACGCATTGTAATTTTAAAGGGTATGATATCTGAATAATAAAAATTAAACAGTGGTCTCTCACTTAATTGAATTTAACAATTAACCATACATGTATACTTTTTATCTTTATTTTGCAAATGTCAGATTTAAAACACTGAATAAACATCTGCAACAACACGTCACTGAAGCTAATTAACGCTGACTGATTCCTCATTCGCATTTCGCCGCGGGCGGCGGCCCCGGAGAGGCAGTTGTACCACATACTCAGAACAAAATTTTGTAAATATTAATTAGGATTTTTTGGAGACAAATAAAATTTCTAGATATTATATAAAAGTGAATTTGCTCCAAATAAAATGACTAAATAATAATAGGAAATATTTGGTTCATATCTAGACTAGAGATTACTGAGCTGAAGAATAAGCATCTGGCAACTCTGCTCTGCCATGAGGCATCTAACTTTAAGCGAGGCTAAACATGTTACATACATGTAAACTATAAATTCGAGCTCAAGATATTCGCTATTCGCTAAATGTAATTAGATTAAACTTTAAACATAACATTTGAAATAATAAATTTTAAAATTATTTTGATAAATTTGGGAATGTATTATATTTCATTACAATAATATAGATGTCTGGAAATAGCTTAGATTCGAATAAAAACAATTTATTATTGGTAGCACTAGCATATTCTGTTTAATTTAGAAAGTTATTACTAATTTACAAAAAATAATTTGAATATTGAAATGAAACCGAAAGTAGCGGATTGTAGCCCAAACAATTTTTTAAGTAGCCCAAAAGGTAGCGAGTAGCCCAAAATTAAAAATAAGTAGCGTACTCTCTGAAAAGTAGCGTAATCCGCTACTTGTAGCCCAATCTGGCAACCCTGACACGTATACGAACTGCTGCAGATAACATAACCCCGCAAATGCTCCAGAATGTGTTTAGAAATGCTGCGGAACGATTTGAGCTGTGGCAGGGATACTGATGGGCGTCACGTCGAATCCTACTCTTAATTATTTAATAATGTTACCACTTTATCATTTTATGATTGAATTCCATATAATTTCCAAGTGCTTCACAAAAATAGATCTTGACTTTATGTACACCCTGTATTTAGGTATACCATAATAACTGAGATAATCGTGATTTTTTTTAACTAATGCAAGAAGTGTCCCTTTCCTTTTCTGTATAAATTATAGTCGATTGCAACAATATTACTATTATATACTTTGTTTAACAATCGTTAATCATATTACTCTTTTCTCTATTTAAGAATATTATCTATTTTATACGTTACATTGGAAACTGATGGAAAGCATATGTGATAGCGGTACATGGAGCAGTTTTTCAAAGATAAAAAATAAAGTGTAGGCACACACACGATATCAACCACTCGCTGTGACCGGATGCTACCCCTGTCCCCCCTCCTCCTCCTCATATCTCCACCTTCTCTTTCCTTCTGCTTCTCCCTCTCCCACAACTACGTTGCTCTCACATCTCGGAGAGGGCTAGACATGGGTAGAGCGCGACTATTGCAGGGGACTGTACAATGTACATCTGCCTTGGAAGATTAATTAGCAAAACTTTCGTTACTGAGGAAGTCATGCTGACGTTCCAATAGAACTTTCACGTAGAGTTGCTAATCTTAACATTTGAGTCGCTTTTGGGTGGTATGGTGTCGTACAGTGGTTCTCAAACTTTTTGAGTCATTACCCCATTTTCACATGGATATCTTCATAATGACCCCCACCCTACCTCTACCTCACGTAAAGCCAGTCCCAGTGTTGCCATGTCGTTTATTTATGCACTTTCTGTACTTTAGAAGTACTTGCAGACTACTAAATTACCCCACTGAAAAAGCCAAATTGCCCCAAGGGGGTAATTTACCCATAGTTTGGGAACCACTGGTGTAGTAGGTTCCTACTTCTTTGAAAATGAAACTGGAAAAGTGGTAACGGTAACGCAAAATTCATATCGTCAGATGCTACAAGATTTCTATTTACCTCAACTAATTAGTTTGTCCCGTAAGATAAATAACTGCATTACCCCAGTTTACAATGATTTCAACAAGATGGAGCACCTCCACACATTGCTTGTGAAACTCACAACTTTTTGAAGAAGCTTTTTCCCTGGCGACTACTCTCCCTTCATGAATCAATGGAATGGCTCCCATACTTACCTGACCTCACACCCCCTGACTTTTTTTTACATAAAAGACAGAATCTATTCTACCAAGTCTAAGACACTTGAAGACCTAAAGGCCAAAGTCTATGAGATAATGAACAACATCCCAGCTGAAGTATTTCCAAAAATTATGTCAAACATTTGTGTAATGTTGAATACTGTATTGTGTAAGAAAAAATGGCGATTACACTGAACATGCTCTTTAATTATAATTAAGGTTAATAAACTGCTATGTTTTATGTACCTATTGCGTTTGTTTTTGTTTAGATTCCATTTTTTTATCAAAGAACATTTATTTAGAAATATCATAGGTGTAATTTGAGGACACCTGATATATATATATATATATATATATATATATATACAGGCCTGGATTTAGCTATAGGCGAACTAGGCGATCGCCTAGGGCTTCGCGCCAAAGGGGGCCTCGCTCAAGCCGCTTTGCGCGTTCTGTTCAAGTGATATTAATGAGTTAGAACTCTATGAAGAACTTAAAGTACTTTGCAGGTTTATACCTGAGAAAACAGATCTCGGAAATGCCCTTGTTTATATAATGCAAAAACAACTACTGTAAGTGAAATTTATCCTAATGTTTATGTTGCACTTCGAATAGTATTAACCATCCCAGTTACTGTTGCTTCGGCTGAAAGAAGCTTCTCGCGTCTCAAACTTATTAAAACATATTTGCGTTCCACCATGTCTCAAGCTAGATTGCAATCATTAGCTACGTTATCAATAGAAAACGATATAACAAATTCATTAGATTATTCTCAATTAATTGAAGAGTTTAGCTCGAAGAAAAGTAGAAAAGCATTGCTGTAATATTCAAGGAGCATCTGAAACAAATATTAAAGCATTAATATGTAGCCTGATAAGTCGATCGCTCACTATTATAAAAAATGAAATGTCAACATCTCTTATACATCACATATGAAAAACGTTTGTATACTATGGAAAGTCATTACCTATAATATTATATAAATCTTAGAAATCATTGTCTTATATTTTCGATACAAATCTTGATTCATATTATAATTTATACTTATTTGTATGGTTTATTTATATTTCTTATACAATTTCCATACGTGATTATTTTGGTTTGGCTTAATTTTTAAGTGCTGGCATAGTTCTGTCTATGCGGGATTCTAATATTGCTGGTATAGTACCGATAATTAAGTCCATATTTTCATATATATAGGCCTAGGGCCTCGCAATTTCTAGATCTGCCTAGGGCCTCGCAACTTCTAGATCCGGCCTGCGTATATAATATATATATATATATATATATATATATATATATATATATATATATTGGTAATCTTGGTTTGGCTTCCGACCGAATCGTTCATTTTGACGAAGATTAATCTTGTTTCTCCACCTTGAAACTACAGCTTAACGTGGAATCCGAATCACGACCCATTACGGGTGGCCAGAAATTACAAAACCCTCGCCCCGAACTAGACCTCCCGATCAGCAGCTCAGCGTCTTAACCACTAAGCTACCTATTTATCTACCAGCCAGTTTTTGGTATGGAAGGACGAACAGCTGGGTGAGCCTGGAATCAAACCTGGGGTTGGTAGGTTCGTAGTCAATAATGCTAACCACTACATCACCGTTACATATATATATATATATATATATATATATATATATATATATATATATATGAAAATTATTTCACGAAAGTAACACGTGAAAAGTATTTATGATGAATAAAACCACGAAGGAAAGGAAACACAGATGGTGCTCAAGCGCTTTCGTCTAATGACATCCTCAGGAACACTGAAGTACATAAAGAGTTACAACCTATATATAGGTTACAGAAAAAAAAAAAAAAATCTCTATATATATATATATATACAGGGCGTCCCAAAAACATGTATACACACTTTAAATACTTATAAAGGCAGTGTTTATTAAAATACATTTCATTTTCAAAATGTAATAGAATCTACAGACATTATTTAATTGTTTTGTCAACGCCTGTTTTCAAACTGACGTCCGTTCTGGTCCAGGCACTGCTGATAACGCGAAGCAATGGAATCGCAAACATCACGAAACATTTCGTTTGGTATTTGTGTGCATTCTCGTTCAATGGCTGCTCTCAATTCAGCGACTGTTGCAGGTTTTATAGCGTAGACTTTGTCTTTTAAGTATCCCCATAAAAAAAGTCTAGTGGTGTGAGGTCTGGTGAACGCGGAGGGTATTCTACGAAACCCCTTCGTCCAATCCACATCCACATCGTGCCAAGTACCACTCGCAATACTCCACTCTTCGGTCCGGATCATCTTCATTAATAGCATGGACTAATCTTGGAATGTAACTTTTCCATTGACAGCGCTTCAAAATGCGTTGGACAGACGATTCTGAAATTCCTACCTCACGACTCGCTTGCCGCACAGATTTTCTTGGACTTTGGTGATACGTTTCCAGTACTCTTTCTTGCTTTGTGGGGCTTGTCGATGTCCGTGGTCTTCCGGAACGCTTCTTGTGGACATTCTGAACAGTTCCATCGGCTTCAAACTTATCTCTAATTCGAGTGATGGTAAGTCGCGTTGGTGGATCTGTTTGAAACTCTCTCCTAAACTGTCTTTGCACTTCAACTGCGTTTTCACACTTCCAGTAGCATTTTAGAATGAATTTCCTTTGTTCAAAGCTTAGTCTGACTGCCATTATTAATTCTAATGGGTTTAACTTGGAAAGAAAGAAACATCAATTGAGCTATCAGCTGTTAAAGTGTGTATACATTTTTTTGGGACGCCCTATATATACAATAAACGGAAAAACAAAATTAAAGGATTGTGGAAGGGGGCACACAAATTTATAAGGAAAAACTATCGATTTTTAGCACAAGATTAAAAGAATTGTTTCCAACCAATGTTATAGAAAAAAAATATATATATATATATATATATATATATATATATATACTGGAAATCTGCCCGGGTTTTAGCACTCTGCTCTTTTTGTATAAAAAAAAAAATTGAACAATTATCGATTTTTAGCACAAGATTAAAAGAATTGTTTCCAACCAATGTTATACATAAAAGAATAAAATATATATACAAATTTATACTGGAAATCTGCCCGGGTTTTAGCACTCTGCCCTATTTTTTGTATAAAAATTGAAAAATAAAAGTTAGTGGCATACAAATTTACCAAAGATTTAGCGTTCTACCTTTCTTATCTAAATCTGTTCTGAAGGAATTCAAAACAACAGGATCGAGTTGAAAAAGACCTTTGCTTATGTTGAAGTTATTTGTTAGTTGGATAATGGCAGACTCAAGAATATTTCTATTAACAATGTTGCTAGAGTGAAATAAAACTGAAGCATTATTCCAATCAATACAGTGGGATAACTCTGACAAATGGACAAAAAGGGCACTGGACAACTGTCCTGTTCTAACGGAATATTGATGCTGTTTTATACGTGTGTGCAAATCCTTTCCCGTCTGACCTATGTAAAAGGAATCACATTGTTTACAACCAATTTTATAGATAATGCCTGAATTGTTGGTAGGGCTATTTTTTACTATGATATTTTTCACAATATTGTTATATGAAAATACTACATTAATATCTAAAAGTTTAAATACATTAACAATGCCTAAAAAGCCGGGAAAAATGGAAGTACTAAAATATTTTTGACAAAGTACGAGTGTTATTATTGACGCGATAGAAAGTTCGTTTTGCCTTGTTGAGACAAGATTCCATAAACGCAGATGGATAACACAGATCACTTCCAATACCGTTGATTTTTTCTAATTCGGCATTGATGTATTCCGGACTGGCGATCCTAAGGGCGCGGAGAAACATTGAAGAAAAAATGGCCTTCTTAGTGGGGGTGTCATGTCCCGAGTAAAAGTGTACGTAGGACAAATTGTTTTTTTTTTCGATAGATACTAAACTTAAAACCTGGGCTTTCCCTATGTACACGCACATCCAAAAATGGGATTGAATCGTCTTGTTCCACTTCCAAAGTAAACTTAATCGAGGGGACTTGATCATTTAACTGAAGGAGGAAGTTACCCAAGAATTACATAAGTATGACCTGCCACTACCTTCACACATTGTTTTGGAACTTATTAAGCTTTGCATCAAAGACTGTAAATTCACTTTCAATAACGAGTATTATCAACAAGTTTTTGGGATGGCCATGGGCAACCCCTTGTCGCCCCTCCTCTCCAATATTTATATGGAGTTTTTCGAAATTACTTACATTCCGAGAATCCTGGGGGTTGGCATCCCTTGGTTGCGGTACGTCGACGATATTTTGTGTATCTGGCCCATGAATCGTGACCTGGATAACTTCCTCCTTCAGTTAAATGATCAAGTCCCCTCCATTAAGTTTACTTTAGAAGTGGAACAAGACAATTCAATCCCATTTTTGGATGTGCGTGTACATAGGGAAAGCTCAGTTTTTAAGTTTAGTATCTATCGGAAAAAAAAAACAATTTGTCCTACGTACACTTTTACTCGGGACATGACACCCCCACTAAGAAGGCCATTTTTTCTTCAATGTTTCTCCGCGCCCTTAGGATCGCCAGTCCGGAATACATCGATGCCGAATTAGAAAAAAATCAACGGTATTGGAAGTGATCTGTGTTATCCATCTGCGTTTATGGAATCTTGTCTCAACAAGGCAAAACGAACTTTCTATCGCGTCAATAATAACACTCGTACTTTGTCAAAAAATATTTTAGTACTTCCATTTTTCCCGGGCTTTTTAGGCATTCTTAATGTATTTAAACTTTTAGATATTAATGTAGTATTTTCATATAACAATATTGTGAAAAATATCATAGTAAAAAATAGCCCTACCAATAATTCAGGCATTATCTATAAAATTGGTTGTAAACAATGTGATTCCTTTTACATAGGTCAGACGGGAAAGGATTTGCACACACGTATAAAACAGCATCAATATTCCGTTAGAACAGGACAGTTGTCCAGTGCCCTTTTTGTCCATTTGTCAGAGTTATCCCACTGTATTGATTGGAATAATGCTTCAGTTTTATTTCACTCTAGCAACATTGTTAATAGAAATATTCTTGAGTCTGCCATTATCCAACTAACAAATACAGTAACTTCAACATAAGCAAAGGTCTTTTTCAACTCGATCCTGTTGTTTTGAATTCCTTCAGAACAGATTTAGATAAGAAAGGTAGAACGCTAAATCTTTGGTAAATTTGTATGCCACTAACTTTTATTTTTCAATTTTTATATACAAAAAATAGGGCAGTGCTAAAACCCGGGCAGATTTCCAGTATAAATTTGTATATATATTTTATTTTTTTATCTATAACATTGGTTGGAAGCAATTCTCTTAATCTTGTGCTAAAAATCGATAATTGTTCAATTTTTTTTTTTTATACAAAAAGAGCAGAGTGCTAAAACCCGGGCAGATTTCCAGTATAAATTTGTATATATATATATATAATTTATATATATATATTTTTTTATCTATAACATTGGTTGGAAACAATTCTTTTAATCTTGTGCTAAAAATCGATAGTTTTTCCTTATAAATTTGTGTGCCCCCTTCCACAATCCTTTAATTTTGTTTTTCCGTTTATTGTATATATATACTGTATATAGATTTTTTTTTTTCTGTAACTTATATATAGGTTGTAACTCTTTATGTACTTCAGTGTTCCTGAGGATGTCATTAGACGAAAGCGCTTGAGCACCATCTGTGTTTCTTTTCCTTCGTGGTTTTATTCATCATATATATATATATATATATATATATATATATATATATATATATATATATAAGTGAAAATGAAAATGAAAACCTTCATTGGCAGACAGTATATATAAGTAAACGAGATGAGCACCAAAGAATGAATATGGTTTTATTTTAAAGAGCAAATTTGTTCACTGGAGATATGATGAATAATTAAACATACATAATAATCAATATGTTGGACACGCTGTGGCATCGATTCGATGATATTTTGGATGACACTAATGGTTCAGATTTTGCCGAAGTCCAGTCAATATTTCTTTTAGATTTAACACAGATCCGGGCGTAGGTCTTGTTTTTCGCAACTGGCGTTCGAGATACTGTCAGCTGTGCTCAACTGGCTTTATTTGAGTTTCTCCGAACCAAATGAAAAATTCTAACTATTTTTTCTTTCATGAGTAGTGTATTGTGAGGTGTAACGGGCTGCACAGTCTTCATGCAACACAAAAATGCTTCCGTCCTTTCATCCTATATTCCAATTATATATATATATATATATATATATATATATATACGAGGAGCGGTCAGAAAATAAGTTTACACGGCGTATAATTTCGTAACTAAAGGACCTACATTGATTATGGTTGTATCAGGTGAATTCGTTAATCATTGTTGGCAACACTGCACGTCGATTCGGCTGCCATCTACCGTACATTGGTTATATGAGTCAGCTGAACATGGCGGCTCGATTGGAACAGTGCCCTGCCCTACGGAGCAGTCCAGACGTTTAAGTTTAATGACCGTTCGTAAACGTTCCAGTGTTGAACAATATGCAGCTGCATTAATTGTTGTGCCTTTTTGCATGAAGTCTGCGAGCAAAACGCCTTTGTGGTCCCAAAATATGATAACCATCACTTTGCCAGCGGACCTCACAATCTTGAATTTCTTTGGTCGCCGGGACCCAGGGTGTTTCCATTCCATGCTGGCACGTTTTGTTTCCAGAGTACAGTGATGAACCCATGTCTCTTGACCACTGACGGACTCGGAATATCGCTGCAGAAATGACAGGGCACTGTCCCAGTTGAGCCGCCATGTTCAACTGATTCGTATAACCAATGTATGGTAGATGGCAGCCGAATCGACGTGCAGTGTTGCCAACAATGATTAACGAATTCACCTGATACAAACATAATCAATGTAGGTCCTTTAGTTACGAAGTTATACGCCGTGTAAACTTATTTTATGACCGTCCCTCATACATACGCAATCGTGTTGCCAAAGGTACATCTTCTAACAGTGGCGGCAGTTCGTCTTGCAGAAATCGTAGATAAATGTCACCTGTAAGACCACCTTCGAAGATAAACGGACCAATCAGCTGACCGTAGAGAATACCACATCACACATTAACAGTGAACCGATGTTGAAAATTACTTTCCACAATGGCATGAGGATTCATTTCTGACCACACATGTGAATTGCGAGTCTTGTTGACACCGTCGCGGGTAAATTCAGCCTCATCACAGAACAAGACGTATCGACGTAATTGTCGATCGGCATTGAGCCAGTTACAAAATTCCAGCCGTTGGGCACGATCCCCAGGTTGGAGGTGCTGAACGCGCTGTACGTGGTATGGATACATACCTTCTTCGTGTAACGTTCTACATACTCTCGTTTGAGGAACTCTAAGACGTGTGGACATCCTTCGCGTACTAACATGAGGACTCCGCTGGATCTTTTCCGTTTGACTGCCGCCATTGAAACATAAGAGGTGAGTGCCCCCAGCCTTCTTTACTTAGCCTTATAAGGCTAACTAAAGAAAATATCACGACCTAACCTAACCAATCGTTAGGTCAACTGTACGACCTTGACGATTGGTTAGGTTAGGTCGTAATATTTTTGTTAGTTAGCCTTATAAAGAATACAAAAAGTTTAATTATGTTTCAATGGCGGCAGTCAAACGGAAAAGATCCCTCCGCTGTACCATCTGAATAATGTTTTCTTGTTCAGCCACATCTTATACAGGACGCTCAGATAAAACAGTAATGCTAGGAAATGAACCACTCTCCCGCAATCTCCAGAAAACGTTGCTGAACACTCGTCGATCCGGAATTCTTCGAGTTGGAAAACGTCGCTGGTATTCAGCGACAGCAGCAGTAGTATTTCTATCGCAAAATCTGTAAACATACACCATATCGGCATATTCGGCATTTGAAAACGTAAAAGGCATACTGTACGAACAAAACATCAATGCACGCTGTAAAACACAACACTCTACTGCGTAGTTAATTCGGTTCAGTAAGTACCTGTTAATTCAGTTCAAGGTCACGCATGCGCATGCTTGAAATTCAAACATCCATAGCTCCATAACCGCTAAGAATCGGACCTATGTTCATGTGAAATTTTTGACTGGGAATGACTTCAGCTACAAGCTCCTGAAGTTATGACACTTCGTCGTGACTCACCCTGTATATAGTGAGAATCTACAGCGTGCCACATCCCCATCCCCCAATCCCAGGAATAACGGGAAAAACTTTCCCTCCCTCATTTCTAAAGTCAAATCAAGTACCTCGCTTAATTAATTACCCTTTTGACTTAATAGAGTTAATATTTCGTGCACAATCATTTACATACCATTAGAAACATGACAATGCCAAATAAATTCATACAACCCTGTGGATACTGTAAAAAATGAAAGAGATGAATCAAAGACAATCCGCTGCGATCTTTGCCAGTCCTTAGTCGAATTTCAGTGCCTGAGATGGAGCTTATAACAGGCGCCAAACAATTGACCGGAATCAAGTTCTTCTGCAAAAGCTGCATAATCGAAATAAACTCGTTTGCAATCTTTAAAGCAGAACGAGACTATGAGGAAAAGGCAAAAAGAGGAAGTTATCAATAGCGAACAGAGAAAAAAATAGAAGGCACGAAGATAGTACAAGAGGAAATTGTGAAAAATGAGCAGGAAAAAAAGCAGAAAAAGCGAGTAAACTGGAAACAGAAATAAAAGAGGCACCAACAGAAGAAACAGAGGCACAAAACCAAATCCAAAGATTTCAAAGAAAAGACATTAGCGGCAAAAAGAAAAAACAAGTAGGAAGTGCTTGTGAGGCTTCTAACAGTGGCTGTATCCTCCAGCGCGGGACGCGCCAACGCGAAGAAGAGGCGACGTCAAACCGAAACATCAACTCGCTGGTGGCCAAACTTCCTCAAATCTCCGTGCAGCGGGCTGTCTACGGTTGGCCAGACTGGCAGTCGACAGCCTGTTGCGTGGCACGGTCAGAGTGCCGGTCGGCTCCAGGGGCTAGACCTATACCAGCGTGCTATTTTTTCATTTACGGGGAGCAATTGCATGCTCTCCGGACTACTCTTACTCTCCGGCGACATTAAGACTAATCCAGGCCCCACTACAACTTACACATGTCACCATACACAAAGACATAGACACAATAGGACCATGAGACACATACAGAAGCATAATATTAACATATTACAGTACAACGTAGATGGCCTCACAAACAAAATCATGCAGCTTAGGGAATTCGTACACAAACAAAACATTCACATAGCACTTATACAAGAAACAAAACTAAAACGCATATACAAAACACCCACCATCCCCGACTTCACGGCACTCCGTCAAGATCGTACTGGGGGTCAAGGGAGTGGACTCATCACTTACATACGTAAAAGCATTAGCTACACTGATGCCACCCAAAACATTACAAACACAATCCAAGCAGATAACACGATAGAAATACAGGCAGTTAACATTAAAACACGCGCAAAACACATCACACTCGTCAACATTTACATCCCACCAGATAGTTCACCTCATGTACCAACCATTTACAATCCACAGTTACACACTCTGGCCTCTCTCACTAATGTCATCTTCGGAGGAGACTTCAACGCTAAAGACACTAGTTGGTACCTGCACAACCAAAGCAACACCAGAGGCGCCAACATAGCCACACAACTAAACAGCCTCTTCATTCTTAACAATACAGAAGAACATACACACATACCACATCAAGCAGGATACTCCTCCCCAGACATAACGTTCTGCTCCCCCTCACTAGTAACACATACATACTGGAGAACAGAAAAACAACTGCCATCAGACCACCTGCCCATCATCATTACAACACGTTCTACACTCTGCCCCAACAGCCTTAGGCACACTTACAGAAATTACAAGAAAGCTGATTGGGAACAGTTCAAAATACAGACTGAAGAACAATTCACCACATTAAACAGCACACCCATCATAAACATCAATACAACACTCAAGACATTTAATCAGATCATCAATAATGCAAAGAAATACATACCCAAGGGCAACATTAGGAAATACAACCCAAATTACACTAGAGAAATAGCCCACCTAATAAGGCAACGTAACAACCTCAAACATAACACACAAACACCACACACAGAAGCCATAAAACAACACATATAACAGCTCAACACAAAAAATAAACAACAAACTTAGAAAAACAAACAGAAACATTTAGGGAATTCATAACACTACTAAACCACTCCACAGATACATCCAGGCTATACAAGACTATAAACAGCATTACCAACTCTAACAGCGGCATTCACACCTCACGCACGGCTATCTGTCGCAGCCAAAATAATATCCTAACATAAACACAACAAGCTAACATTCTAGTTAATCACTACAAAAAGATAAGTCACTGAAGCAGAGAAACACGCAGACAGACAAACAGCCAGACACAAGAAAACCTACAGACTCGACACAACCATTACACTCTTCAATACAGACCAGACCACCAAGATCATCAAAAACATTAAGAATTCGAAGGCTACTGGACCAGACAACATATCTAACATCCACCTTAAACACTTGGGCCCACAGGGAATACTAGCTCTCACAAACATCAGCACATATTCATACCAACACTGTATTATTCCTGACATATGGAAACAAGGTAAAATTATTACACTACTCAAACCAAACAAAAATTCAATAGAACCAGCTTCCTATACACCCATTACTTTACTATGCACAACTTCCAAAGTAACAGAAAGACTAATCTTACAAATCACCAACCCACACATACCATTATCGCCTACTCAACGTGGATTCAGACATCACCACTCAACCACGACATTACTCACTAACCTCACGCAGCACATCATGGATGGCATCAACTCCAGACGACCAGCTCAACGTACACTATTAGCAACAATAGACATTAGTAAAGCATTTGATGCTATCCCACGCTTCCTTCTCATAAACAAAATACTCAACCCAAACATGCATTGAGTTTCCGAACTCAAGCTTTCCGAACTCAAGCTTTCCAAACTCAAGCTTTCCGAACAAGCTTTTTCCGAACGGGGTCCCACAAGGCTCTGTTCTCTCACCAACACTGTTCAACTTATACACGCATGACATTCCAACACCCATAGATAAAAACTTACCTTATCATCATATGCAGATGACATCACTCTAACAGTCACCCACAACAACATCGACACCGCTACAAATAACCTACAAACATACATAAACAGTATACAAGACTGGCTCACACACAATAGATTCAAAGTAGCGCCCACAAAATCAACCATCACCTTGCTAACAAGCACCTTGCTAACAGGACCAAAATATTTGGGGTCACATACAACACATCATTATCTTTTGCAAACCACATTCAGAACATTAAAAACAAATGTACGTCAAGACTTAACACGCTTAGGGTACTAACAGGCACAAACTTTGGACACCAGCAGGAAACAACATCACTCATATACAAACAATATATTCGCTCAGTTATGGACTATGCTAGCCCATGCTGGGCACCCATTATCTCAAACACACACATAAACACCTTACAGACAATACAAAACAACGCACTTCGTATCATTACAGGATGTACTCAAACAACACCAATAGAACACCTGCACACAGAAATAAAAATACTGAAAGTTAGGGAACATTTAGACATGAGGGGAACACAATTCATGGCAGCAGCGACAACTAACCCACAATACCCTTGCCACTACATGTACAATCATGCATCAACACCTCGCACCATTAAGGTAACACCAGACAGACATTATAACTAAATACTCCATTTTATACCATGCCCCACAGACATCCCAGAGTACAGAAAACACATACACACACACCTAACCCACAAAGCACTGACACGACTCGTTCCGAATGCGGTCCTAGGTGCGAAGCCGCCACCCATTGACAGGTCAGAGACCAGCCTGAGCAGATCGGATCGAGTTAACTTAGCACGATTCCGATGTGGACATCACCCCAACTTACAGACATATAAACACAGACTAGACAACTCCACAGACGACACCTGCCACCTGTGCCAGGACACACCACAAACAATTGAACACATTATGACAGACTGTACCTCTCTAGCACAACATAAAACACAACACAACATCACTAGTGCACTGAACCTCTGGTCCACTCCGGAGAGGGCGATCAGTTACCTGCGTGCCGCCGGCTTGCTCGATCAGGGTGGGCTGATCGGCTAACCAACAACAACAACAAGTAGGCAATAAAGAAATCAAACTGAAACCACCAAAAACAAAGGCCCCAAGTAAAAATGGGGAAGAAACTATATGTAAATACTATGTGAAAGGAATTTGTAGATGTATGGGAAGACTATGATAATTAAAACCCACTCTAATAGACAGAGTTTATTTCCGCAACAGTTTCGATGCCCACTGGCATCCTCTTCGGGTGGATACAGAAAAACGAATGAACCAAAAACAAGAGGGAAAACAGTCCAGGGACCATTAAGAAATTCGCACCTAGGTTAGAGCCCGTTCTTCCGACACTGGAAGGGCATTTTTATTAAAGGGACCCGCTTATAAGTACATTCGCACAAATTAAAAACTATCTTCTTGTTCTATACATACAGATTCTATTATGTTCACATAATTATTACATTTATTATTAAATGTATTACATTTAATATTGCATTATTATTTATTACAGAAATTATAAATGTATTATTACATTGATTATTACACTGTTGTTTATTGTACAGAAATTGTAAACCGAAAAACGAATGAAAAAGGCGAGAAGGAAACAATCCAGAACCATTAAGGAATTCGCAACTAGGCTAGATCCCGTTCCCACGACCCCAGAAGGGCTGTTTTTTAAAAGGTCCCGCTTATAAGTACATTCGCACAAATTAAAACTATCTTCTTGTTCTATAAATAGAGATTCTATTATTCTGACATAATTACTGTATTTATTATTGCATTTACTTTTTTTAAATTTATTATTATTACCTTTACACTAATTATTACATTTATTTTATTACCTTTATTATTACATTTATTGCATTTATATTTATTTCCACATTTATTACTTCCATTATTACATTTACATTTACGTTATTATTCCATTTACATTTTACCGAAAAAAAAAAACCCAAATGAACCAAAAGCGAGTAAGGAAACAATCCAGAGACCTTTAAGAAATTCACACTTAGGTTAGAACCCGTTCACCCGACGCCGTAAGGGGTTTTTTGACCAAGAATCTCATTAAAGGGTCCTTGTTTATGAAAGTTCCCATTGATGATGTACTTAGTTTTTTAGATAGAAAATTGCCAACATGTAATGTAGAACTAGGCATGCCCACACCTGTATTTTTAGAACTGATAAAAAAACTGTGTCACCAATAATGCCTTCTCCTTCAGTGAAGAATTTTATTTGCAACGTTTTGTTATGGGAATGGGGTCCCCTTTATCCCCAATACTGAGTACATTATACATGGAATATTATGAGTCGGAATTGTTGCAAACAATATGTCCCAGGAATCTAATTTGGTTTCGTTATGTAGATGATATTTTCTCATTTTGGCCTGACCACTGGAACAACTTTGACACTTTCTTTCAGTCATTAAATAATCTTGTTCCCTATTAAATTTAAATATGAATGAGAGAACGACAAACAATTACCTTTTCTAGATGTTTTGGTCATTAACGAAAGCGGAAAGCCCAATTTCACGGTCTATAGAAAACCTACTCATTGTAATTCGTACATTCATTATTTTTCATATCATGATGAAGGGGTTAAAAGCTCAATTATTTCTTCCATGTTTCTAAGAGCACTCAGGATTTGTAGCCTACATTTGCTGGACCCGGAATATTCAAAGATTTGGAACATTTTTAAGGATTTAAAATATCCTGAGTGGTTTATCAGAAAGGCGTATTTTAAAGCCAGAAAATCTTTTTATGCCCATCGGGAACCTTCAGTTAACCAAAAACAATATGTGAGTTTGCCTTACATTGCCGACTTAGAAAGAGTAAAACCGTTGACGAAAGATTTTAAGTTGGCTTTCGCGTTCAAATATTCGCCTACTGTGAAAAGTAAATTGGTTAGGAATAACGTTGCAAAACTGGAACAAGACTGTGTTTACAGCATTCCCTGTAAAAGTTGTGATTTAGTATACGTAGGAGAAACTGGATGAAATATTGAAACCCGTATTAAAGAACACAAATATGCCTTCAGAAGTTTAATACTAATGTAGCCATTTTTTATCACGCCAGCCAAAATAATCATGCTATAGATTGGGAATTAAGTAAGGTGCTTTATAAATGTAATAATTATGTCAAAAGAACAATAATAGAATCTGTATGTATAGAATAAGTAAGGTACTTTATAAATGTAATAATTATGTCAAAAGAAAAATAATAGAATCTGTATGTATAGAACAAGAAGCTAATTTTAATTTGTGCGAAGGTGCTTATAAGTTGGACATTTTAATGAGATTCTTGGTCAAAAAATCCCTTACGGCGTCGGGTGAACGGGTTCTAACCTAAGTGTGAATTTCTTAAAGGTCTCTGGATTGTTTCCTTACTCGCTTTTGGTTCATTCGGGGTTTTTTTTTTGGTAAAATGTAAATGAATAAGAAACGTAAATGTAAATGTAATAATGGAAGTAATAAGAGTGGAAATAAATATAAATGCAATAAATGAAATAGTAAAGGTAATAAAATAAGTGTAATAATTAGTGTAAAGGTAATAATAATTAATGTTTAAAAACGTAAATGAAATAATAAATGCAGTAATTATGTCAAAATAATAGAATCCGCATTATAATCCGCTACTGAATATAATACTCTGTGGCGATTTTAATTTCCCATTTATAAAATACAAAAAGGTAGGTAGAAATATATTTGTACAGCAAGATAAGGGGGTCACAAGAGAGGACCAGGAGCAAGCAAGAATTCTGATGGCTCTCACTAACGAGTTTATGCTGACACAGGAGATAACAGAAAATACCAGGAAAAATAACTGTCTAGATCTGGTATTCACAAATAACACGAACTTGAATGCGGATATAAAAATAACTCCAACTATTATCTCAGACCACAATATAATCGAGTTATCAACAAATATGGAGATAACTTTAAAAGACAATACACATACGGAAGGAAGAAGCAAATTTGGGGCTTTTAACTTAATCTCCAAGACCATAAATTGGGAAGAAATCAGATCACACATGGCCGAAATAGAGTGGACAACAGTTTTCGAGAATAAAACAACTAGGGAAATGCTAACAACCTTGGAAGAAAAGACGCTCAGAATGTTGGTAAAATATGCTCTGAAAGCACAGCCAAAAGGAGAGAGGAACTGGCTAGAGAGGCAAAAGAGAAGAATATTTTGCAAAAGAAAAAGAGTAGTGACGAAGTTAGCAAATTGCGGAGACAACAATGCCAGGAAAGAAATACAAGAAAAACTGGAGAGAATCGATTGGGAAATACAAACTCTGATAAAGGGCCACACAGAGAGGGAAGAGGAAAAGGCGGTAGAAGCAATGAAGGAAAATCCAAAATACTTCTACAGCTATGCGAAAAGGAAAACGAAAACGCGCGCTACTATAGGGCCATTAAGGAAAGGAAATAATGAACTAACAGACGATCTAAAAGAAATGTCTGAAACATTGAGAGCCCAGTATGAATCGGTATTCAGTACCCCAAAAAGTGATAAAGCGATACCTGACATAGATGCATTCTTCAAAGAGAAATTGCAAGGAGAATGTATAACAGACTTTGATTTTACACCAGAAGATGTAGCGACAGCTATAGGACAAATGAAATCACACTCTGCTGCAGGTCCGGACAAAGGGAACGCACAATTAATTAAAAACTGTAAAAATGAAATAGCTACACCCTTATACTGGATATGGAGAAGATCCCTAGACACTGGGAAACTACCGAGCAACTTGAAAAGAGCAAACATCGTCCCTATATATAAAGGAGATAGATCTCAAGCAAAGAACTATAGACCAGCGTCCTTGACGTCCCACCTCACCAAAATTTTTGAAAGAATAGTCAGAGAGAAAATCTATGACTTCTTGGAGACATTGGAAAGATTCAACGAAAATCAACACGGATTCCGATCAGGAAAATCATGCCTATCACAACTTATAGAGCATTATAACAATATCCTGGATGCACTTGAAGGCAATGAAAACTATGATGTCATATACACGGATTTTGCTAAAGCATTCGACAAATGCGATCTGGTATAATAGCACATAAAATGAAACATATGGGAATAACAGGCAAAGTGGGAAAATGGATCTACAACTTCCTCAGAAATCGACTACAGGTGGTCAAAATTCAAGGTGTATCATCATCAGAATCAGAAGTACGCAGCTCAGTACCACAAGGTACAGTGTTGGCTCCACTCCTGCTCATTATCATGCTAATAAACATAGACAGTGGAGTAAAGAGCAACAGTATTGTAACATCATTTGCGGACGATACAAAGATCAGCAGAAAAATCAGCGATGCAAACGAAGTAGAGGCCTTGTAGAGAGACACAAACAAAATATACAAATGGTCAGAAGACAACAATATGACATTTAACACCGAGAAGTTTCAGCTCTTGAGATATGGTAGAAATGAGGAACTTAAAAAGACTGCATATTATACTCCAGATAGGCAAGAAATTCAGAGAAGCACGAAAGCGGTCGACTTGGGGGTAATAATGACCGATGATGCTAAATTCTAGACACAAAATCAGATAGCAATAAACAAAGCAAAAAAAGTCGCGGGACAGGTACTAAGAACATTCAAAAGGAGGGACAAGACAGAAATGATCCCCCTGCTGAGAACACTGATCATACCAAAACTTGAATACTGCTCAGTTTTGACATCCCCATATAAAAAGGAAGAAATTAATAAACTAGAAAAAACGCAGACATTTCACAGCCAAGATTGATAGCTGCAAAGAACTCAACTACGGAAAGACTACGTAAACTAAATCTGTACTCCCTGGAAAGAAGAGAGAGGTATACCATAATCTACATATGGAAAATTATCGAAAAACTGGTACCAACCCTCAAACAAAAACCAATTACCATCCAGACAACGCTAGAAAATAGGAAAGGCAGAATGTGTAGTGTTCCCAAATTAAAGACCCGACAAAGGACCTCCTCAACTCTGAAGGAAAATAGCTTGGTTATCAGGGGGCCAAGAATTTTCAACCAGCTTCCAAAGGACCTCAGAAACATTACAGGGGTCAAAGTTAAAGTCTTCAAGAGAAGACTAGATGCCTGGTTCAGGACGGTACCAAATGAGCCGGGTGTACCTGACTATGTACGATGGAGAGCGCACGAGAGCAACTCGCTCCTCCACCAAGCCAGGACTAGAGGCGGGACCATCAGCTTGACCTTCGTGTGAAGAGACCGACTCACGGAACCCAAACAAGGTTAACAAGGTGACATGGTACATATATATATATGGGAATGAACTCAGAATGGTCCCCTGAGTTTTTTATGATACACACAGACAGTGCATGGAACAACGAACTCTTCTGGGATAATTAAATCCACTATAGTCCGAATAAGTAATGGTAAATGACAAACACCATAGTTTTTCTTTTTCATGATGCTAGCCCGACGTGGGCAACGGGTCACTCGCAAAGAGGTCCCATAAATATAGCTTCCCTCACCAGCTATCTGCAAAGCAGACAGGATCCAGCTTTGGGACATGGATCTAGGGTTTGAAGCAGCCTAGCCCTGCTACAATTAGAACCTCAATATAAGCAAAAGACTCGCTGCCTTCACGTCAGATTGAATACATCAAAGAAAAAGGGGTAACTATTATATTTTTAGCCAAAAACCAAAACTTAAACCTCAACTGGCAGAATTGAGCGTCCACTTTTCAAGGCTGCTTTAAACCCTAGATCAGGCGTGGGCAACCCTTGGCACGCCAACGACTTTTTTCCGGCACGCGATTCCCCGGGCTCACCTTAAAAAAAAATATAATAAATAAATATCCAAATTCTTCGCTGAGTTTTATATTTTAACTTAATGTTTTCTGCTAAAAAATGGTAAAGATTAACTTTTGCATCAAAGATTTGACGATTTTGGCACGCTCACTTAAAAAGGTTGCCCACCCCTGCCCTAGATCCATGTCCCAAAGCTGGATCCTGTCTGCTTTGCAGATAGCTGGTGAGGGAAGCTATATTTATGGGACCTCTTTGCGAGTGACCCGTTGCCCACGTCGGGCTAGCATCATGAAAAGAAAAACTATGGTATTTGTCATTTACCATTACTTATTCGGACTATAGTGGATTTAATTATCCCACAAGAGTTCCTTGTTCCATGCACTGTCTGTGTGTATCAATATATATATATATATATATATATATATATATATATACACAGACCGTGCATGGAACAAGGAACTCTTCTGGCAAAATTAAATCTACTGTAAACCAAATAAGAAATAGTAAATGATAAACACTATGTTTTTTTTTTTTTCATGATGTCAGCCCGATGTGGGCAACGAGTCACTTGCAAAGAGGCTCCAAAATATAGTTTCACTCACTAGCTATCTGCCAAGCAGATATGATCCAGCTTTGGGAGGTTTAAAGCAGCTTAGTCCCACTATATTTAGAACCTCAATATAAGGAAGAAACTCGATGCATTCACGTCGAATTGAACAAATCAAAGAAACAGGAGTAACTATTGTATTTATTTACTATCGTAGTTACCCTCATTTTCTTTGGTGTATTCACTCTGACATGAATGGAACGAGGGACCATTCTGAGTTATATCCCATATATATATATATATATATATATATATATATATATCGGAAGATCCCGGGTTCGATTCCCGGGTGGTTACCTCATTTTTTCATTTGTTTCGTTCTTTCGCTCTCATCTTGCGCGGAATATTCTCCTATACAAAGCGTCGTTCTTTACGTTAATTATACTGCGTGTTTGCAGTTATAATGTATATAATGTTACGGCATGCGGGAGGTGCCCCTTTGGGGCATTGGTTTCTGCGCGCATGTAGAGGAATTACGACATTTGATTGAGTGAGGCCCGTGGTGTAATGGTTATCATATCTGACCGGCAATCGGAAGATCCCGGGTTCGATTCCCGGGTGGTTACCTCATTTTTTCATTTGTTTCGTTCTTTCGCTCTCATCTTGCGCGGAATATTCTCCTATACAAAGCGTCGTTCTTTACGTTAATTATACTGCGTGTTTGCAGTTATAATGTATATAATGTTACGGCATGCGGGAGGTGCCCCTTTGGGGCATTGGTTTCTGCGCGCATGTAGAGGAATTACGACATTTGATTGAGTGAGGCCCGTGGTGTAATGGTTATCATATCTGACCGGCAATCGGAAGATCCCGGGTTCGATTCCCGGGTGGTTACCTCATTTTTTCATTTGTTTCGTTCTTTCGCTCTCATCTTGCGCGGAATATTCTCCTATACAAAGCGTCGTTCTTTACGTTAATTATACTGCGTGTTTGCAGTTATATGTATATTATATATATATATTATATATTATATATATATATATATATATATATATATATTGTATGTACACCCATTCTTTTACTATATTTGTACTTCACTTGTGTAATATTGTAACAGGGTGCATGTTTGTGATTTTTGATGATCTGTTGGGTGGTTGGTTGTATGGTATGTGATACGTGGCAATTTTGGTGATTAAAGCGTGTAAAATTTAAAATAAGAAAAGTATTATCGAAGGTTTCCCTGTAAAGGAATTTTTGTATTACATTTGGTTGGAGACACAACATACTGTAACACCAGTTATTATAATCTAAGAATTGTCCTCTGCAAAAGAGGTATGCTGTATGTTATAAATTGGTTTCTATGTGTATATATAATGTATATATCTACTTAAGTTTTTTTATTATTGGAGAAGTGATATTTATGCAAGTGGTGTTTTATTAGTTATTTTCTTCCGAATTTTTTAGGAGACGGAGTTGGGAGCCAGACCTCGCAACTTCTTGCAAGCTGTCTAAATAAACCCCTATTTTTACAAGTGCCAGTTATTTAAATATTTAATATTGTAGGTTTAAGTTTAGGTTAAGCTTACGTTACGTTTAAGTTAAGTTAAGTTAAGTTAAAGTTAAGTTTAGGTTAGGGTAATGATAACTTGTTTAGGCAGCCTGATTTGCTTTGTATTTATTAATATATAGTTTTGTAATTTAATGTTTTACTGTTCCTGGCTGGGACGGCCTTGCGCTGTAAAGGGGACATATATATTTGGGTGCTGGTTAAGTGTGCGGTCTACCTAGCTTCGAGCAGTCTACCACAATTAAGCTGCGACCAACCAACCTACCAAAAAGGCAACCGTGAAGGCTACGATAAACTTTAATATATCTTAGTTTATTTGGTGCTGGTTAAGTATGCGGTCTACCATCTGAGTTTTGACAGAATATAAACTAACGAAAATATCAAGACTTAACCTAACCAATTATCAAGGGCGTACAGTTGATCTATTATTAATTATAACATTGTTTGTTTCTGGAATAGTATTTACTATTTACTAATAGATCAACTGTACGCCCGTGATAATTGGTTAGGTTAAGTCGTGATATTTTCGTTAGTTTTAACGAAAATATTCTGTTAAAACTCAGATGGTAGACCGCATAGACTGTATACACACAGTAATGCCTAATATAAGAGTTTGCAAAACATTTTTTTAAAAAAAAATTTTACAAACTTTTTTTGGTTTCTTTTAATAAATAAAATTTTGTAATTAAATATATTTCTTGAACTAAATTTCTTATATTTTAATTCCTTTCCTTAAATACATTTATAAAAGTGTAATTTAAGATGATGTAGACTGCACACTTAACCAGAACTCAGATGGTAGACCGCACACTTAACCAGAACTCAGATGGTAGACCGCACACTTAACCAGAACTCAGATGGTAGACCGCACACTTAACCAGAACTCAGATGGTAGACCGCACACTTAACCAGAACTCAGATGGTAGACCGCACACTTAACCAGAACTCAGATGGTAGACCGCACATTTAACCAGCACCTATATTTGTTTGTGGAATCCTGGCCACGGTAACCATATAAATACGTGTTCACAGGTATTTAATTGTTAAAAAATCTTAGTTAATTTGATTAATTATTATAACATCTCATTAGCAAAATTATTAAAATACATTCGTTTGTGTGAATATTTAAGCATTATGTAATTTTGTTTTTCAAATATAAAGGTATTTAATCTATTCTTAGAAACTTTCATTTAAAAACATTGTACGTACATTAGGGTGGGGTGAAAAATTTTTCAACTATTGCTTCACTGGTAATAAAGTGGAGTGAAGGGTGATAAAAAAGAATGAGGATTAAAAAATTTTCAATTCATCCTAAGTACCCCATTCCCCCCCCCCCCCGCAAAAATGGCCGCCAGCCAGTCATTATACGCTTCATAACTCGAAAAGTATTCTTTTTACAAAAAGGTTTGTTGAAGCAAAAATTGTTTATTTCACATTTTCAACCTCATAATGTTTCAGATGTTTAATGAAAATTTTTATTTTTCAGGTTTTTGTTGGATTTAGAATTGGTAATTTCTGATAATTAGTAACAAATATGGCTTCTGCTTCAAACATTAGAGCTACAAGGAGTCAATCAAAACCACATTTTATATTTGGAACCACACAAGAGCTTCCTCTTACAACATTGCCAACAAATAAACAGGTGGGCCAATACCATGTTCTTTTAAAAGAAGCACTTCAGTGACATCACATAACTCTGATATTTTCAACAAAATTATTGAAGATATACTCTGTATTTGGAGAAAAGCTTAAATTCCTGCAATAGCTGACAAATCAGTTTATATCAAATTAAAGCGGTTCATCGGCAAAGCAAACGATCTTAGTAGATCAAAAAGTAGTGTCAAAATGAGAGAAAATTTTAACACCTTGGAAGAATTATTCGATATCAGTGCCTGTAAATGCCCTTTTATCTCCCATCAAAACTTTGGCAGTCCTGAGAGCTGCGAAGATGTTCACATAAGATGCACCTGTCGAAGAGAACTGAAAGTACCAAAATAAGAGCTTCTGTTTTTACAGGATCAGCGATCGACGCGTACACTGAAAATAGGGGGCGTTGATAAAGTCATGACAAAAAGAATTAAAAAAATGCAGTCTAGGAAATTGCGGAAAGAAGAACGAATGGAATGGTTAAAAGAAGAAGAGAAATGAAGGACTCTCATATTTTAACCGAAATAGTGTGTTTTTCAGATGTAGAGAGTACTTCCACACAATATGAATTAGACCCACCTCAGAGTGAATCAGACTATGAGTCAGTTGCCACACAAGGTCATATGAGACTTCCATTGCCTACTGTAGCGATGGAAGCCGATAGATTTGGAATTTCAGATCGAGCAGCAGCTGCTTTGGCTTCAGCTGCTTTAGTTGATTATGGAGCAATCACTAAAGAAGTTAGTACGCTTTTGATTGATAAGAACAAAATCCGACGGGAAAGAGAGAAAATGAGAAAAAGTTTGGTGATGGAGAGTAAAGCTAATCCTGCTGTGATATCTGCTATATTTTTTGACGGAAGAAAGGACAAGACTTAGGTGAAGAAAGGAAACAAATGGTATGGAGACTCCATTAGAGAGGAACACAGTTTTGGTGTCTGAGCCAGGAAATGAATATTTAACACATGTAGTTCTTTCTTCTGGTAAAGCTCAAGATATAGCTGATAGTTTGTTCTCCTTTCAAGAATCAGCTATTAATGAGAGCATTCGTCTCATAGGATGTGACAGTACAAATACCAACACATTTGCCAAGGGTGGGATCACCCACCTCATAGAAGAAAAACTAAAGAAACCGTTACAATGGAGCATTTGTATGCTGCATACAAATGAACTTCCCCTTCGACACTTATTTGAACATTTTGATGGTAAAACAAAAGGTCCAACATGTTTCACTGGAAAAATCGGAGTAGCACTGAAAGAATGTGAAAAAATGCCTGCAGTCAATTTCAAACCAATTAGAGAAGGCATTGATTTAACACACATATCAGAAGAGGTTATCGATGATCTTAGCCAAGATCAACAGTATTTGTACAAAATTATTGTGGCTATAAGAAGTGGGAATGTCCCAAAAGATTTGGAAAATACAAAACCCGGACCACTGAACCATTCTCGATGGCTGACATTAGCAAATCGTGTCCGCCGCCTATACACTGCAGAGAAAACTCCTTCATTGGCTCTTTATTCAATAATTTTCTTCATTGTTACAAATTATGTACCATTGGACCAAGCTGGTTCGATATCAAGAGTAGACCATATATATGTAATGGACCCCATCACATATTTGGAGCAATTAAAAGATTTCATCTTCCTCCAAAGGATATTCAGAATGTAGTGAAACCTTACATTGTTAGAAACGCATATTTTGCTCATTGCGAAAATGTTCTGATAGCAATGTTATCAGATACATCATCAGAAAAAGGAAACAGAGCAGTTGATTCATCATGAACATTAGAACAAAGACGGAAAATGTGTCCAAAATCAGAGAATTTAAGGTTCCTGAGATAAATTTCAACGCAAACGCATGGGATGATATTATTTACTGGTCAAAAGAAATGCTGACTGAACTTGCCCTCACTATGGCGCTCACAAATATTGAACTCAATGCACTTAGAGTTAAAAAACTGTGCCTACCCAATTATCCACTTCATTCACAAAGTGTCGAGAGGGCAATAAAACTTGTCACCGATGCGGCCTCATCTGTATATTCCCAAGAATCCCGTGATGGATTTATAAGAGCAAGAATTAGGTCTCGTTCATTGTTGCCATGTATGGAAACCAAGAAAGAAATGACCACTTTTTGACAATTAGCCTTTAATTAGAGACTAAAATAATTAACCAAAATTTCATAAAAGCAAACACTTCACGATTTTTGAAAAGGGATCTTTTTGGAAGTGTACTGATTATTTGTTTCTGCAATTGTGGTAATAAAATGTCAATAATTTCTCTCGTTGATTAGTGTTGTTGTAGATTATAGTTTGAATATTCAAAATTATATAAAGTTATTAACTATTATTAAAGTAATATACTTCGGTCACCAAAGAATTTTTCATTTATTTAGAAAAAAGTTATTTATTTGTGATATTTACCGAGGTAAATTTTTATAAAATTTAAAATTGAGAAAATAATTCATAAAAGGGCACTTTCTAATGTATTTTTTTATTTTGAATCATTTTTATTCTATAGTGTCTTTTAATTGGATGCATATTTTTCAAGTTATAAGCATTTATAGTTTGACTAGCGGCCATTTTGTTTTTCTCAAAAATACGCTAGTAGGCCAAAATTGATTTTTCTTTTATATCACTTTGTCATCTGTAGAACCCAATACATCAGATTATAGGTGAAGAAAATAAATATTCCACAGAGAATTGCGTTTCACCCCACCCTAACGTACATGCGATTGGTGAAAGGTTTGTTTACCCTTTGGAACAATGGTGTGCAGGGAAGTACACAACATTTCTTAAAGGGGGGGGGCGCACACACTATATATATATATATATATATATATATATATATATACAGTATATATAATTATATATATATATATATATATATATATATATATATATAATATACTGTATATATATATATATATATATACTATATATATATATATACTATATATATATATATACTGTATATATATATATATAGTGTGTGCGCCCCCCCCCCTTTAAGAAATGTTGTGTACTTCCCTGCACACCATTGTTCCAAAGGGTAAACAAACCCTTCACCAATCGCATTTACGACGTACGTTAGGGTGGGGTGAAACGCAATTCTTTGTGGAATATTTATTTTCTTCACCTATAATCTGATGTATTGGTTTCTACAGATAACAAAGTGATAGATAGATATATATATATATATTGTGTGTGTTTGTGTGTGTCAGCTCAAAATTGTTAATGACTGATTTGGAAGGCTTTAGTTGTATTTTATTTCCAATTTATGGGCAAAGAATTAAATTTTCACAAATTAATCGTACGTATAAAGACATACATAAACATTCCTAAGCCAGCCAAAATAGTAGAATCATAATTACTCTGGGCTACATTTATATACGTACAATACTACAGCAACACCTTGGGATATATTTCCTGTATTGCTGCACATATTTCAATTATTATACTTGGATCATATACATGCTGATGATATGTATCAATAACATTTATGACATTTGATTGTAGAATTATAAATATAAAAGGCATTCGGACACAGCAAAGTTTTAAGGAGAAAAGCAAAACAAAAAATTATATTTTGGAACATATAATGGTAAATATTTACTATTACACCGGTCTCTGGTAGAAAGTTTTAAAAGCTGGTTTTCAATGTTTTTCAATGTGCTGAATTAAAAAATTATACTCATTTCAGTCGCAAATGATTTGTTAAAGAGTTATTGAAGCTTAAAGCTTTTAAAACTTTCTACCCTTTTTTACCCTTTTTTACCTAACTTAACCTAACCTAAAACAACGTAACATAACCTAACCCATTTTTATACCCATATTTAAGTCATGTCTTTAACATTGAAAACCAGCTTTTAAAACTTTCTACCCATTGTGCTTCGTCTGTCGCTCTTAATCCGCTGTAACGTAGAGAATGACCTCTCAGCGGAGCAACTAGACACTGGCAGCGTGGCAAGCAACTTGAGAAGGGTTCGTACATTTGGAAGCTATGACGGGCAAGCCTGAATAGTTTCAACTGCAGTTGATGGTTTTGTCTTCTCTGAGCTCCATTGTACCATCCACATGTACAATTAGCCCTGGAGTGCTGTGGTGGACTGTAGATCACCTTCATCCAGCACAGGCATGAACATGTTCTTGAAAATTAGCACCAAGTCATGTCGCTCGCTCTACCATCTAGTGGGACATAAAGGTTTCAGCTTCTTAGCGCATACTGATTTTCCAAGGACTTTTTCAATGCTTGCAGTAATATGATGGCATTTGGGTGGAGGAAATTGGATCAATTTGAGAATTTCTTCCTCAGGTTCCTCACCATCCTTCATGAGAGGTCCTCTATGAGGTTTCACGGTCTTTCATGAGAGATATTTAAAAACAAAAACAAACAAAAACAGAAAGAAAAAGTAAAAAAGAGGAAAACAAAAAACAAGAAAACAAGCAGAATGGAGAAATTTGAGAATTTCCTCCCTGGGTTCCTTTTGTTTCTTTCATGAGAGAAATTAAAAAAATAAAGAAACAAACAAACATTCCCTGACGAGATGAGTTGAGTAGGAAAAAATTTCATGGTCCTTTTTACACAGCGTTCCGCCGCCTTAAGCCTCGTAACGCCGTAATCCGTTCGCTCCCGCACGCTTCGTTGACCTATATATATATATATATATATATATATATATATATATATATATATACTATATACATATATACGAGGGTAATTCAATAAGTATCTGCACTTTTTATTTTCATAATTTTATTTTCACATCTGATAGATTACACCGGTCTGCATGAAAATCGATTTCTTTATTTTGAGTTGTGATTCTGAAGCAGTTCGCTGCGCTGAATTAAAAAATGCTACCAGTTTTTTTCTATCACCCACAGTTTTAAAGTTATTAGCAAAACAATTTTGGGGCGTTTTGTAATTTTTTACCTTTTTTATCTTTAATTAATTCCGTTTTTTCATATTTTTCAGATAGATAATTCTAACATTACGTCTTTAAAATTTTAATAATGGCTTCTAGAGGATGTACCCATAGTCCAGACATATTTTGTTATATTTGTGGTCGGTATGTTGTTGTAAAACAAAGGATAAATGTAACGACCTTCATTAAGAGAGCTTATCATGCTTATTTTGGAATTAAATTAGGAGATCAAGACAAAAGTTGGGCTCCACACAAGGTTTGTCTTACGTGTGTTGCGGCACTAAGGAATTGGAGCAAAGGTAAAAAGAAAAGTTTGCCATTTGGGATCCCTATGGTATGGCGCGAGCCTAGAAACCATACCGACGACTGCTACTTCTGTTCTTGCAATGTTAAAGGTTATAATGCAAAGAAAAAAGAGAGCCTTCAATACCCAAGTCTTCCATCTGCAATAAGGCCGGTACCCCATGGTCCAGAAGTTACTATTCCCCGCCCACCCGAGAGTCTGGATCAATACAATTCAGATTCTGATTCAGCTCCAAATCCAGACAATGATGATGTTTATGAACAGCCAACAGCTGACCGAGATCCTCCTAAACCATTAACCCAAGCCGAACTAAATGACTTAGTCAGGGATTTGAATCTGCCTAAGGACTCTACAGAACTTTTAGGGTCTAGATTGCACGAGAACAATTTATTGGCATCCGACACATAGTCTTAAGTCTTTGAAATAAGTCCTGAAATGTTTGCAAGTAAAGAAGGTAAATATATTTTGTTTCTTTCAGTTATTTTTTTATTCTTTCATAAACAAGCAATATGCTTGTCTAAGAGCTAGGAGCTATTTAATTCTGCTTTAATTAGGTTTTACTCTATCACCTAAAAATTTCGTGCTACAAGGGGTGTTGTAATACCTCATCTGTCCCCAAATGTTAACCACCCATTGATGGGAGGGGAGAGAGTATTTTGCTGGGAACGGGACTGGTTGTTTTATATATTTACTGTACATTATTATGTAAGCGTAACTGTAGTCTATAACAACAAAATTTATGGTTTAGCATGTGCAATCCAATGTTGGTCTCGATAAGATGGTTCACATTTGGGGATAAATGGGGGATTTATGACACACCCTGTAGTAAGAAAACCATACGTGATAGGGAAAAAGTAACTATATTTTGAGATCAGCGCACTCAAATTATATAGAATCACCAACTAGTTTGTAAAAATCGATCGACAAGTTTTCAAATGTGTACTGGTGTTATAAACACTTCTCAAATAGTCTCCCTGTTTCTCAATACACTTAGTCCAGCGATTTACAAGCTTCCAAATGCCATCACAAAAGAATGTTTTTGGCTGTGTGCGTAGCCAGTCATGCACCACCTCTTTCAGGTCATCATCGCCTTGGAATCGCTGACCTCTCAAAGCGTCTTTTAGTGGTTCAAACAGGTAAAAATCCGAAGGTGCCAGGTCTGGACTGTAGGCTGGATGGTCGAGAACTTCAAATTTAAGTTCTTGAATGCTTTTTCTAGTCTGTGCAGCGGTATGAGGGCGCACAGTGTCGTGTAACAGAATAACATCTTCTGACAATCTCCCTCTCCGTTTTGTGCGAATCGTTTGCTTTAACTCATTCCGAAGCATGTCAGAATACGATGCACTTGTTACTGTAGTTCCACGCTCTAGATAATGTTCAACGATAGGGCCTCGTGTATCCCAAAACAGTGTTAGCATAACTTTACCTGCTGACGGCTTCGCTTTGAACTTCCTTGCAACGGGAGATGTTGGATGTTTCCATTGCATGCTCTCTCGTTTGCTTTCTGGTTCATAGTGATGGATCCAGGTTTCATCTCCAGTGACAATGCGCTCCAAAAAGTTTTCACCTTCATTATGATACCGCGCCAAAAGACGAGAGCAGACGTCCATACGATTACGCTTGTGCTCTTCTGTCAACTGGCGATGATGAAGGAGGCGGTGCATGACTGGCTACGCACACAGCCAAAAACATTCTTTTGTGATGGCATTAGGAAGCTTGTAGATCGGTGGACTAAGTGTATTGAGAAACAGGGAGACTATGTTGAGAAGTGTTTATAATCTATCAGATGTGAAAATAAAATTGTGAAAATAAAATTGTGAAAATAAAAAGTGCGGATACTTATTGAATTACCCTCGTGTATACACACACACACACACATATATATATATATATATATATATATGTCGCTTAACTCTGATATTTCATCCGTTCCCCTCCGTCTAAACTGAACATCTTGAACAACCAACCTTTACTTGGTTTTAGATGCTTCTGTTTTTTTAGTTTTGCCTCGGAATCTGTGCTGCTTAGACTTAAGGTGTGTTCCTTTTAGTGTGGGTTTTTAATTTTTTAGTGTTTTAAAAGATAGCCTGTGAATTTTTAGTTTTTTGAGTTTTACATTTTGTATTTTATAGTTGTTATTCATTGTTCGTTTTTAGTGTCACTTTCTTTGTTTTAAAGCTTGTTAATTGTTCGCTTTTGTTTTATAATAGTCATTATGGTTTTTAATTGTAACTTTCTAGAATTTTTAGTGACTTTGTTTTTAATACTTGTGGGTTTTTTCCCTATTTTATTTTGTTAGTCATTATGGCTTTTAATATTATGTTTTTAACTTTTTAGAATTTTTGCCTGAGGATGAGCATAGTTTGTGCTTGAAACGTTGCAATATACAAAATATAGTCCCTTTCCAACTTGATGGATGTTTCTTTCCTTCTTGTCTGTGGCTTTCTGCTTAAATTGAAATTGAAGCTTGCCAGAAGCGGCCTTCACCAATATGTACGTAATCATTATGGACAAGAAGTTTTGTGTACTTTTCGCAAATATACAAAAGACTCCGTGCGACTTGCAAAGATAAAAAAGGATGGAGAGTTTTTGGAGATCTGTCGTGCTGGTGGTGTTTTTCCTAAGTTTATATACTTTAAATTATACCGCGAGTCTCTATCATTCCCAATTTTATATATATATATATATATATATATATATATATATATATATATATACGAGTAAATGGAAACAACGTATATACTGTATTATGTATATAAGAAGAAGAACAGAGTGAAAATCAAATAGCAACGTTACCAGTTTTAGCCCTTTAACACCATCAAGTGCCTTGTGATTACAGAGCTTGACAATCAGTTTGAACCTTATACCCTCGAACAATAGAAACTGAATGGGAGAAAACTTAAAATAAATAACTCATGCATTAAAAAGAGTTTAATAGTCAGAAATAGACTCGTACGAGAGTATGTATGGGCCTCAAAACATACAAGAAGATATTTTGTAATCTCAAAGCGCAATATTATAATCATTATTAATACCACTTTGCCTCTTCGAGTGTAGTTCTATCGCACCGGTTTTACGAGTATATGTTAACTAATGCGAACAACAAAATCAGGTTAAATACAATTTAAATCAAAAACATTTTTTGTTTTATATCTGTATTATGAAAATAAATGAAGGTTTATTATTTTAATTTAAATAAATTAACTCTCTCTTTTTGTAAGGGAAACTGACTTATTTTCATCTGATCTGAAGCTCAAGGCGCACCTAAAGCAAAAGCACCCCCTGTGTAATTTCTTTATTTATGGTCAGATTTTTATGAAATTTTCAATAGAGAGGTTTTCAAATACCGAGAAATAGGTAAAAATTTTAATTTTTTTAAAATTTTGAAAAAAATTAAAAAAAAAAAAAATTTAAAATGGTTAAGTATTACTTTCACGGGTCCACGAAAATCAACGGGTCTTTTCGGTTTTAGGTCCGGCATTGGATTTTTTCCATGTTTTTAGTATAGACGTAGATTTTTACGCTGATTCCATTTCTGCAATCCGTTTCTTGGAGAAATAAACACGAAAAACGTTATGGCCCAAAACGTGTATTCAAATATCCACCTATACCTACCGTAACCTACCCGACCTAAACCTAACCTAACCTAACCTACCCTACCCTAACCTAAGCTACGCTGTAGGCATGCATCAAAGCATGCATTCGACCGGGAACGACGATAATGAGCGACAAATGGAAAGCGTATAAACGCATCGAACAGCTCGAAGGGTACAGCTTCAGTCACAAAACAGTGAACCACAGCGAAAACTTCGTGGACCCTTCAACTGGAGCACACACAACGAATAGAGTTGACGTGGAACCAACTCAAACGCGGTAACAAGCGCCGGTGTGGTACGCACCGTTCCATGATCGACTCGTATCTCTGCGAGTTTCTCTGGCATCGCCGACACGCAGGCAAAGATCTAGTGTGCCAAATGCTGAACGATATTGCGCAGTTTGGCAAGTAGCAAACTTTGCTTTGTGTTCCGTTCTGTGTTCTGAAAACCTGTAAACGTAAGAAACTTGCACATAACTTTTTTCGTGTTTATTTCTCCAAGAAACGGATTGCGGAAATGGAATCAGCGTAAAAATCTACGTCTATACCAAAAATATGAAAAAAATCCAATGCCAGACCTAAAACCGAAAAGATCCAAATCAACTTTTTAGTTATAAAGTCATGTATTTATATAGATATAGAATAAGTAAAAACCCTGCTATCTCTAATTTTTTTTTAAATTTCTCCAAAAAATTTTAATTAATATTTTTAATAAGAACTACTTTGTGCCATTCCGCCGCATGATTGCCTATAAAATGTGGCAATGAGGTGGAAATGCGTCAGTTTGGAGTGTAACGTTGTTGATGATGGATGTGTGCGCTGGAAGTTCCGTCAGTGAGCTTAAACTAGTTACAGAGGATTGTGTTAAATTTAGCCAGAGTCACAAACTGCTACTGTTTATGAAAATCGTTTTAGCTGCAGCAAAATTGTAAGGGGTTCCAAAAAACCTTAGCCCCCCCCCGCCATTTGCAGCTTACATGTTTACTTATATCGAAATAGTTTTTAGTGATTATAAAAATATATAAAATTCTTTATTTATTGCAGGTATTAAAATTACTCTAGCTGATAAAGTGATAATATAATGGCTTCTCAATTAATTGGTGATTCGGAGAGGCAACGTGTGATAGATCGCATACGAGCAATAACATTTCGGGAAGCTCGTGATGCTGGAGCCACCTTTATAACACGTTCATGGGTTGCCAAAAAGTTGCGAAGAAGTGAGGACTTCGTCAAAAGAAATTGGAATAAAACTTTGGATGAATGTGAAATGGATACAACCAAATCTGGGCGCCCAAATTTGCCACTCTCTCAGGAAACAAAGGACATCATTGAAAGCGGTACGCGTAGGCGGAAAAACAGCTGTGCTAAACTTTCTAGAGAGATCGAAGTGTTGAGAGGAAAGATCGTTAGTGGTGAGATCATTCGACTGTACCGTCATAGGCAAGGTTTAAAGCCTTGGCATGAACTTTCAAAGCCAAGAAAAACTCAACTTAACATCGATGACAGAATGTGGTTTGCCCATTATCTTGAAGATTGGGATGTGGATGATTTCATGCATTTAGCTGTCTCCGATGAATATTTTGTTTACGTAACACGTCGGCCTAACTACCAAAATGATCGAGTGTGGGCCACAACACCAGATGAAATCGATGACAATGAACATTATCGCGAATTATTAAAAAGTCCAGACTGTGTTGGTGTGTTTGTTTTGTTCACTGCAAAGAAGCTCATGTGGGTGCTGAAGCCAGAGTTGGGATGGACAGTATTTTCGTGATATTATTCTATCCCAGCATGTCATTCCTTTTCTAAGAAACCCAAACAATGTTATGGATGTCGATCAGGTCACACTTCTGCACGATAAGGCCCCTTGCTTTAAGGCATTAGCCACTCAACAGTTGTTGCGGAACCATGAGATCGATTTCTTTGGAAATGAAGAATGGCCAGGAAATTCTCCTGACCTGAACGTCTGTGAACATATTGGATCAGTTATGAAGGACAAGGTTGAATGTCTCTTGTTTGAAGAACCTGCAGCAAATCGATTTTCGAAGGATACAATGACGCAACACATTGAAACTGTTTTAGCAAATTTGCGTAACGATCAAGATGTATTCACGTCACTTTTGGCAAGCTACCCAAAGCGAATTCAGGCTGCTGTTTTGGAAGCCAATGGCGGGAACACCAAGTTTTAATTGTTTCTCATTAAATGCAGGATTAAATTCTTTTTTGTAAGGTATGTTTAGTTTTACTGTACCTTAATGATTTAGGCCATGGGCGGGGGTGGCTAAGGTTTATTGGGGCCCGTACAACCCAGGATATAATTAAGAACATAAAATTAAATTAAGAATGTTAGGTTAGTTTTCTCTTTCTTGGGTTATACTCTTTTTAGTATGTTTTATAGCTGTAAGTGGGGCTTTCACCCAAAGCCAAACACTTCAACTATGTCTGAACTTGGCCTAGCGTTGATTTGCTCCACTAGGATTACGTTCTTTTCTTTTCTCCAATGGTCCAGTTTATTGTGTCATACTGATATAGGTTTCTTTTTGGGGCCATTGTCCGTTATAACTGCTGGGGTCCAGGGTCAGTACTTTGACCTGGTGGGGTCCCCTGCATTGATCCCTTTGGTGAAGTTTCTTCTCCTCTGGGACTGAGAAAAGTTGCACCTTTGCTCTCCTCACCCACCCTGGTGCCTAAGCAGGTTGAGGGGACCTTCTTATCCTGGGCGACGTCCTACCAGTGTGAGCTTTCCATAGTAGACATTATGTCCAGTTCTTGTTGGTGGAAAGCTACATACAGGTGAGAGGGGTTTCCCCCGCACCCATCCCTTATTTTTAGTCGCCTTTTACGACACGCTGGGACCACGTGGGAAGCATTCTTTAAATCCCCTATCCCCAGGGATATCAGTCTAGATTCCAACATGGTGTGCGAAACTTGTAATCTTAATTATATCGAAGTTCATCGTTATTTTTTATAATTTTTCTAGTGTGAACATGTAATAATGCAGTGCTGTGATCTATCTACTTGTCATTTGCCCCTGGTCAATTGAATGCCCGGTTAGGTCAACTGTACGTCCTTGATGATTGGTTAGTTTACGTCATGATATTTTTGTTAGTTTTAATGAAAATATCACGACTTAATCTAACCAATCATCAAGGGCGTACAGTTGACCTAACTCGGTATTCAATTAACCTTAGTTATTTAATTGGTGATAATTATTGTTTTTTTCTGCATTATTTGGTGATAATTCTTGATTTTTTTCTGCTACTTTTACAGATGGAGTCGCGAATGTAATACTTTATCGAAAAAATTTTGGAAGTTTTTATAAATTAATATACTTTCAAAAGGATATGCAATTATTATGTGGCCCTGAAAAGAGCCGTGGATGTGTTCACAAAAAATCGTTACATTGGGTATACCTCAGCCACATGGCCTGAAAAGGTATCCCAATTATTCCACACCGTACTGGCTTTCATTTCATACCATTCCCTGTACAAAGCTTCATCCAAATGGTTCCAGCATAAATCCGAATTTGACGGTATTACACGTTTTATCCTTTGCTTTATTCTTCCCCAAAAAGCTTCGATATGGTTCGTGCAACATCCAGTGTTGGGGTCAGTAAAACTTTCGGCGTGGTTAACAACTAAGTGTGTATATCCGAGATTGCCAATTTTATTATTAGCTGCCCATCCATCTGAGTGTATTACTGATCCGGGCGTAATCCAACGTTGAATAAGAGGCAGTAGAGTTTCTGCAGAGCGATCAGCAACATACTGAAGATACCCTTTCTTTCTTCTCACTTCGTACATACCGAAAACCCACCTTTCAGTAACAATACGACCAACATGATATTTGCATTTAAACACGAGGCTTTCGTCAATCTCAACAATTTCGTTTGGTCCTTCCAGTTGAGCTTGCAATCCATTCATCTTCGTTGAGCAGACATCACGACAATATTGATGCCATTGAATGGCGGTTACCGCAGATACTCCGGATAGAACAGCTGCAGAACAAACCGGGGTCTCTAAATTCCAAAGAAACAACAATTCAATGATTTTGGTAAGAGGCAATTTTTGTTTGCCACCAGAAAAAGAACCATCAGAAACACACTTAGTTTTTTTACATTGTGAGCAACGAAAAATTGATTGTTTATATTGTGCGAGAATTTCCATTAACACAAACGCAGATTTGTTGGTCCTGTAACAAGCGCCTGTTGGTCAAATATTCAATAACATTTTCTTGGCTTATACTATTGTAAAACCGGCTAAGGGAGACGCCATCTTAAATTAAACAATCAAAATTTAAACAAGTATTTGTTTGTTAGTTATTGGTTTTGTTGGACTTTAATTATTTATGTGAAAATTGTTTTTTATCGATATTTCAGTTAACTCATTTCTTGTTAGCTTCTATGCAATATATTTTTAATTGATGATCATGAGAAACAAGTATTTTAATTTTTAAAACCTTCCAAATTTTTTCAATTTTTTTCAAACTTTTGATCTAACATTCAATTTCTTGGTATTTGAAAACGGCGGACATCGAATAACGCACACCATTTCCAAAAAACTTTTTATTTTTCCATAACTTCTTGGATTTATAGGTTTCAGCCCGATTAGGGCATACAGTTGACCTAACCGAGCCTTCAATGTTATTCCGATGTCCGCCATTGAAGGCCCGGTTAGGTCAACTGTATGCCCAGTTTTTGTTTTTTTTAGGAAAAAAAAATTTTTAATTTTTCGAATTTTTTTTTTTAAAATGGTGTGCGTTATTCTGATGTCCACCTTGAAAACCTCTATATTTAAAAATTTCATAAAAATCTGACCATAAATAAAGAAATTAGACAGGGGGGTGCCTTTGTTTTAGGTGTGCCGTTTTCTGTTATTTACCTCGATATATAAATACAGTATCTTTTGGTATGTGAACTAATAACTTTACTGCACATCAAATATTGTTTTAAAATTGTCAACAAAGTGTTTAAAGAAATCTCTCTTTAAACGTTAAAGGCACCGGAATTTAAAATTTTAATGAACGCTTTGTCTGCAATATGTGTATGTATGTACTGATATTTAGACTATACATTTTCGTGAATCAACACACACAAATAAGCCGAGATAATATAGCCTTCCCCTCTCTCTATTGTGCAATTATATTGTTATTATATATATATATATATATATACACATTTCAACTGCAAAGAACACGCAGTATAAATAACGTAAAGAACGACGCTTGTATAGGAGAACATTCCGCGCAAGATGAGAAGAGAGAACGAACAAATGAAAAAATGAGGTAACGACCCTCATTACCTCATTTTTTCATTTGTTCGTTCTCTCTTCTCATCTTGCGCGGAATGTTCTCCTATACAAGCGTCGTTCTTTACGTTATTTATACTGCGTGTTCTTTGCAGTTGAAATGTATATATAGATACGGCATGCGGGAGGTGCCCCCCTCGGGGCATTGGTTTCTGCGCGTATGTAGAGGAATTACGACTTCTGATCGAATGAGGACCATGGTGTAGTGGTTATCATATCTGACCGGCAATCGGAAGATCCCGGGTTCGATTCACGGGTGGTTACCTCATTTTTTCATTTGTTCGTTCTCTCTTCTCATCTTGCGCGGAATGTTCTCCTATACAAGCGTCGTTCTTTACGATATATATATATATATATAATAAGTATGGAGTATTCTATCCAGCAATAATTACAGGCCTATTGCTGTCGCCTCCTGCTGCTCGAAACTACTAGAGAAACTCTTGTTACACCGTTTAAATGCTTACTTATAAACATCTAATGAGTTTGGTTTTAAAAGGTCCCACTCAACTGATCTGTGTATCTACTGTATGTACTGAAGGAAATTATATTTAAATACACTGACAGTAATTCAACTACTTATAGCTGTTTCCTAGATATAAGTAATGCATATGATAGAATGAACCTCAATATTTTATTTACAAAACGAGAAGAGTAGTTTGGGCGCAAAATGGGAGAGTGCAATTGCAATGTTTCAAATGTTGATCAATGTTGCAAGAGGTTATGCAACAATGGGAGAGGGTCTTGCAACACGTTCATGCTGCAAAGGGGGAGGGGGTTATGCATCACGGGGGAGGGTTATCCCCCAAGGTGCAATGAAGGAAGGGGAGCTTTGGGGGGAGAAGGGGAGATGACCTCCCCCAAAAGGGGTAACCTTAACCTAAGAGAGGGAGAGAAAGGGGAAGGAGGAAGGTCTTTTGCGGAGAATGTGGGATGTCCTCACCCCCAAATGGAAACCGTAACCTAAGCCTTAACTTAAGGAGAAAGGGGTGTTCGCCTGGCTCCAGCCAGACGCATAATGAGAGTTCATCCGATCGCCCGCTCTCTTATAAGGTTCTAATCAGCCAGTTGACATAAGCAGCCAGCCGACTTAGAAGGCTTAATCTGGCTTAGAAGGCGTAAATGGTTTGGTCAAGAGTACATTATTGGGGTTGAACTGCCAGATTGCGCTATTTATTTAATTAAAGCATATATTCTTGACATTTGGCTTAGAAATCCGTCAGTCGGTTTAGAAAGCTTAATCTGGCTTAGAAGGCGTAAATGTCTTGTTCAGGTGTACATTATTAGGTTTGAGTCGCCAGATTGCGCTATTTATTTAATTAAAGCATATATTCTTGAGAGTTGCATAGAAATCCACCACTCTGTTTAGAAGGCGTAACCAGACATTTGGTATACATATAATTAAATAATATCGTTTATATATACAACCAAAAGAATTAAATAAAACACCATTACATCATTCTGTTTATTTAGACGAATTATTGGAATCAATTTCACGAAATATATAGAAAATAAATAAGCAATGGTTCATTCTATACAAGCAATGGAATATATATGATAAAAAAAATAATAATAATAGTATAAGAAATACGAACGAGGGTTGAGTTGCCAGATTGCGCTATTTATTTAATTAGAGCATATATTCTTGACAGTTGGCTTAGAAATTCGTCAGTCGGTTTAGAAGGCTTAATCTGGCTTAGAAGGCGTAGATGGCTTGTTCAGGTGTATATTATTAGGGTTGCGCTGTCAGATTGAGCTATTTATTTAATTAGAGCATATATTCTTGACATTCGGCTTAGAAATCCACCACTCGGCTTAGAAGGCGTAACCAGCCGTTTGGTATACATATAAGTAAATAATATCGTTTATATATACAACTAAAAGAATTAAATAAAACACCATTACATCGTTCTGTTTATTTAGACGAATTATTGGAATCAATTACAGGAAATATATAGGAAACAAATCTACAACAGTTCATTCTATACAAACAATGGAATATATATGATAAAAAAATAAAATAAAAAATAATAATAATGTAAGAAATACGACCGAGATATATATATAATTAAAAAATAAAATTAAAAAATAATATAATACAGAACGATGGAGTATAACCATTAATATAACAGTACAGAAGAAATATATATATATATATATATATATATATATATATATAATTACATTAAATAAGTAAATATATTAAAATAAACATAAATCAAAATACATACACTTTATATTCTACTTCGCTTAACTAAAACACTAAACTCGCACGTAATCGAGTCTACAGTCACATCATTATTGCTTTGTACTACGCAATAATTACGATTTAACATTATTTCACCGCTCAAGTTATAGGGATAACTATACTCGATGTAAATGGCGTTCATATCGTTCAATACTCTTTTGTGCCCACTTTACATTCGGTTGGTAAGTTATCTTTAAACACGGCTAGAATACATTCAAAAGCACGCACAAAGAGGTCATCGTTAGCCACAACATCATTATTAAATACAAGTTTATAAACACTCCTTTCCAATCGAAGGTTTATTCTTACCGATCCGAGCTTTTCATCGTGAACTCATCTTCACAATGCATAGCGGCAGTTGAAATAATCTTCCAAGTCGTAACAACAGCTGCTCATTATACAGTGCGTTCGAAAAGTCTCTCCACAGTCAACGTGCTTGTTGTCAAAAGTGTTTGACAATAAGTGTAGACGAGTTGCTCTGTGCCTGCAAAATGGTGGAAAACACTTTCAACACGCTGTAAAATCAAAAGGTTGTGTAATAAAATCACTAAATCATGGTTAAATTGAAAACATTGTAGTTTTTCAATTTCCTATGTGTTTAACATAGCACTGCGGAGAGACTTTTCGAACGCACTGTATAAAGAAATAGTTCTTCAGAGTGAACGGTGTAAGTGAGCTCAGCCTTGTACCGCTCAAGTGTTTTGTACCAAAGTTCCTGATATTTCAAAGAGTCTAACCCTTTTAAATAAGCATCCAGCTCTAGACCATTCTCGCCTTGTTCAGTCCTAAACTCGGTAAACCCGTCGAGCAGAGCGGTGTATGTGTATTCAAGAACCGTATCAAAATAACGCATATCCGTAACACGAGCGTCTAATATAGACTTCAGCTTCCGGAAACCGACGATTTCAAACATTCTGTCGAGAATGAAACAGTTTCGCGTGGGGACAAGGACGTTATTATCAGAAGCATTCTTCCGTACCAGTCGTATATCAATGCATGGCTGATCGTTAGTTATATACAACGTACAAACAATGGCATATGAAGGGGTACCATGAATCTGCTCTCTTCTTGTACCTACACCTGCAGGAATTTTATAACGATCCTCACCTCACTTCTCAACTACCACAAAGACTCTATTCATCTCCTCAACACTTAAATAAACAACATTCCGTTTACCAGTTTGTTTGTCTACAAGTCGTTTCCAGTACATAGTTAATGGCACCGATTTTACGCCTGAACACGCGCAATGACTTCGTCACGGACACATCGTAAACGACATTGAGAATGCTGCTCAAATGAACTTCCATCGTATTCGAGGAGTGCACGTCTAGTCGGTTTAAGCTCTGAGATGACTATGAGACAGGCGAGCGGATCGGCTCGACGGGAGGAGTGAGTCACACCATAAGCTGATGAAACGTGAACGGCGTTGTTCCAACGTGAAAGAGAATACTTGTAACCCATTATACTCGGTAGGTGTTTCCAGAAATTTTCCGATACATGAAGCAATATCGGTTTTAATGTTTTATCACCCACTCCCCAGATTGCGCACCAGACATTTTCGTTCAGGGGGATTTTCACGAACTAAACACATTTCATTCACGCTCCGGTGCACTATTTGAGAGAAACATATGCCCATATTTTTCCATTTTGCTTAGCAGACGATATCGTCTGTAAATTCTTTTTAAAACTCACGCAGGCCTTTAGCCACAACCTCACTACAAACCTCATGATATATATTAACGTAGTGGTAAAAATACTTTAGATTCTTCTTTATGACAAGATTTACATTATCAGCCGCAGGGTCCGAGTACTCGGTATGATGCAACATGACATAATACCGCTTGTTACACCACTCATCAACAAGACTCGCTAAACATAACCGTTACTTTTCTTCTACACGTGTTGTTTCTTCCACTTCACGGTATATGTAAATTTTTATAAAGTTATTCCTACAACATACTTCAATATATCACTTGTACCACGAAGTCTGACAAAGGTCTCGCCAGAATACCCGTAGAGTATTTGTACATCTTATTCCTCAAGCTTCGCACGGTTCAATATAGCCTAAAAGTATCAAAGGAGGGTGGAATAAGGAGCCGTTCAGTATCCACCATATCTTCACACTTTGCCGAATACCACGTCATAAACGTCGAACACGCAATATTAAAGGTAGCCATTACTATTTCTTGTCTACGTGGGAAAATACACGTCTGAGACCAAGGGCTTGCAGCGGTCAACTGAAAACGCAAGGAAGAGATATGCCCAGGTAGTAGCAGGAGTCACGTGACCGATCATACAGGGGGTGGAGCTTAGAACTTTCTCCTGTACATACGCACACACACACATAAACACACACACAAACACACAAAAAGGAGAAAGTGAAATGCTAATTGAAACAAGATTTATTTAATAAACGAAATATTCAAGGTGTATATATACAAATACATGTAATAAATAAGATAAAAATATTGTTAACAATAGACTATATATATATATATATATATATATATATATATATACATATGTGTGCGTATACATATATATAATATATATATGTATATATAAATCAAGGATTATAGTGTCCAAAGGGTACAGTATCATAAGTACCAGGCACCTGGTAACGTTTCCTATAGGTGTTATGGCACACCTTCCTACTCCTAAGTTCCTTCACGCCCCCAGCTTCTGCGCCCGAAAAATGTGGGTCCCTACTGTTAGTTGCGATGGCTGGTCGCCCTCATCATCATCCAAGCACACTAGATCCTTCAACGAATCAAAGTTAACGGCCCGCCGATTCGCCTGATTGAGCGTGATACCCTTAGCCTTCACGATATATTTCATATCCTCCCCCACCCTCACTCGTACCCCATAAGTTTTTGATCCTGTTGAGATAAAAGAGTCGGCGTATGCGATGTCTCCATACTCATCCTTGATCTCATCAGTTAACTCTCCGAGGAATTCACCAATAGGTGGCATGTATTCACCCTCTCTCGCTGTGAATATCACTATCTGTATCGACGTACAGAACCCTCCGCCCAAGATAATGCAATAGGCCTCAAAGTTTGATGCGTGAGTTGGCCGTTGTGAAGCTGGCTACAGGTATGTTTGTAACCCGTGAGGTATCTGTGGCCAATTCGGTAGTGTTGTACTTTATTATGTAAGTATTATCTATATTCACGATCTCCATGACCAATTTCTCGGGAGCGTTGGCATAATCCCACACTTCACTATAATTTTGTGCCAAATGAATGTTCCCTTTGCCAGTATTCCGTGCAAATTTTCCCCAAAGACTATTTAGACACAACTTTGCACTAAAACGGTTGCCTGGGTTCTTTACAATCTGGGAACGGTCAAGCTGTATACCTTCACGGTCACAGTAACGTTGAATATAAGCCTATTTTTAATCTTCGGTATCAACTCCTCGACGATACCCTGATGCTTCTACCTTATCCTTTAAAAAAGCGTTTATATATGGCATGAAAAGGTTGGGTAGCTTCTGAAGCTTCCACACCTCATGTATCTTCAATATTCTGTAGCCATGGCGAACGGCTAGGTCCAGCTCAGGGCTTGTATATACACTTCTGATCTTACGCTGGTTGGTTGTATGATTACAATCCCCATTGTTCTCCTCTGCGCACTTCACGCACAGGGGAAACATGAGCTTGTGATGTATAACGACAGGTAAGATCGGCATCCCTAAATCGCGTGGGGGTAGCACATCTACGAAAGAAAGACCAAAATAGTGCCCGTTCAAATTTGTGAAGAGCACCTCGATAGGAGGTATGTCAGGTCTCACCAGTTTTTCAGGTGCACCTACGGGGTATGGATTGTTCTTCATCATGTATGGGTATAAAGAACAGAAGTAGTAATGGAGTTTCACGCCCTCCGTACGCGGAAAGTATAGCTTGAAGGGATTTGTACGCCCTCAGAACAAGCTATCACCGCATTTGACGGGATCGAGCACCATTGAACGCTTGATCGTGTTTATTTCTTACGGTACTGTCCATCTGTTTCCATCCGTACATCATACTCATGCTCCCACAAGACCTTGTGAGTAAACTGGGAGCCTATAAGTTGATCGCGGGTGCGAGTCCATGCAAGACTGTCGGCAGGAGATCTACCGTTGATATCTCCTACGATTCCACACTCAGGACTGGGGCATCCGTGCCACCAGCAACCGTTAAAGGAGTACACAGTCTTCTCACCAGTGCCACGGTTTTCGCTTAGACCATCGACTCAAAAAACACGACCATTAACCTTATTGAGTACTTCCCCCGTGTTGCGGGCATGCTTTATGTATACACCTGTCTGCTGCTCTCTGTGTATAAGTTTGTTTCCTCTTTTCAAGGGATCACCTGTAAATATCTCAGATGATTCGTGCTGAAGCAGCTCCTTATAAAGGAACTGTGTGTGTCAAATTTTGCCCCTTTATGGGCAAGAATATACACAGTCATTTTCTTGAATTTGTACGCTAACTTGATAATATGGGGCACAAAGAGTTTCACAGGGCTATCGTGGGCAATCGTTTTAAAAATGTTTGTCCGTTTACCACATTTCTGACACTCATCACACTCAATCTTCATTTACTCATCACAGATAGTCTGGCTTACAAGTAAATGTGGAATAACCTCTTTGGTTTCAGCGTTCGTGCATGTTTCTATATCGTAGTACACAGTTATACAAGGTATAATTTTAGGCTTAGCCTCTTTCATATGACACACATGCTTCACTCCAACCGCCTTATGTTTCTCATTGCATGTAGAACAGTGAATTTCATCACTTTTATGCTTGAAATTCACCCAATTATCCATCATATGAAACATACATACTTATGGAGTTTTTAAAAACATACACAGTCCTACGACGATCATCCCTTCCAAATACAACCATACGAACATTCATTTCCTGTTCTACCCTTCTCAGCTCTTCAGGACCTATATTACAGTCAAACTAAAGTTTACAGTCTACAACTAGTTTACGGGCACGCTCCACTACCGTAGGCAATCAAATTTTTTGGATCCGTCTATTTAGTACAGTAAACATACGAGCTAAGACTACAGCTATAAAACCGCAACCACGATCAACGTTTATATGCCGCCTGTAAATAGCCTGAGAATTGAAGTTAAGAGTATAAGGTGTGGCACTATGTCCCGCAACACGGAATACAAGGTTAATATTTACGTGAAGTTGTCCATATTGAAGGCTATACTATTTTGAGAGGCCTGCATTATACGGCATAATATATACTCTATATCTACAGCTGCCAAGCGTCTGAATGGTATTACTACCCAAAAATCATCTATATCTCCGTCATCTGACCCGAACCCGAAGGACACCGCGTTCTGACTTCACGTTCGTCGCGGTTCTGAAGGGCAAACTCTACAATACGTTCAGCTATGCGTCGCAGTCCGTGTTCATTAGCATTGTTATACATGGATCAAGGATCAACCCTGACTATATACCGATTTCCAGTCAAGGCTGGGCAGGGGTAGCGGTGCGCACCAACTCGAATGTTATGCCATCCTCTACAGAACGAAAAGCTGCTGCTGCTGTGGTCGATGTACCCGGAATTGAACAGGAATAAGGGGGTATATTTGAGGAAGGTAGTCTTGTGGGGGTTGTGCCGTAAGACGGAGAGGGTTGGGTCTCTATTACTGGCGGTCTAACAGCCGGCGCAATCCTGGTACGCTTTATACCCAACGTGGAGGGCTCTTCATCATACCTCCGCTTTGAATTGTCGCGTGCTGCAGGTGTCGCTGATGTGGACTCGGCAGTAGGGATGGAGTCTGTGATCACAACTACACTCTTGTCGGGGTCATCTGTAATATCGATGATGGGTTGCTGTACCTCATCGTCATTCACGGTTCTGTGGGAGAAGAGAAAAACAAGACTGTAGAAGATAAGGAACATCACTTAAATTTTTATTATATTTTGTAAATGACCTACTTAGGAATGTGACGTGTTGGAAATGGATTCTGTAGAAAAATTCAGGTTCACGAGCCCATCCACATGTATTATATCTGGCCCTACAAAATGTGGTAAAACTGTTTATGCTTAAAATCATTAAAAAAAGGGAGAGATGTTCTCAAAATTTGTGCATAAAGTTATATGGTACTATTGAACGTATCAGTGTTTAACGAGTACCAAGATGATATTTTGTTCCACAAAGGTGTATATGACGTTAATTCGTTAAAGGGAAATGAACATACAGTCATTGTAATTGACGATCTCATGTTGGAGATGGATAAAACGTTTGCCGAGACATTTACAGTATTTTCCCATCATCTTAAAATAAGCGTGTTCTTCATCAATCAGAATCTATTTTTCAAAAATAGATACATGCGCGATGTATCGTTAAATACATAGTATCTACTCTTATTCGCGCAACGTAGAGATGTATCACAAATTGGGGTATTAGCCAATCAAATGTTCCCGAATCAGCGTAAGGAGTTTTTGGAAATTTATAAAGAAGCTACAAGCCAGCGTTACGGATATTTGCTTTGCGACCTTCATCCGCGAAACACGTTTAGTGTGCTTCTAAGAACGAACATATTTCCGAACGAGCCTAAAACGGTGTATATTCCAGAATGACAAAAAGGCTAAAGAAATACCATAAATTAATGCAAATCTATCATCGACTCCCCGGGCAATGCCACAGATGTTTGCTAATAATATCGACTCAACTTTTGAAAATGCATCTGTGAAATCTCTTTTAACGTTATAAATTGCAATGTATCAATGACCCCCCCCCCCCAAAGGCTCGCCTACGTTGTTACAAGAACATAATACGTGCACTCGCTTGTAAAAGTCAAACTGTGGGGAAGAAAAAACGAATTATTGTACAAAGAGGAGGGTCATTCCTCCCCATCTTATTTTCAGTTTTGGGTCCTTTACTGACTAGATTAATATATTGAAGAAAGTGGTAGTGATTCCACACGAGATGTGTGCTTCACTGCAAAGTTCAAAGAATACAGACACGGTTCTAGAACCCCGTAAAAGCAGGCTTAAAAGAATGGAAAGCGAATTGTTAGCCCTATTAAAGAGTGAAAAAACACCTGATGAGAAAAGAATCTTATACAAAGAAGCTCTGCAGAAATTTCTTCACTAGTACGAAAATTATATGAATCCGAAAGAGATCCCCGTGGTTATTAGGCATAGCACGGAGAACGATGGGTATGGTGACATAGGGCCTGTGTCTGACGATAGAACTGACCAACCAAAGATTAACGGGTCGGCCACACAACATATCGAGCATGTATTAAAAGCACCCTCCCACATACATTGAGGATTAAAGGTTTAAGTCTTTATATTCTTTTGAATGAGAATCCCATCATAGAGTGGACCGATACAGGTGAGATCATTGTGGAAGGAGCAAAGGTACAGGGATCGAGTATCGTAGACATTGGCCATGATCTGGTGAGAAAGTGAGGTAGGCCTTAACCATCAGGATGGAAGCATATTAAAGCAAGACTACAACAGATAAATATCCCCAAAGCAATGATAGGAAATCTTAACAGGTTCAAAGACTTGGAACATGCATAGCACGTGCCACAATTGAAAACGCCATCACTCCCGGCGGTGACACCTCTCAAGAGTTGAAAAGAGAAGTTAAACAACGGTCACCCCTACCCACGTGCCTCTAAAATACTGAAATGGCTAACATATTAAGAAGACGTTATTATGACACTTCTACCCCAGCCTCCTACGGAGGCATAGATAGACTGTACATAAGTGTTTACAATGATGGAGTAGGGAAAAAAGATGTTGAGAGGTTTTTGCGGGAGTAGAACGCTCATACACTTCATCAGCCTGTGAGAAAAAGGTTTAAAACAGCCAAGACAACAGCTGCTTCGATTGACTCTATTTGGCAAGCAGATTTAACAGACATGCAAAGATATTCAGTGTATAACGATGGTTACAGCTACATCCTATTCATAATCGATGTATTCTCTAGATATCTCTTGCTAATTCCTCTGAAAAATAAATCGCCTGAAACAGTTGCTGAAGCCACCAAAACGTTGATGTTGAAAGAAAACAGGGTTCCTGGCTATTTTGTACGGATATGGGGAAAGAATTTATAGGCCGAGCTTTCAGAACATGCTGACAGAGTTTAATATCGACTACTACACTACGAATTTTATACATAAGGCCTCTTTAGCTGTAAGAGTTCAACGTACCATAAAGGAACGCATGCACCGCTACCTTACACAAAAAAACACACACAGATATATATAGACATTCTAGAATCATTGGCCTCATCATACAACCGCTCACACCATCGCACGATTTGGACAAAACTAACGAGATTTTAGAAAGAGGTAGCGCACGGAGTCCAATGTAAGAAGAGATGGAACACCACTACCACAAACTGCGCGTTTAAAAATCAATGATTAGGTAAGGCTGTCGCATTCGGGAGATAAATTCACGAAGGGATTTGAACAAGGCTGGACACGTGAGATTTTTAAAGTTAGGGCTATGAGACCTAAAGGCGAGATAATGTTGTATTACGTTGAAGATTTGAATGGGGAAGAAATCGCAGGAGACTTTTACTGAGGAGCTGCAGAAAGTGACATTTAATTTAGGAAAAAATGTTTTTAAAATTGAAAAAATTTCAGGAAGCAAAGGTTCAGGAAAAAGAAAAATGTACCTGGTGAAATGGCTAGGGTACCCAGAAAGTTTCAACATCTATATAAAAGCTGATGCAATAATGAAGCTTAAATATTATGCAACATGGCACCTAACCATTTCTATGTCACACTACCGTCCTCCTCGTCCCTCTCTGTACATCCTAACAACATCCTGGCTAACTTTGTAACAGAACTCCATCGACCCATTGAATTCGGTCGCGATTCGTATGAGGTGGGCATATGCGAAATTCAGCTGGACACCCTCTTTTTGAATATTGATTATAAAGATCCCGTTTTTACGATTCTTTGAGACCCTTGATGAGTGTAAAAAAGCTGGGGTAACTCTGGAAACTATACGTATCGCCCGGACTGAGGATGCACAGTATTACATAGAGTAGAAACCCTAGGTCCGGGGCGTTATGGTGCGGCTGAGGATGTTGTGAGAGACAAACGTACGTCGTGAGACTGAAACTGGCGTTACGTGAGTTCCCTGGGTATAGGACCTCTGTCCCTATCGGGGAACGACCGGTTTCTCCCCCTCAGCATAGATTTCGAAGCAATTTACGAAGAGGTCCGGGGCTCAGGAGATCCCCCATCCCCCACCGATGTGGGAAGTGTTCTTTTTGGTCACGTGATTGACCAGTGCACTACGTCGATTAGCTGATCATTCCATTTCTAGGGCTAGGAGTCGGGGGGAATCTTCTCCCCTAGCCATTAGCCTATGGATATGCTGTATTGGGTTCCCGGAGTCAACGGGACGCGATAAGTCTTTCGGGGTACGACAACACGTGACGACCGTACCTTGCACCACGTCGGTTAGCCTATGATTCCATGAATTTGTGTAAGGCTAGGAGTCGGGGGGAAATCTAATCTAATCTTCTCCCCAGAGCCATAGGCCTTATGGATAGGCCTCGTATTGGGTTCCCGGAGTGATGGGATCGCCGATGAGTCTAAACGTGTGCCGGGACAACCTGGAGAATTTTGCGAATGGAGCTAGTAGCCGCGCAAAGTAGCCTCTGTAGCCGTTCAATTAATTCTCGGTTCACGTCCCCGGGTACCTATCGAAGTTTGACCGTGGCTGAAAGCACCTATAAAATGGTAGATTTCTTTTTTGGTCACGTGATTGACGACTGCACTACGTCGATTAGCCGATGATTCCATTTATAGGGCTAGGAGTAGGGGGGGGAATCTTCTCCCCAAGCCATTAGCCTATGGATAGGCTGTATTGGGTTCCCGGAGTCAAGGGGACCCGATAAGTCTTTCGGGGTACGACAACACGTGACGACCGTACCTTGCACTACGTCGGTTAGCCTATGATTCCATGAATTTGTGTAAGGCTAGGAGTCGGGGGGAAATCTAATCTAATCTTCTCCCCAGAGCCATAGGCCTTATGGATAGGCCTCGTATTGGGTTCCCGGAGTAATGGGATCGCCAATGAGTCTAAACGTGTGCCGGGACAACCTGGAGAATTTTGCGAATGGAGCTAGTAGCCGCGCAAAGTAGCCTCTGTAGCCGTTCAATAAATTCTCGGTTCACGTCCCCGGGTACCTATCGAAGTTTGACCGTGGCTGAAAGCACCTATGAAAAGGTAGGGCCGGGGTGATCCCAGCCCGACCGTACAACGCTCTATAACCCACTCGTTGACTTATAAGTAGCGCGTCATAGGGCCTATGACTTCGGCTAAAATTTTCCATCAATCGCGCGCCTAACGCCTCGGCTCGACGGAGCAACTGTCTCCCCGGTGCCTATGGCGGCCCATAGGGCCAGCGATCGGCAATAAGTGGAAAATGGAAAGCCGCGGATTGGGATAAGAAAAGCGCCTAAATCTTGTGAGATTCAATGGGTAGGTAACATCTATGCAAGGGGTGAGATTGTGAGTTTTAGTGAGAGAATTAATTCCCGTAGCAATGTGATGTAGGATGCTGCCTAATCGAAATTCTCACAACTTACCCAATGGGTGTTGTAGACCGTTTAAAAACTCAAATCTTTCGGATGATTTAGTATACGAAATCGTAAACAAAGAAAACCCTGCACATAATCAAGGGCTAACAGGAATATTAAAGACAAAGGGCTGTTCAAAATTATAACCTAGGGGCGATATCGATCAACCTTCCAAAGAGATACCTCTCACGAGATACGACACTCGTCTAGCCTAATGTATCAGATGAAATTGGAGAAATTGGTTGCTGGTTATACACCCCCATATATTTACAGCAATATAGTGGAGAACCAGTTTGTTGGGGATACCCAGGCACGCCTGCTGCGCATTGCTCACATTCCCAACCATAGAGGAAGGAGTTTGAGTATTACATATGACAGACCCCATTATGTGAATGTCGCGACTAATCTAATAACCAATATCTCAATATATATAAGAACGATTGAGGGAAAAATTTCCCATTCGGTGATGGGAGCTTAACAGTGAAGCCGCACTTTCGACGCACTGAGTTATAATGGACAGAAAGCCCTTCACAGTCTATCGAGGTGTAAGATACAAGCGTGGTAGTGGACATGGATCCATTTTTTCAACCATACTACGTACGGCTGTCCCCTTGCTGAAGAGGGGTGCCAGATAGCTCGGGAGGAACGCGCTACAGTCACGTCTTAACACGGCAGAAGACATATTGGCTGGAGCTAAACTTAAAGAAGTTCTAAAAAACACTTAAACGTACACGGGACAAAAGCGTCAAAGATTCAAAGAGAAAAATGCTTGGTGGTTGTTAGAAGAAGAGGGCTGTCCAGAAGAAAGAATTGCCACCACGTGGCATTAAACCTAAAAGGATATAAAACAGAAGTGTTGTAAGCGAATGAAACATATGGTTGACCATTTTTTTTAATGATATAAGCTAAGAACATTGATCTCATGAATCATAGTTTGTTCACTACTTGTCGATAGAGGAGGCACTATTTCTAACTCGTCATGGCACGCTTCATCCATCCGTGTAGTTCACAATGTCGTAAATCGGAGATGCCCCTCTTTGACATGCTCCCAACTCAAGTGTATATTGAGCACAGTGACTTTATTACAATTAACCCTTTAAACACAATTAGTTCCCCGAGTGCTCCTATAGAATTCGTGATACCCAGCTCAGGACCTTACTTTTTTTAACTAAGCTGTGTGCACATGTACACTAAACTACGTATAGCCCATTCTAATGGAACGGACTGCGATGGCAAATATGCTGTATACCCTGAAACAAACTTTCTGCACTCCATATTCAACCAGTGTGACGTATATTTAAATCAGGTCAACATATCGGCGGGAACGGGTACTATTACCTACGAGCCTATCTGAAAATGTCCTCAACTTTTCCAAAGAAGCGAAGGATACCCCTTTAACTGCCGAGGGCTCTTATCAAGCTAAAGACGAAAGTAGTATAAAGGACAAACTTAAAAATTCTAAAAAGATATATGAGTGTGTTAGGCGCCTGCATACAGACTTCACATTCCAGGAGAAGTTGCTTGTGAATGGGGTGGACATGAAAATAAAGCTCACCCGCACGAATCCTGAGGTATGTTTAAATCTGGATGCTGATCAAGAAGAGGGAGCAAAACCCGTTGTGATTCACATTATGGAGAATACCTCCGCGTACGGCGAGTGAAATTAAGTTCGCCTAAAGAAATACAAATTGAGAAAAATTTACTACATGCCACAGCAAAATACCCAATTAACAGAGTACAGATCAAACTATACACGCTGCCAGCAGCGTTGGCATCGAAACAGATAAAAAACCTCGCCCTGGGAGTTCTACCTAAAAGGATATTATTTGGAATACAGGAACACAATTCGGTGAATGGAAAATATAAAAAGAATGCCTTTAAATTCGAGAATTTTCAGCCTTAAAAATATAACTCTGTACGTCAATGGCGTTGCGTTGGGAGGAACATCGGATACGGATTATTCATTAGACGCTGTGTTTCCGCTTTGCGCGAGAGCGTATAGTAATCTGGCACATATTGCAGTCGATTGTGATGAGCTCGGGATTGGGGTAACGCAGAAAGAATTCATCAATCAATTTAACCTCTTATCCGTTTGACATCACACCTGACTTATCTGCTAGTGTAAATACATACTTAAGTCCAAAACAGAGTGGAAACATCTCAGTCAGATTGGAATTCGCCAAGCAGATAGATGCGCCTATTATTGTACTAGTATACGTCGAGTCACAAGCCCTAATAGAAGTAGACAGATTTAGGGGCGTTGTCAATGACTTTTAAAATGGATGCGAATACACTTCAGAGAGTAATGAATAGTGAACGAATAAAACGTTCCAAAATTATCGGTGTCTTTGCGAAGAATGAAACATTGAAGTTGCCAACTACGAGAGATTGCGGTAGTCTTATTGTGAACACAGATGTTATTGGTAGTGAAGAGATTCAGTGGTTTGCAATCTATTTTAAAAATAGGGACCGCATGTTTATTTTTATTCACTCGGTACTCAGCCCAGGAGTGACCCTGTTATTGTAAAATTTCTCGAGCAGTTGCATATCCCCAAAGTTGTATGGAATCTCTTCCGGCTACAAGGATATTTTAGTAATACTTGCGGGATGTAATGCCTTTCATTTCTCATGCATATGTCACGTGGTAAGGAATTTATAAATTTTTAAAAATTATTCGACCCCTGTCACACTCGAAAGAAACGACGAAATGGTATGCAGACAGATAAAAAGCCGTTTTCCGACTGTGCGCACGCGTTGTATAGTATGATTTTATTCGTGTGTGTATATATATATATATATATAAAATTGCATCCAATAATATTAGTTTGTGTATTATGCAGCTTATTTAAGATGTTTATTGTACTAAAAACATGATTTCTTTCATTTAATAAATTCATGAAAATACATTGCTTCTTACCCGAAAGAAAAAGCTCGAAACATAAGAAAAAGAAAAAGCTTACATTATTTCGTTAATGATGTGATAATCGCTGGGTTAACTGCGAGGTAAACCTTCTACCTCCGTATTCAGGTCCAAGACATGCGTTTCTTCAAAACGAAAAGATTGTATAACACGAGTCAAATCCTCATCGGACCTTAAAGGAGAAAGAATAATTAATTAGTTCATACTGAATCGTTTTTAATAAAAACCCAATTGCTTAAAACATATGCAGAGTATTACAATGTAAAGATATCTTCGAACCGCTCAGAGAAGTTCCTTTAAGAGAAAATGCCGAATAACATTTCATTTATTATGGAAATCATAAAATTATTTGAAACTTGCAAAGGATTGCTACAAAAAATTCAACGAATCAATACAGGACTTTAGCCTAATATTAATTGCAAACTAATCTATAATTGCGGATACCTACTATTTAAATGAAGTATTTTAAATATGATGAGATGAATTACTACAACCCTCCATATATATATATATAATCCAGAACAGTGCTCTTTCTCATAATGACAGTCACATAAATAAATAATAAGTTCGCGAATAATTTGCTACAAAAATAAAATTACAGGCACATAATTACTTACATTTCTACGGCAGTCCCTTTCGTCGGATCGCAAGGAGCGTCATTGTAAATATCATCAACGGTTGCGTTGGACATAATCCGTCCGGTCGGCTGCGTTAAAAAGATTAATTGTAGACACCGCTGCAGTGTCTCCATCGTGATATAAATCCGGTAAACTATAAAGTTCTTGTAAATGATTCATGATGGAAGGAATGTTTATTCACTGGTGAAAATAACTGTTGTGAGTTCCAGCTGAAAATACTCACTTTTATTGCATGATCCCCAAAACACTAATAGGTTGTTCGTAAGTTTGCTGATTGGCTGTCAATGTAACTGGGCGCGGCTATGTTAAATTTTTGTACCAATCGTAACACCGATATAACGGACCCACGCTTTGGACGTCCTGATTGGTCGCTTTCACGACTAATGGTGTCTTTATCTTCTCTCCGTAGATTTAATGTTTATATCTCAAGGTGTATGAGTGAATTGCCACTTGCAATCTCTAACACGATGATTTCAAATATTTCCATTATTATTTGCGCTCATACTATTCTCAGCTTTCCCATTTTGGAACCCACCCCTTCATGCAATATCCCTCCCCCCTTCGCAACATTGATCAACATCTGCAACATTGCAATTGCCCTCTCTATCACGACAATATTTTGCATTTTTTTTTCCGGTCATACTATTCTCAGATTGATCCTCAACTTTCCACATTTTGGATAGGGAATTGGACGTATAATTTGAACAGCGGCAAGTCGTTACAGTACAAGGAGAATCTATGGTCTGAACCATAGGTCAGGTTAGGTTCAGGAGCCAGCATACTGGAACGAACCAGCGCCTCACAGCCAAAGTCTGCACAAGGAATCATTTGTTTTTCAATTTAATAAAATAAATTGTTGTCTCTTTTTTCAAATTTTCCCTTTACGATCTTATCGAAAGAAATTTATATTAATGAAATAATAATAATAATAATAAACCTTTTCATCCATGCAAAGAAAAATAACATATAAAATAGATATATGTATACTGTGCTACCAGGGAAACAAAATTGAAGAAGCGAGCGGAGATTCTTCGTAGGTGGTCTAGCACTAATGTAGGTCAACGCTCTCCATTGTAGCCGATTTACGGTTTGGAGTAGCCTGCGGCGATTCAGCTGCGTGTAAAATAAATCGAATTTATACCGTTATACTCTTCTGTCTTTCTTTGTTGGGAAGCGAAGTCGTTTTAATTGATGTAAATGTATTTATCAGTTATTTAACTATGATTTCGCGGAATTTTTTTTATAAAAAAATAATATAAAAGTACATATAGACTTAATTAAGAATATATATAGTGTAGTAAAGTGAAGTGATAAATAATCCTAGGGGAAGTTTGTTAAAATAATTGTTTTTCTTTTTATTTATATATATATATATATATATATATATATATATATATATATATATATATATATAAAGTGTGATATATTATATTGCCTGCATTTTCAGCCAAATGTTTTTCGATCAATGTCACGTCTCTATGGTTGGCATCGCTGAATATGAATCCATCGGTTCCGGGTTCGAGACCCGGTGACGGCTGCTGGCGCGCGGTAAACGATCATCCTCCCGCACAATTGGTTGGTAGATAAATGGGTACCCTGGGTAACATAGTGGTTAAGACGCTGGGCTGATGGTGGTTCGGATTCCACGTTAAACTGTAGGTCTAAGGTGGAATGATACATTTGTGCGTTGCGCATTTTCCACGCAAGTACGAAAATTATAAGAATAATACACCTTTTGATCCATGCAAAGTACATGCAAAGAAAAGTAAAATATAAAAATAAATTTAATGCGAGCTGAGACGCTGAAACAATATTTTGGAGTCGGTGGAGGAAAATCGGGTTTTTGAGACAAGATGTGGTCAAACTACATTCCAATGTGACCAATGTGACCATTTTGACATTTGTTCGCAATAGTTACGCGCTTTCTCCCCGACAAAAGTAAGTAGACACTTTTGGGGGAGTTTCCTAAAATAATTGTTTTTCTTTATTTATATATATATATATATATATATATATATATATATATAATATATATACAGCGTTTAAAGTGTGTATTGTTATTTTGCATGCATTTTTCTTTTATTGTTAATTAAATATACTAGCATGGAAGTACTAAGAAAACAAATGAATAAAGGAATCCTCAATTACATTGATTTCGCTGAAATTTCTTTATAAAAAATAATAGACTTCTCATTTAATTCTTTTGGTTGTATATATAAAGTGTACTGTTACTTTCTTTGGTCAATTTGGTGTTTTATTTATTTCGGATTAATTGTCAAGTGAATTTCTTTTAAATATTGGGATTCGTTTTGCGTCTAAATATATTGTAATAATTCGAGAAATTATAAGAAGACACAGAGGAATGACAAAAGTAAATAGACACTTTCGGTAATTTACTTATTTATTATAATACTAAAAAAATTATTTGCATCTGAAAGAAAGTTCAAATATTTTAAAAAGTTTTTCAGAGTTACTGTAAGATTTTCTTTTAAATATTAATGCACAATTTAAAGAGTCTAGTGTATTTATTGTGGGGTTCGTTTTGTATCTAAATGTATTGAATTAATTCGAGCAAATTAAGGAGAACGTCTCTCTCACCTTTAATAAATAATATAATTAAATTAAATGGTGCTCTCTGGTAACCCTGCATATATAAATAATTAAATAGTGGCCTCTGGAAACTCATCTATAAATAAATAAATGGTGCAATCTGGCAATTCACCCTAATAAGATACACCTGAACATAATTAAATTATATAGGGGTATCTGGCAACTCTCAAACCTCTATATAACAGATGTTGGGCCCATGGACGCTCATTATGCGACGGTCACCGGTGGAATAAAGAACTCTCTCCTCTTTCCTTCTTAGGTTAAGGCTTAGGTTAGGGTTTCCATTTCGGGGGTGAGGACATCCCACCTTCTTCCCCAAAGACCCTCCTCCTTCTCCTTTCTCTCCCTCTCTTAGGTTAAGGTTACCCCTTTGGGGGAGGTCATCCTCCCTTCTCCCCCCAAAGCTCCTCCCCCGTTCATTGCAGCTTGCGGGATAACCCCACTCCTTTGTTGCATATCCCCCTCCCCCATTTGCAGCATTGACTTGTTACAAACCCTCCCCAAATCTCTTGCAACCTTCCTCCCCCTTTGCAACATTGCCCAACATTTGCAACATTGCATCGCACTCTCCCATTTCGCTCCCATACTACTGAGAAGACAGGGAAGTTCCCATGTACATATTAAATTTATAATAATATAATATACGAAGGTAATTCAATAAGTATCCGCACTTTTTATTTTCACAATTTTATTTTCACATCTGATAGATTATAAACACATCACTTCTCAACGTAGTCTCCCTGTTTCTCAATACACTTAGTCCACCGATCTACAATCTTCCTAATGCCATCAAAAAAGAATGTTTTTGGCTGTGTGCGTAGCCAGTCATGCACCGTCTCCTTCAGGTTATCATCGCTGGAATCGCTGACCTCTCAAAGCGTCTTTTAGTGGTCCGAACAGGTAAGAATCCGAAGGTGCCAGGTCTGGACTGTAGGCTGGATGGTCGAGAACTTCAAATTTAAGTTCTTGAAGGCATTTCCTAGTCTGTGCAGCGGTATGAGGGCGTGCATTGTCGTGTAACAGAATAACACCTTCCGACAATCCCCCTCTCCATTTTGTGCGAATTGCTTGCTTTAACTCATTTCGAAGCATGTCAGAATACGAATAATGATAATGATAACCTTGAACATTATCTAGAGAGTGGAACTACAGTAACAAGTGCATCGTATTCTGACATGCTTCGGAATGAGTTAAAGCAAACAATTCGCACAAAACGGAGGCTTTAACTATTAATAATACTTATTTACTTATTTATTTACTTTATTATTATTAACTTATAACGGCTAGCTGCTTATTTTTAATAAGAGCCCAGTAAAGCCTAAAGCTTAAGGGCCAAAAAAAAAAATAAATAAAAAAATAAAAAAATAGTCGAGCTTCACAATTATTTATGTCATTGTAAAAATTGTAAATTATAAAAAGACTACTGTATTTATTTTATTATTAATAAAGGTTAATTAATAAAAAAAAAAAAAAGATTGTCGGGAGGTGTTATTCTGTTACACGACAATGCGCGTCCTCATACCGCTGCACAGACTAGAAAATGCCTTCAAGAACTTAAATTTGAAGTTCTCGACCATCCAGCCCACAGTCCAGACCTGGCACCTTCGGATTTTTACCTGTTTGGACCACTAAAAGGTGCTTTGAGAGGTTAGCGATTCCAAGGCGATGATGACCTGAAGGAGGCGGTGCATGACTTGCTACGCACACAGCCAAAAACATTCTTTTTTGATGGCATTAAGAAGCTTGTAGATCGGTGGACTAAGTGTATTGAGAAACAGGGAGACTATGTTGAGAAGTGGTGTTTATAATCTATCATATGTGAAAATAAAATTGTGAAAATAAAAAGTGCGGATACTTATTGAATTACCCTCGTACAATGAGGGAGTACAAGAATTTAAGTGTTTATGTCAAACTATCACCAGCTCCTTGACTGATGACTCAGATATAAGAAAATCTCGAAGCCTTTGTGTTAAAGCGAATATGACAATAAGGAACTTCCGGTTCTGTACAAGTGAAGCTAAAGAAACTCTCTTGCGCACTTTCTGCACTGTAGGGTGGAGTGAAAAAATTAAAAGTGCCAGGATCAAAATTGAGTGGCTCTAGATAGTTGTCTTTTGTCCAGGATTAAACTTTAAAACTGATTTTGGGGTGGTTGCATACAAAACTGTGACTGCTACCGGCCAATTTATACAAATCGTACAGTATGTGTGCGCGACCAAAATTTGACCCAGTGACCTATCTCGGGTTCTGGACATGATAGAAAGACAATTTAAAAACTGTTTATGATGTATTTTTTACCTCTGAAGCATATTAAAACATTTGTAGAGGGCTGCAGGCTCAATAATGCATCAAAAAATCTATATTTATATTATTTTTGGCAAAAAATTGCAATTTTCATTATTACACATTCATATAACACGCATTCAATCTATCACTCATTAAACAAAGTGACAAAAAATAATGATCTAAACAGCTTCAAAATATTGTATTTTTGTATTGAACACTTTCATCAGTTTTCTTGATTTTATCTTTTGTCGAATAATGCCATCACGACGTTCAAATCTATCACAGTTGAGGAAGCCTCTGTTGCAAGTGTTTAATGTGCCTCCCTAAAGCCTGATTATGACAAGGCTAGTTGAGTTTCAGTGCTTCCTTTCTTATGTTTATGAGTTCTTCCTTGGTTAGAGATGCTATGATAGGGGGCTCATGAATGTCAGGTGAATTTAAGTTTCTCATTTTGAGATACCCTCGAGCTTTGTTATCGATTTTAGGTAGGCATCGACCGGTGGTTGTATCGGTATCGGTACCGATACCGATGGTTAGTAGCTACCGATACCGATAGTTTTTGTTTCTAAGAATTAAAAAAAACGGGCGTTTTCCAAATAGAAACTTCCCGGCTGCTCGAGAAGTTACGTTTGTGTTCGCGATTTATCACGACGTTTCTAGAAATTTCCATGACTCATTACCGCTCTATATAAAGCGAGCCCGTAACCATCGCGGCGTCATTTCCTCAGTTCGCAAGTTGTGAATCAGTTCAATAGTGTGTAATAATTTTTTTGTAAATTTATTAACTACTGGTATAAATTTATTCGCTTTTGCTTTAGTGAGAGTGACAATGCCAAGCATTGTGTGGAAGTTCTTCACTGCTTCAAGCAATAATGGAAAACAGGCGATCTGCAAATTTGTGCGGTGTCTCTGTCTCTCGTGGAGGAACAAGCGCAAGTACCTTATCTACATCGAACCTGAGGAGTCACCTTATCAACAAGCACAAGACTGAGTTTGATGAAACCAATAAGAGTCAATGTACAACTTCTGCTACTAATTCTGATTAGATTCATGAAAATCTGTAAAGTAATTCTTCAAACATTCTCAGAGAGAATTCGCAGTTGCTCAAAGCCCCAACATCCTAGTCGCCCCAAAAATGATGAATTCAATAAAAATTTAGGAAGTCTAAATATTTGTTGTTTTTAATGTATGTTTCGGGTCCCTAAATTTTAGCCTGCCCCGGGCCCCCAAAAGTTGCTAAGATGTTGCTATATATAAAAAGTTGCTATATATAAAGTTTGATTTCAAGTTTCAACATGATTTATGAATTTATTGTAATATCAAAGTCTCCCTGAAATTGCCGTTTTCTGTTTGTTTATAATTTCCCCCAATCAGAATTAAGATACAACTAAAGTAAATTTAATTCTCTGTTAACTTACTTAGCTTCTGTTTATTAAAAAATATTAAATATATGAAAACTTTACATATAAATATTTCTGTCTTCTTCTTCCGCAGCTTATTATCCCATCTTTACATGGGGTCGCTGTTTTTGGTTCGTCTTCTCCACTCTCCTCTGTCGTATACCACGTCCTCCTCCAAGTCCTTCTCCCTGATGTCCGCCACCACACAGTCCCTCCATCTCGTCTTCGGTCTTCCTCTTCTTCTTCGTCCCGGCAACTCCATCTCCAGCACTCTGCGCCCCACATACTCCTCCTCTCTTCTCCTGACGTGTCCATACCACCTCAGCCTGGCCTCCTGCACCTTCTTAGATGCTTCCGCCACCTTCACTGTTCCTCTTATATGCTCATTTCTGACCCCATCCCTCCTCGTCACTCCACACATCCATCTCAACATCTTCATTTCAGCCACATCGATTTTTCTTTCATTGCTCTTCTTCATTGGCACAGTCTCCATTCCATACAACATTGCCGGCCTCACCACTGTTTTGAATACCTTTCCCTTCAGTTTCACTGGGACCCTCTTATCACAGAGCACCCCTGATACGTCTCTCCAGTTCTTCCACCCCGACTGTATTCTACAGTTTATCTCTCTCTCTGCTCCCCCCTCTGCATCCACTGTTGACCCCAAGTATTTAAAATACTCCACCGTCTTAACACGCTCTCCACTCAATGTCACTTCCCCTCCTCGGTCCTGCTGCACATCACATCTCATATATTCGGTCTTCTTTCGGCTAATTCTCATCCCCCTACTTTCCAACGCCTCTCTCCAATTTTCCAACTGCTGCTCCACCTCCTCTTTCGTCTCCCCACTCAACACAACATCGTCTGCATACATTATTCCTGAAGACTTTAAATTAGCTAACGTCACGCCTATTTTTAAAAAAGGCGACAGCGCGGTAGCTAGCAATTATAGGCCCATTAGCTTAACGTCAATTGTCGGTAAACTTTTGGAATCCGTAGTTAGGGATCGTATTATCGATCACTTAGAAAGTAGAGATTTGATTAATAGTAGTCAGCACGGGTTTCGACGCCATAGGTCTTGTTTAACTAATTTGTTAGAATTTTATAACGAAGTAGTGCGCGAATACGATAGGCATAGGGCAGCTGACGTTATTTATTTAGATTTTAAAAAGGCGTTCGATACAGTTCCGCATAGGAGACTAATTGCGAAGGTTAAAGCGCACGGTATACGCGGTCAGGTAGCTAACTGGTTAGAAGAATGGCTTCGTGCTAGGAGGCAGAGGGTCGTAGTTAATGGGAGTGAATCGGGGTGGTTAGATGTAGGTAGCGGTGTCCCACAGGGTTCAGTGTTAGGCCCATTGTTATTCGTAATTTACATTAACGACATAGATGTAGGATTGACTAGTAACGTGTCAAAATTCGCGGACGATAATAAAATAGGCGGTAAGGTTGTTAACGAGGACGATAGAAATAGGATCCAAGACGATGTAGATAGGATTATGGAGTGGACGGATAAGTGGCAGATGCAATTTAACGTAGATAAATGTAAAGTTTTGCATATAGGTTCTCGCAACAATAATTACGCGTACACGATGGATGATAGGGAGTTAGCGAGCGTTGACGAGGAAGTAGATTTAGGCGTACGCGTAACTAAAGATTTAAAGGTTAGGAACCAGTGCCTGGAGTCTTGCGCAAAAGCTAATAGGATGTTAGGCTTCATAGCGCGTAATTTCGAATTTAAATCGAAGGATATTATATTGCCCCTTTACAAGTCCCTAGTCAGGCCTCATTTAGAATATGCCGTTCAGTTTTGGTGCCCGTACTTGCGTGAGGATATTGATAGGTTAGAAAGGGTTCAGCGTCGTGCCACGAAACTTATTCCGTCATTGCGCAATAAGCCTTATGAAGATAGGATTAAAGAGCTAGACCTGTATTCACTCGAAACTAGGAAATTAAGGGGGGAGCTTATTGAAGTTTTCAAAATCGTTAATAATATCGATAACGTAAATTTTGACAAATTGTTCACTTTTGATAATAGTAATACTCGCAATAACGGATTTAAGTTGCGTGGCAGGCGTTTTATTACTAATATCGCTAAAAACTTCTTTACGTTTAAAGTAATTGATAAATGGAATAATCTTCCCGCGTCAGTCGTTCATTCTACCAGCGTTAATATGTTTAAGAACCGTCTTGACAGACATTTTAAAGGTATTAACGTTGTTTAATTTAAAAAACAAAGTTAGCAACGGAAGCTCTGGTGGTGGTGCTCGAGGATGAGTCTGTTGACGATGGATGCCAGCTTGTGACATGCCAGCGTGTGATGCCAGCAATAAAATTATTAAAAAAATTAAAAAAAATTAGACTAACACGAATGTAGATGTAGCTCATAGCTAAACTAACCCACTTTTTGTTTAACTTTACCTACTTTTTTTTTTTTTTTCCCTCCTTACTTTGCATGTCTCTACCTCTTTTCTTGCATGTTTGTAGTTTGCATGGTATGACAGTGAGTTAAGACTGTGTTTGCATGGTTTGTAAGCGTTCTTATTTTACTTCTTTTCATCTTTCACCCCTCTCCTATTCTCTCCGACTATCTTTCTGACTTGTCGGCAGTGGCCGGCGGATGATGATGGTGAGACACTTTTCCTCTTTTTCTGAATGAATGTTAACCCATGAGTGATAGGTGTTACTCTTACTTAACCCCTTATTCTCTTCTCTTCTCTTAACCCGCTACTCTTTCCTTTCTCTCGGGCTAACCTTAGAGTGGATCTTAGGGTCTTTGTTAGCCTTAGCTTCTGTAGATCTGTAGATCATGCACCACGGGGCCTCCCCTCTAATCCTGTCTGTCAACACATCGAATACCACATTGAAAAGGAAGGGGCTCAAAGCTGATCCTTGGTGCAGACCAACTTCCACCTCAAAGCTCTCTGACACACCCACGCTACTCCTCACCTTAGTTGTTACTCCCCTGTACATCCCCTTGATCAGTTTAACATACTTCTCCGGTACCATCTTTTCCCTTAAGCATCTCCAAACTTCCTGCCATGGTATCCTATCATATGCCTTCTCCAAGTCAATAAAAACCATGTGCAACGCCTTCTGCCCCTCTCTGTACCTCTCTGCCAACTGTTTCAATGCAAAAACTGCATCTGTCGTTCTCCTTCCCGGCATAAATCCAAACTGTTCCACTGACACTTCCGCTTCGTCTCTCAACCTACTCTCCACTATTCGCTCCCATATCTTCATTGTATGCGATATTAGCTTGATCCCTCTATAATTCGTGCAATCTTGTACATCTCCCTTCTCTTTGAATATAGGCACTATGATGCTGGTCTGCCACTCATCCGGAATCACCTCCTGGTCAAACAACTTCTGCATTAGATCCCACACCAGATCCACCCCCTCATCTCCCAGTGCCTTCCATGCCTCGGCTGGTATCTCGTCTGGGCCAGTCGCTTTGTTATTTTTCATCCTATTCAGAGCACGACTCACTTCCATCCTCCCCACTTGTTCTGTCATAGCTACATTTGGTAATCCATCCTCATAGAAAGATCTTGGGTTTTCTTTATTTAATAATTCCTCAAAATATTCCTTCCATCTATCCTTTATCTCTTCATCTCTTTGCAGCACCGCCCCCTCCCTTCCCTTAATTTGTTTTACTTGTGTAAAGTCTTTTGTCGCTCTATTTCTGCTCTTAGCCAATCTGTATATCTTCTTTTGTCCTTCACGATCCTCTAAATCCTCATACATCTGCCGATATGCCTCCGCCTTTGCTCTCACCACTGTTCTCTTTGCCTGTTTCTTTGCTTCTTTATATACCACCTTACACTCTTCACTCCTCGATTCTTCCCATAACTTCTTAGTTTCTCTCTTACTTCGTAGGAAATATAAATATTTCTGTATTAAAGTTATTTTCTTATATATATATATATATATAATATATATATAATATATATTAGGGGGGGTCGAAACATATCAAAAATCGAGTTTCTCAAATTCCACAGTATGCCCGTAGTTGGAAGTGATGATCTCAACATCTTGTAAAAAAAATGAGTATATGCGACCCCCCCTTACCCCTTCCATAGCATCCCCCCCATTTTACTCTCTCCACAGATATAAACCCCAAATGTGACAATCATGCATTATATTAAGTCATATTAAGTAGATTAGATTAATTTGGATAGATTATTTAGATAGTTTTAGATAGATTGAATAGATTACATAGATTAATTTATGATTTAATTCCGAATGAGTTATATTAAATTCAGATTCAATGATTCAATTGCTAGAATTTAACAATTAGTTTCTTGTTATTAATGCTACTAGGCCTAAATAAGTGAAATCATGGCGACAAGAAGCAAAACGCACAATTCAACATTTGGTCACCCTGCAGAATTTCCACCTTCAATGACTCCTTCAAAGGCTGACGTATTTAGGCATTATTTATTGGTAAGAAAACGAGAAGAACTGATTTCGAAAGGTTCTAAAACAGCAAAAGAATGTTACAGAATTGTCACCAAAGATGTGGAAGCCATTTGGGAGAAGTTTTCCTTTCCACATATAGGATTTGAAGGAATAGCTATAAAAGTTGAACGATCGATAGAACCTACAGCAAAGCTAAATAACGTACCATTAAAACAAAGAAACAACAGTTTTCAGCAGAAGGTGGAGACATTCGATGAAATGTTTGATATTTGCACTTGTACTTGTTACAATAAAAAAATCAGTCGAACAGATTGCAGATGTGATATTAGAGTTCCAATGATTGAGTGGGAGTCTTTTGTGGGGCAGAAACGAAGAAAAAAACAACTAGGACCAATCGACAGAGTAACGACTCCCGCAAGAAAAAGGACTCACGATAGAGTTAAAGGATTAGAAAGAAGAGCCAAGATAAGCCTAGATATGAATGTCGCCTCAACCAGCAAACTGGACCCTTTACATACAGTATTATGGAAGATGAGAGCATGGAAATTGATGATGACAGCGACGATATTGACTTTGTTCCGGATTTTGAGCTGAGAGAAAACCATCAGAACAGAATTATTTATGATAACTTAACAATAACAGCAGATAGATACCGTGTAAGTTACAGAGCTACTGCAGCTATAGTAAATGCAACTTTGAAGGATATGGGAATATTAGACGAAACCAATATGTTGGATAGGAAAAAAGTGGAAAGAGAAAGAATACGTGTGGGTAAAAAGAACATAATCAAAGTGAAATCAGAGAACACACAGATTGAAGGTATCGGATTTGATGGTAGAAAAGATCAAACTAAGACAAAGAAGGGAATGGAGTACGAAGAACATTATATAATAGTCAACGAACCTGGTGATGTTTACATGGATCATATAGCTCCAGATAACGGAACTGCTTGTTGTATTGCAAATGAAATAATAACTTTTATAGTTGATTCTAATAGCAAAGAATCCCTCAAGCTTTGCTATGCGATGGCACCCCAGTGAACACTGGCAGGATTGGCGGAGTGCTAAAATTGATTGAATTATATCTGGACAGGCCGGTACAATGGCTGATTTGCCTTTTGCATGCAAACGAACTGCCATTCAGGCACGTATTTGAAGTAATTGATGGAAAAACTTCGGGACCAAACACCTTCAAAGGTTCTCTTGGAAATAAACTCCGAGAGGATTTGACCAAACTGGATATAGTTGATTATACCCCTGTAGAGGGCAACATTAAAGAAGTTTCGGCCGATATTGTTAAAAGTTTCAGCAGTGACCAAAAATATATGTATGAAATGTGCATTAACATACAATCTGGACGCATCTCACAAGCGTTAGCCACCAGATCCCCAGGTGCCCTCCATCATGCAAGATGGCTAACACGAGCAAACAGGATCCTTTGCTTATATGTCTCTACACGGAATTCAGACAAAAACACCCAAGACGTAGTAAAAATTATAATGCTGGTTTACGCTCTAGGCTGGTTTTGGATAAAGTCTCATCCAAAGGCAAATGAGGGAGCATCTAATTTTTGGTATATCATGCACTTGCTTAAAGGCTTAGATAAAAGGCATCGGATGATTATGGAGCGTGTCCTCAGAAATAACGCCTATTTTGCCCACCCAGAGAATATCTTACTCTCAATGATAACGGACACAAGAAGAGAGGTCAGAGAGCTGGCTCTTCAGCACATCATTCGAGCAAGAACTAGGAGCACCAATGCGAGAAATTTTGAGCTGCCAAAAACACTGAACTTTGAAGCAGACGATTATCCTAACATGATTGACTGGGACAACGAAACCATCACCCCTCCACCTATTTTACAGAATTTGACAAATGATGATCTTAAAGTTCGAAATGAACCACTTCAGCTTATTCCTTTTCCCTGTCACAGCCAGGGAGTAGAACATGCTGTAAATGTGGTAACAGAAGCATCACAATATAGAATTGGTTACGAAAGCAGACATAAATTTATTTTGAATGTACTGGAGTCGAGAAAAAAGCTACCTGTGTTCCAATGGAAAGGCCAGTGGTGTCAGTAATTTACGATTTTAAATTTCTTACGGTGAATATTTTGGTTTTAATATGCTTCAATTAAATTTCTTAAGGTGAATATTTTGATTTTAGTATGCTTCAATTGATTCTTTAAGTAATATACTGAGAAAGATTTCTTATATATATATTTTTCATTTGTTCGTTATTTCTCTTCCTCGTGTGCAGAACGCTCCTCTATACTTACGTCGTTTCTATACATATATATATATATATATATGCTGCAAACCCACAAGGAAAAAGAAAAACGATTCCAAGGCCTTTCGTGTATTCAAAGCTACACCTCGTCAGGGAATGAAGATGAAAGGCGAGAAGCCCATAAATATATACAACGTACAGGAAAACCAAAACAATTAGCACATACTTAACAAGGGTTAATGAGAGGCAAAAGAAATTTTAACATGATGTCGTCAATTATCAGGTTACCACCTTCGAAGCCATTGTCTATCACTGTTTCAACTGATTCATTCCCTCTGACCAAAAGTACCTTGTTAACTGCGATGTTGCGGATTTGTGAGGCTGAATCAGCAAGCATGGCAATTAATACGTTCTCAGGATGAGCATAGTATGCATTTTGGTAGAGGATTTTTAGGGCTATCTCCCTGGCTTCCTTGTGAGGGAATTTCAGGATCCTTTGGAGCATATCATAAAAGTTCTTATCACCATCTGTGCATCGATACTCTTTCTTGATCTGGAATCAACTTGGAAAATAGACCAAGATACAAAACTCTGCGAGTGTGACCAGAACTTTGGAAGGCTTCTTTTGAGATGTATAAAATCTGAGGATTCTACATGCCAAAGTCAACCACCTTGAATGACAGATCGGTTCAACTTCAAGGAGCTCAAGATCAGGATCAACACAGCCAAGCATAACAGCCATACAGATTCTGTAAGCATAATACTGATCAGTGCTGAGGTCCTCCAGTACTTCGTTAGGAATAACTGTAAATTTTTAATTCCTAACTGGCTTGAATGAAATCATATCCCACTGAGATACACTTCCACCAAGTTCAACCCTTATCTTTCTAGAAAATGAGTCTGGGCTATTTGTTGTTCCATCCAGAGTAACAAAGACGCGACGAAGGGGGAGCTCATTACAGTGTAGTAGGCAAATGCTCCACTGCAAAGGTCTACCAAGCAGTTCTTCCAGACATCTGACAGCTCCACCACTTGAACTGGTCATTGTATTAGTCCCATCAGATCCTATCATGGCAAGTTTGGTTTGTAATTCAGTGTCTTTGAGGGCCTTGTATATCTCTGTTGCAATAGTCGACCCCTTGCCATTACTTGGAGTCACATGTGAAAGGTAGAAATCGCCTGAAATAGTATTCAGAAATTGGAGACAATTTTTTAGATATTTTAGGGTTTATATCTATTTTCCACTTTCTATATACAAAATTCATCTTAATAAATATTTTGAGTAATGTCTGTTACAAAATGCAAACTACAGATCAAAATTTTAAATCTTACCAGGTTCTCCTACAATTAGTGCTCTTCTAGCTCATTTCTTCTGCAATATTTGCCATTCACTTCAACTGTTACTATTGTTGCATCTTTGCGACCATCCACATAAATAGCATCCACCAATTCAAAAAATGTATCCTCCTCTTTTCTTATGGCTTTACGATATTTTTCACGTTCAAAGTTCATAGTGCAAATTTACTCAATTTTAAAGACAGTTAGTTATTTAAGCAAGTTCCATAGGTTTTGACTAACAATATTTAAATTTTAACACTTGTGTGAAACGTATGCCTTTTAGTGAAGTACTTGATTTGAATCAGATACTAATGTACAAGATAATTGGACTGTTACCTGTCAATTACGTTCATCTTATCAGTAGTAATGATAATTCCATAATCCTCTAAAACTGCCGATGCAACTGCTGCTCCGGCTCTCTCACTTACTTGATACCTGGTAAAAGACATTTATTTTATATCAAGTTAATATTCTAACAAGATGTTCATTGGACAGCAGTGTCCAAGATTTGGACTCTAAATCAGCAACGTTACATGGATTATAAATCATTTTTTTCAAAAGTATTGTCAACAGAGCAACAAGAGTGTTCAAAGCATACTTATATTTTAAACTATACAGTAAACCTGTCACACTGTCGAGTGAGGTTTGTTAGACTCTTCCTATTTTGTTATGTCCTGGATTCCTGTTATTCACTGACACCAGCTGCTTCATCATGTGATTCCAGGCTGCCCTGACTTGAGAAAGTGTCGAGATCACTGTCATGTATTGCTGCTGAGCTTGATGGAACTTGAAAAACTCTTTTGAGCTCTTCCCTGGGGATAATAAAATACAATATGATTATGATACAAGATAGTTTACCAAAGATGCAAAAATAAAATTTTATAATTTGTAGCACAATCATTTCAAGAAACATTAATCAAAAGTTTTTAATTTATATAGATCAAACTCACCAATTCTTTTCTTTTGCTTGCTCCTGCTGTACTCCTCTCCTTTTGTATTTGATGTCTGCCGATGTAAGGTGTTCCTTAAAACCAACGCATTGTCCTATTCTAGCTGTTTTCTGGTCCTCATAGAAAGCATAGTCTTCTTCTGTCATTTTGAGTTGATACAAATGTTCCAAATCTTCTCCGATTTGAGTCCTCACAGAAGATGTCAAACAACTTGAAAGTTTTTTCAATGAAAGAAGAAAGACCACTCCGGAACTTATCACCACGTTTCTTTTTTTAGATATCAATCAAACCTATAAAATTAGCAAAACTTTAATGTTGTGAATGCAAATTTCAATTATAAACCCTAAGTTAAGTTCTAGTCAAAACAGAATTTATTACCGATCATTCTTATGATTTGCAAATCACTGAATCACATGATTATGTCAATAAAATTACTGTCACAAACAAATAAATGTAACTACAAAATTTACAAAAGTATGACATATTTCAAATCCTTTTATAAGGAACTGAAAATTTGAGTCTTACCGCGAAAATTCTTTGACTAGATCCTGAATGTTGCTAGTGACACTGGGGCGTGAAATTGGATAGACATTGCACCAAATCCAGCGTTCAATTAGACTTAGTGCAACCGTGTCAGCTGCTTGTCTGGGTGTCCAGTTCTCTTCTGCCATTACATGTTGGATGATATCTTTACCAAGAGGAAGCTTTCTGTTGGGGAATGAGCCTGTGCTTGAAAATCTGTGACCTCCATCAAGAATTTTAACTGTCACAGCGTCTTAACATCCTCAATGCAGTACTTTTTGGCAATAAGGTTATCAAAATACATGTATTTATTAATTCTATAAATTCAACCTGAAAAGAAAAATATAAAAAATAATTTCAAATAAAAAACAAAATATTTCGAAAAAAAAAGGGCCGAAAAATTGCATTTTTTGAGCAAAAATGACGAAAATTGATTTTTTTTTATGCATTATTAAGCTTGCAGCAGTCTTCAAATGTTTTAATCTGCTTCACAGGTAAAAAATACATAAACAGTTTTTAAATTGTCTTTCTATTATGTCCAGAACCCGAGATAGGTCACTGGATTAAAATTTTGGTCGCGCGCACATACGATTTGTATAAAGTGGCCAGGTAGCAGTCATAGTTTTGTATGAAACCACCCAAAATCGGTTTTAAAGTTTAATCCTGAACAAAAACAACTATCTAAACCCCCCCTCAATTTTGATCCTGGCACTTTTGATTTTTTCACTCCACCAGAGAATTATTATGGCGGGAACTGAAAGGTAAAATTAAATTTTAGGCACATTTATTAAAGACTATGACACAATGTGCTGGTTGCCCTTCAGAAAGACCAACTTCTCAAAGTTAGGCCCAACTGCCAGTCTTGACCTCTTGGGCCTCAGGATGTCCTTGCCGAGTGAGAAGAGCCGTTCCACTGCGGCAGAGGACGGAATTGGCAGACTGAAGTTATGGCGGTTTGAATTCATTCGCGGAGCGGTGATCTTCCGTGAATGACTCCTCGCAGTTAACGTGTTAACGGACTTTAACAGACTAAATATCGAGTTATCGGAAGTTAACTGGTCCGATAACGATAAATGGAAATTAACTTCCGTTAATAGTCCGTTAAAAAAAGTTAACTTCGTTAATTAACTGTTATCGGATTAACGCTTTAGTGCCCAACACTGCCAGAAAGTTGCATTCTTTGCAAATTCTGGCCGCTTTATTCAAAACGCACCAAACTGGTGCGAGCCTAAGCGTGTTTATTACAACTTCTTTCAATTGAAAGCAGTCCTAAACCCTCTAGTCTTTCCTCTGAAGCAGGAGTCACACCAAACTATTTTACATCGAACGCTTTCTAACATCTACATACTAACAGAAATGAGGTGGCCGCACGTATACAGATATATAAATGTAGTACAATATACGGATTTTATCAGTTTGGTTAATTCCTCAATGCTTTTTTATCACAATTCCTATCTGTATTACCTAAAATTAGTTAGCTAGTTACCAGTTAGTGATTAAAATAATGTAATGTGCAAATTTTTAGATGGGGACCCACACCTTCAGCCTACACACACACACACACACACACACACACACACACATATATATATATATGATGAATAAAACAAAGGAAACACAGAATGGTGCTCAAGCGCTTTCGTCTAATCCTGAGGATGTCATTAGATGAAAGCGCTTGAGCACCATTCTGTGTTTCCTTTCCTTGTTTTATTCATCATAAATATTTTTAACGTGTTACTTTCGTGAAATAATTTTCATATATATATATATATATATATATATATATATATATTAGGGTGGATCGATTTTACATTTTTTTCGATTTCCATATTCTAATAGAGACAAAAACTTGCGCATGCATGAGAAAATAGCCTCTGCAAAATCTTAGCTTAATAGATAATCATCTTCTGCCCCCGGCAGAGCGATGAAAATCATATTTTAGTAGTCAAAAACGTATTTTTCTTATAATTTTTAAAATATTTCAATATGCATCAAAATTATTCCTAATAACTATAAAGTCGATGAAAAAGACCTCATATGATCGTTTTTCCAAGCGCGTTGTCCTACGTTAATATCTTTTGCCTCGGCAACAACGTCAAATGTTGAAAAAATAGGTAATTTATATACATATTTTCAGATCGGCTCTTTGTCTTAAATAATGCATTTATATATTTCCCATAGCATTTATATCGTTGCTTAGGCATGAAATAACACGCAAAATTTTATGACTCTAGAGTAATATCTTCTGTCCCCGAGAAAAGTCTAAATGTGGATTATAATTACGTTAATGCGATGTTATAAGTACGATAAGTACTAAGTACAGCTCCTCGCTTGCTAATTTTATAAAATTAGCAACCCAGAACTCACCACGAGGAGGTGGCTGTACGTCGAGTTCCACCCTATCCAGCCCCAACCACCCTTCCTTTGGCTGCATGTCGATTTACATACGGTAATCTTTCTTAGAATCAAATCGTGGAATTTTTGTTCGGGAGTGAAGACGGGAGCGGATGAATCCGTCCCTCTCTTCTATTCCACTTACACTGGCAGAGGCTTCGGTTACTAATTTGATGAGTCTCTCGACCGCTTGAGTATGACAAGGGAATAGTGGGATCAGTCCATCAGGCTGGTCTCCCGTCTCAACAAACTCTTTTATTCGGGTATCAGGTATTGTTTTTGTAACGGGGGGTTCGGTCACCTCAGCCGTTTGCCAGTTGATCATTTCGTAATAATTTGACTATCGTAGAGCAGCTCAGGCATGGCGAAGGCTCGAATTTCCCCCGCTGGTGATTGTTTTGATCGTGCTTTTAATATTCTTCTCCATCCCAATTTTCTTATGTGTTGCTCATCGGCATGTAGCATGGAGATCAAAATATTTTCTGGGTGAGCAAAGAAAGAATTTCTACGGAGGACTTTGTTGGCGATTGTCTTAGATCTTTGAGGCATGGTCTGAGAGAGACGCATCATTTCGAAAAAATGTTTTGCGCCCTCAGTGAAACTGGAGTTTTTCTTTATCTTAAACCAAATTGGTGCGTAAACTGTCATAATGAATCGCACAATTTCGTTGAAGGTGCTGGAGGGTTCACTGGTTGAAACATAGAGGCGCAGAAATCTATTTGCTGTTGTCAGCCACCTGGAATGCGCCATCTTACCTGGATTTCGAGCCGCGAGAGCTGAAGAGCAGCTACCGCTCGACACTGCTCTGTAGATGCCTAACAAATATTTTTGGTCAGTGCTCAACTCGGCATCATCTATGTCAATGTCGGGAGATGGAATGGCATCGAATTCTGTAATTGGAAGTTTTTCGCAGTCGTTCAGTTGTTTTCCAACTGGTCCAGTAAAGCCCATTGGCCCAGTTGTTTTGCCGTCCAAGTCTTGAATGAGGTGTCGCAGTGATAATTCATTACCGTGTAATAGGCATATGATCCACTGAACTGGCCTTTGTAGTTTCATTTCAATCATACGAATGGCTCCACCCTTTCGACCCGTGTTCACTCACCAGAGATGACCTTTAAACCCTAGCCTAGAGTCATAAAATTTTGCGTGTGTGTTATTTCATGCCTAAGCAACGATATAAATGCTATGGGAAATATATCAATGCATTATTTAAGACAAAGAGCCGATCTGAAAATATGTATATAAATTACCTATTTTCTCAACATTTGACGTTGTTGCCCGGGGCAAAAGATATTAACGTAGGACAACGCGCTTGGAAAAACGATCATATGAGGTCTTTTTCATCGACTTTATAGTTATTAGGAATAATTTTGATGCATATTGAAATATTTTAAAAATTATAAGAAAAATACGTTTTTGACTACTAAAATATGATTTTCATCGCTCTGCCGAGGGCAGAAGATGATTACCTATTAAGTTAAGATTTTGCAGAGGCTATTTTCTCATGCATGCGCAAGTTTTTGTCTCTATTAGAATATGGAAATCGAAAAAAATGTAAAATCGATCCACCCTAATATATATATATATATATATATGTTATGATGTATATATGAAGTATACTTAAATAAATATATACATATTATATATCGGGTGGCCCAAAATAACGCCTTGAGATTTGAACATCAATAACTTCAAAAATATGCAGTTTACACTTCCAAAATTTACATAACTTTTACCTCAATCTATCGTAAGCCATCATAAAAATTTCAGACCTCTACATAAAATACTTTTTCCACAGCTGAGGGAAGAATGAGGTTTGGTGAAAAAAACGAATATCATAAACTGAAAAAATTTTATTATTCATATCTTATCAACAAATATGATCAATATGTCTGCCGTCCTGCTCACAAACTAATCTTAACCTTTTCTTCCACGAAATGATACATTTTATGATTTCTGCTAATGTTATTTTGTCCCAACATTCGAGTATTTTTTTCTTTAATTACATTTCTGTAAACTTTTCTGTTTGGTCTTCATAAATCTTCTCTGCTAGAGTGTTCCATATGCAATAATCCATGGGATTGCAATCAGGTGATTGCGGGGCCAGTCGTTTTTTTCAATGAAGTTGACTACATTCTGTTGTAGATAATCCTGTGTGAACTTGCTAGTATGAGCTGTAGCACCATCTTGTTGGAGTATGAAATCGTTTCCTTAATACAGACGCCGACAATCAGGCAAAAGATTCTCCTCAAGAGATTTACATAGGTTTCTGAATTAATTTTTTTATTTTCTGAAATGAAATGAATTTTAGTCTTTCCATTCCACGATACACCTGCTAATATCATGATTTTTTTGGAAAACCGACTTGTCTGATGGTAAAGTCTCGATGGAGGAATGTCTTTCTTACGCCGACCATAAACAACATCGTTCCGGGAGTTTCGAGCAATCTCGATGGTGAAATCTTTTTCATCTGTAAAAACTATTTTTTTAACATCATTGGACGAAAATCTATGAAGCAATTTTCTACAACGAATTTTTCTTTTAGTTCTTACATTGCTGTCACGTCTGGAAACACGGACCCTTTTAAATGCTTTAAGTCCTACTGTTCTCTGCATTCTTTGTATGGAACTTCGACTGATACCTAAATTTCTTGCAATTTTCCTCTGAGAGCAGTGTGACCTAGGTCGATCCTCTTTGGATAGGCTCATCATTTCGATCATTGCTATATTGTGTTGAGTGTAGACTGTTTTAGGCCGACCACTTCCACGCTTCCGTGCCGTCGAACCGGTTGTTTTAAGTTTCTTAATTATTCTATTCACGGACGTAACATTACAAGTTATTCCTGGAAATGCCCTCAAAATTCTTGCCCCAGTCCATCTTTTTTCAAAGAAACACTTTTCAATCACCGCTTTTTCACCGTTAGTTGAAACCATAATTTGAAGGGTAAGTTTAAAAAACAATATTTAAGATGGGCGTAGCCTATATCATCTAACGTTTTTCAGAGAATTACAGATTATCCATAGGCTAAAAAAACTACTACAAGTTTTAGAATAGCTGCCAGGTACAGTGCTTACAAGAAGTCTCGCGCCTCTGTCTCGTCCCAAGCTAGTCTGTTAGGTATAAAATGGGCGGTGCTTATGGCAGCGGAGGTGTGTTCGGATTGGTGCACATAATTGCTCTAACGGTGTAAGAGATACTTAAATTCATGTGTGTATTATGCCATATGATGTGCGTAATAAATAATCATTTTTAAATAGTTGGAGTGTTCAAGGTCATCTGTAATAATCTATAGACTACCCCTCAAGCCCACTCTCAACACTTAGATTCCCCTAAGACACAGGCGTCTTCAAGTAACATGAATACGTAGAGATCTAAGGTGTTAGATTCCATATTATATAATTTATGTGCTAGGTTTAAGAACGCTGGCATTGAAGGATAGAAGGAAGGGACAGTAAAAGCGATAATAGGTTTAATGAAGGAAGTGGAATGAGGATGGAGGTAAGTGTTGCTTTGGCGAAGGAAACGAGGTTGGGTGGGGAATTACGAAGGGAGGAGGAAATGCTAAACACAAACTCAAATATTTATTTTAATGCCCTAGACCTAGAAAGACAAAGAGCAAAATACCTTAAACTAACAATGAATTGACAGAAACAGAAGAGTCTGGTCTTAGACGCACTGATAGGTTTAACGTATGTGGCTAGAGGCCGCCACTCAGAATTACCACTACTACCTAAGTCATAATAAGGTTATTTACTATGACAGAGTAGTCATGAGTAGTTATGGAAATAAAATATGATTATACTGTTGATGGCTGACTATATTCAGTTGGGATATAAACTATTGCTGACAGTCTTTGGATCCTTGGCTTTTAAGACGAATTTTTTATGCATATGTTCAACAAAATGGGAAATTGGCTGATTATTACTACCATTCGAAGGGTTGGTACCCTTCACAACCGAAATCAATTTCAGAAGGGGTGCATGGTATCCTCATTTCCTTTATCGTCCCAGCACGATTCACATAAGCCATTTACACAAAGATGGAAAGGCCGTCTGTGCACCACGAGACGACCCAGGCAATGCGGGGAGCAATGGTGACATTGCATGAATATGGTGTGCCAATAAGAGAAATATCAAGACGACTAGACGTTCATCGAAGCACTGTGGAACGGTGGATTCATCGGTATGAAGCAGAAAACTCAATCGCTACTTTGCCGAGGTCTGGTCCTCCGCTTTCAACATCTCAAGAGGAAGATGCTGCGATTGTTAATCATGCCAGAGAGCATCCGTTTGTTCCAGCGACGCATATTTACAGACACCTGAACCTTCGTTGTAGCGCAAATACAGTGAACAACAGACTTCACGAGGCAGGGTATTTTTCTCGCCGTCCAGCTATAAAACCTGCATTGACGATTGAGCATAAAGAGGCGCGGATGGGATTTGCCTTGCAATACTTGCCGCAGGAGGAAGAATTCTGGAGAAAAGTTGTGTACTGTGACGAAAAAACATTTTCAACAGATAGTCATGGTTCCCTGCATTGTTGGAGGCAGCGTGGAAAACGCTATGAAGAAGGAAATGTTTTCCCGAGAAAACGTAGTGGTCACATCAATCTCGGTGTGTTGGGCTGGATGTCTGGCTATGGTGTCGGAGAATTGACTCAAGTAGATGGACGCTTTACTGGACAGCAATATTGCCAGATACTGGAAGAGGTGCTGCTACCCAGTGTTCGTGCGTATCTGGTTCCAGCACCGGAACCATTTTACTTAATGGAAGATAACAGTCCCATTCATAGGAGTAACGTTGTGAGAGCGTGGTACAAAGATCACCCAGAGATTATTAATCTAATTCTGCCACCACGTTCTCCTGATTTGAATCCGATTGAAAACCTTTGGGCAATAATGATTAGCGAATGGGAGCAACGCAATGAAAGAACATTTGAAGCACTTTTAGCTCACACGAGGAATAGTTGGGAGAGCTTACGCCGAACACCAAGCCTCTTCTATGCCGCAACGATTGCAAGAAATTATTGATGCTGGAGGAAGCTATACGAAATACTGATGTTAAAGCCATGACGTAAATGTGTATCGAATATATATTTATGTTAATATAGAATTTTATTATATTTTTAGGTTTGACATCTATAAAAGTATATATTGTGATCATGAAAGAACTTTACTTATCCTTAGTTAGAATCTTTTCTTGCAATGTCTACGCTCGTGGAGATGATAATATATGCATTGTTGAAACAAACTATGAGAAGGTAATAGTTTCAGGAAAAAAATAAAAACTGGCAACATCGAGGTCATCACATGTTTATGGGAATTGTCATATGATATGCTACCAATAAACTCTTATATACTACTATATACAGTATACTATATTACGTAATAATTACGATGAACAAATCAAATGCAAATTTTTCTGATTGACGGCCCACCAGTCTTGCTTTAGACCAGTGGTAGTCAAACAGGGGTACGCGTACCCCTAGGGGTACGAGAGGGGTTTCCTGAGGGTACGTAAGCTCTGCTGCAAAAACAAGCAAGTTTGTTAATCAATTATAAAATGAATTTATACGATTATAATTATCATCTATCATTTAAATTTTTTTGAAAATATATATTATAATCATTTATTTATAATATTAATATTTAATTATAAATTTAACTCAACATTGGTACAAGTTATTATTAAATTATTTAATATTAATTATTTTATATTTTTATATTTTAATATTTTATTTAAATTATTATTAAATTACCCGATATTGGTACAAATTGGTACGAATCGTACGATGCTGTAAAAATAGTAAATTATATCAAGTCTCGAGCAGTGAATTCACACCTCTTTAAAATTCTTTGTGAGGAGATGGGCAAAAATCATACTCAGTTGCTTTTGCACACTGAAGTGCGCTGGCTCTCACGAGGAAAGGTATTAACACGACTTTTTGACTTAGGAATGAAGTGAGAAGTTTACTTAACAGCCGAAATTCAGACTTATTAAAATTTATAGAAAATGAGGAGTGGCTTTGTAAACTGAGTTATCTGGCAGATATATTCACCAAATTAAACGAACTTAATCTTCAACTTCAGGGGTATGAGAAAAATATATTGCAGGCACAAGAAAAAGTCAAGGGATTTTTTGGGAAAGTTTTATACTGGATAAAGTGCATGGAAAACAATAATACCACACCTTTCCAAATATTCAGCGAATTCTGTCACGAAAACGAGTTTCTTGTCAGTGACTGAGTTATGAATATTATAAAGCAGCATTTAGTGAGCCTTCGTGAATCATTTTTGCATTACTTTCCATGTATTAATAGAGATTCCCCACAAAGTGAATGGATAACGAATCCGTTTTCGAACCTTGCTGTGTCTAATGCGGAGCTTCCCGCTCGTTTAAAAGAACAATTGATTGAATTGGCAGCTGACAACTCACTTAAACATAAATTCAATGACTTTTCTGTCTCCGAGTTTTGGAAATTGGCCCATATTGAATACAAAGAATTAAGTGAATTTGCTATCAACAAACTACTTCCATTCCCGTCCACCTATTTATGTGAAAAGGGATTTTCGGCACTGACAGCTTTAAAGGCGAAAGAAAGAAACCGCCTACATCCAGAAGCTTGCCTCATAATGGCACTCACAAATGTTCGTCCTCGAATAGAACAACTTGCTAGTGACAAACAGTCCCACCCATCGCAATAATTACCTGTAAGTATTTAAAATATATATTTTAAAAGCTCAGACGATTTCTAATTAACTGTATTAGATTCTAATATTTGCCTGAGTTAAAATTTGTGTAAATTGCTTGAGTTGTGTAAAATGTAAATTGTATAATTAAAATGCTATGATATACAGGGTGTACATAAAGTCAGGATCTATTTTTGTGAAGCACTTGGAAATTATATGGAATTCAATCATAAAATGATAAAGTGGTAACATTTATTAAATAATTAAGAGTAGGATTCGACGTGACGCCCATCAGTATCCCTGCACAGCTCAAATCGTTCCGCAGCATTTCTAAACACATTCTGGAGCATTTGCGGGGTTATGTTATATGCAGCAGTTCGTATACGTGTACGTAAGTTTTCAAGACTCGTAATCTTCGTCTGATAGACGTGCGATTTGATAAAGCCCCATGCAAAGAAATCTAAAGGGGTTAAATCTGGTGATCTCGCTGGCCAAGGTCTGTTGCTTCCGCGTCCGATCCAGCGATTTGGAAAACGTCCATTTAGATAATCCTGAACAATTTTGGCATAGTGACAAGGAGCACCATCATGTTGATAGACGACGGTACTAACAATCCTATCCCCGTCGTCTATCAACATGATGGTGCTCCTTGTCACTATGCCAAAATTGTTCAGGATTATCTAAATGGACGTTTTCCAAATCGCTGGATCGGACGCGGAAGCAACAGACCTTGGCCAGCGAGATCACCAGATTTAACCCCTTTAGATTTCTTTGCATGGGGCTTTATCAAATTGCACGTCTATCAGACGAAGATTACGAGTCTTGAAAACTTACGTACACGTATACGAACAGCTGCAGATAACATAACCCCGCAAATGCTCCAGAATGTGTTTAGAAATGCTGCGGAACGATTTGAGCTGTGCAGGGATACTGATGGGCGTCACGTCGAATCCTACTCTTAATTATTTAATAAATGTTACCACTTTATCATTTTATGATTGAATTCCATATAATTTCCAAGTGCTTCACAAAAATAGATCCTGACTTTATGTACACCCTGTATATATATATATATATATTCATCTAATAATTAGGTGGTCGTAAATAAAGATCGTTTGATAGCTTCATATTCTGTGTAAATTGTATAATAACATTTTTTTTTGGAAACTGAGGGGAAGGAGGTACGCCATAATAAAAAAAAAAAACTAAAGGGGTACGCCAAGGAAAAAGTTTGAATACCACTGCTTTAGACTAATGACTTTCATAAGATGGAATAGGTTTAACATAGTTCGTTTAATAGGTTACCACTTAAAACAATGGATAAACTATCTATTAGTGAGACGACTGTGACTTCCTCGAAATGCGAGCGAGTGAGAGGTTCACTGAGGAATTTGTTCATTAGATTCTTCACGTAGGATAACAACAATTCCCAACAATTACTTAAATATCAATAATTGCATTTGAGCAAATAATTTAGACCTGCGTCAAAATAACTTAGGTATCATGCCATGATTTGGGATATTTGCCGAATTAGTCGTTCTCTATAGTCTACACTCTACAGTATATATTGAGACGGTATAATGTAATGCCCAGCTAATATTATGATGACTAGGATTCCTCCATAACCATCCCAACATCCCGAAACTTGCTCCATTCTGCTTCTTAATCATTTGTATTTTAAACACTAAAATGTAGCAGAAATGACGTAATAATGGACGTCATTGATTGTGTTAGAGCAGTTATGTGCACCAATCCGAACACACCTCCGCTGCCATAAGGACCGCCCATTTTATACCTAACAGACTAGCTTGGGACGAGACAGAAGACTGAGACTTCTTGTAAGCACTGTACAGCTATACACATTTAGGATTTAGGATATTCGTTTTTTTCACCAAACCTCATTGTTCCCATAGCTGTGGAAAAAGTCTTTTATGTAGAGGTCTAAATTTTTTTGATGGCTTACCAACAGACTGAGGTAAAAGTTTTCTAAATTTTGGAAGTGTAAACTGCATTTTTTTGAAGCTATTGATGTTCAAATTCAAGGCGTTTTTCATGGGCCACCCGATATAAACATGTAAATATAAAAATATGCATAATATAAAGATTTTATACAAAATAAATGACTAACAATAAATCTCATATTATGAAGGAAACTGAGGAATGCTATTTTGATCTCAGAGGGTCTTAAATTTCAAATCCCTCAAAAACTGTGGGTGATGGAAAATGTGTTTTCATTTTTTTTAATCAGCATAAAAAAGAATATAAGAATCACCCACATTTATCAAATGGAGAAAAACTTTCTTGAACAACGTTATGATTTGCTGAATATGTGCATTTGTACACTGGGACAAGACCAGAGTTCATGTGACAAATATTAATAACACGAACTGACAATAGAATACATTGACAACTCAAACACTAAGGACAGAAATGGAGTTCATAGGAAACAGTACAGTAATGTCGGGTATAAGTAGAGCTACAGTCAGACGCCTTTATATCATGAATTCCATAGCTTTCGAAGACGATATATATATATATATATATATATATATATATATATATATATATATATATATATATTATATACTAGGGGCACTCAATATATTTTGGCCCACCCTTTTTTCTTACATAAATAATAGACCATGGGGCTGAAATGTCTTTTGGGCCATAAGTTTGAACTTTCTGCGCTTCACATAACTGGATTTTTCCAGTTTAAACCTCACCTCCTTGTATAAAACCGCTTTTAAAAGCCCTTATAGAAAACCGATGGTTAACGCAGTTTCGAAAATGGCGTCTGACAGTGACGTGCGCGTAAACAGAGACCTGTTATCGAGTTTTTAACCGCAGAGAAGGAAACAGTTGGAAATAATGAAAAACGTCTACAAAACGTTTACGAAGATGCTGTTGTTGATCGAAGCACAGTTGGACGCTGGTCTAAACGTGTGAGATCATCGGAAAGAGGGAGAGCCAGCCTCGATGATGAGCCACAGTAGTATGCCCGTAAAACCCATGAGTGCAGTGTTGCAAGTTGCAATTGCATAATATTACGTAATGTTGCAAGAGTGCCACACCCCCACACTCCTTTTTTGCAAGAGTGCCACCCCCCTCTTTGTTGCAAAAAAAAAGAGAGAGAGTGTGTGCCGATCTTTGTTGCCAACCCCAAATTGGGATTGCAATGGGCATGCAACTTGGAGGCGGAGTTCTCCCCCAAGCTGAGCCCCACAAAGGGGTATACCTAACCTAACAGGCCTCTATGGGAGGGAAGGGGCTTCCTCACCACCCAAAGGGCCATTAAAAAGAAAGGACCAGAGATCCTTGCTCGGCGAAGGCCGAACGAATATAGAGGCTTCTCCCGCTCCGCCGCCTTTTATAGACCTCTAATCCGTCAGTTGGTTGAGTTGCCAGATAGCGCGATGTATTTAATTCATCAGCCAATAGAAGACAGAGTTGCCAGTTTGTGCTATATATTTAATTAATTCATATATTAATCAGCCACGCTGAGTTGCCAGATAGCATTAATCATTAAATTATTTCATATATTATTCATCCATTTGGTTGCTAATTACCACCATATATTTATATGACGATAGTTGTTAGGTACAGTAGTATGCCCGCAAAACCCATGAGTGCAATGTTGCGATTATATAATATTACGTAATGTTGCACGAGTGACACCCCCACCCCTTTGTTGCAAGAGTGCCCCCACCCCCTTTGTTGCAAGCGTGCCACGCCCCCATCCCCCTTTGTTGCAAAAAAAGAAAAAGAAAGAAAGAGAGAGAGAGTGCAGATCTTTGTTGCCAACCCAAAATGGGGTTGCAAGGGGCATGCAACTTGGAGGCGGAGTTCTCCCCAAGCTATTCCCCCAAAGAGCCAGAAAGAGAGAGAGAGAGAGAGAGACAATCTTTGTTGCCAACCCCAAAATGGGATTGCAAGGGGCATGCAACTTGGAGGCGGAGTTTTCCCCCAAGCTATTCCCCCCAAAGGGGCAGAGAGAGAGAGAGAGAGAGAGCGAGAGAGAGAGAGAGACAATCTTTGTTGCCAACCCCAAAATGGGAATGCAAGGGGCATGCAACTAGGAGGCGGAGTTCTCTCCCAAGCTATTCCCCCAAAGGGGCATACCTAACCTAAGAGGCCTCTATGGGAAGGAAGGGGTTTCCTCACCACCCAAAGGGCCAGAAAGAGAAAGGACCAGAGATCCTTGCTTGGCTGGGAGCCGAGCTTGTATGACTCCGTCGTCCGCCTCCTGCTCTTTTATAGACCTCTAATCCACCAGTTGGCTGAGTTGCCAGATAGCGTCATGTATTTAATTCATCAGCCAATAGAAGGCAAAGTTGCCAGTTTGTGCTATATATTTAATTAATTCATCTATTAATCATCCTAGAAGACTGAGTTGCCAGATAGCAATATTTATTAAATTAAACCATATATTAATCATCCATTTGGTTGCTAAATACCACCATATATTTATATGATGATAGTTGTCAGGTACTGCCATTTATTTCAATTCGTTACCACAACAGATGAATCTTCTCCTTAATTCCAACAATTTACTTTAAAAGAAATTATGTTTATTAAATAAATAATTAGAATTTAAACACACTCTCTTTACACAACTAAAATAATTCAATTATTACTTAATTCCTGTTTTTATTACTATTATTAATATCACAATTCAAGCTAAATCACGAATAACAGTGGGAATAACGAAAGGAAAAGAAACCTTACGAAGAAAGATGAAACAATTTCAGGCCAAAACACACGGTCGTCTCCCCCCTCCCTCATTCCCCCCAAACTTCTCACCCCATCTGCGCTTGTATAAATATTAATGATTTTGAAAATATACAAAACGTATAATCATATTTGTAGAAAAAATATATATATAATAAACGAATGAACAACTCGTGCGCACACACACACGCACACACACACACATATATATATATATATTATATATATATATAGATATATATAATAATTTTATTTTCACATTTAACTAGAAACAATATTCAGCGAATTTTCACGTAAAATTTAACCATATTTACTAGAATTTTATCTCCAGAAATTTTTAATTAACTTTCGTCAGCGGTTTCAACAAACAAAATTAGACAATTTTTAAAACAATGCTTAATAATCGTGCTCTCTTCTTCACAATGTATAGCTGTAGCCGAGATAATCTAATTCGCTACAACAGATGATCATTATATAAAGAAGTAGCTCTTCAGGGTGAACAGTGTAGGCGAACTCATCTCTCTACCTCTCAAGTGTTTCGTCACAAAGTTCATGATGTTTCGAAGAGTCTAAACTTATTAAATAATCATCAACCTCTAGCCTGTTCTCTCCCTGCACATTCGCGCAGGTGTGAACTGAAATGCCCGGGGAGGAGGGGGAAAAAATATATACATAAAAGCAAAAAATCAAATTTGAAGAGGACGTAGTTAAATTGGAAATGATGTCTGTTATTGTACGGAAATTCATTTTACAACAGTAGAGAAAAATACATAATAATATATATATATATATATATATATATATAAATATAAAGTACTGCACTGTGGTTTTAAGTCGCATAATAAGTTGTTTACATTTGTGATGTCATACTCTAGCGATGTACAAACACACACCGTCCTCTCGTGCCTCAGAGCAAACTACAAACATCTCGTGTTACAGTTTATTTTCCTTTCAGTACTTAATTTGTTTATAATTAAGAAATGTTCCCCAGAGAAAGACTTTCGCCGCAAACATATGTGCCTATAATTTCTTAGCCTTATTTAACGCGCGCGTACGCACTCAAACACGCATTTGGTTACTCTACAAAACCGCGACATCTTCACACATTTTCGCATTCAGTTCTATATCGCGACATTTAAAAAAGTCATTAAGTTTAATCAAGCATTGTCTAACATAAACTAACCTTAATTGTAATCCGTTTTTCGTTATAAAAGATAACATTTATAAAGATAAACCGCAGCGACACTGCAAATGTCGTGATTTACACGTTCCTATCGCGATCAGTTATTATTATTATCATCGTCATCATTAGTAGTAGTATTACGCTCAGGTGAATTAGGAAAATGGTTTTCTTAAACAAATTTATTCAAATGAATAATTAATTATAAAAGAGTGTACAGGTGTGTGTGTATATATATATACACACGAGTACATATTACGTTAATCTTATATGTACTTAGTATTGATGCTACAATTACCCTGAATGAATGTTTTGTTAAAACCAGCGAAACCTTTGTTCACCCTATGATTTAATAATTTAACTTATGTGGCAAACTCATTGACGCATATATAGATAGATAGATAGATAGATATGACCGCATGTTCACTTGACAGATGATTCGCTGCATCTCATTATATTGGGCAGATGTCATGAGATATTGTGCAAAGAGGCGATTTGTTCCGCCCACAAAATGGACGTAAAATTTGCCAGGAACTCGAATATAACAGCATACGATTAACCCCTCCCCCTCCCCACCCCTCCCTCCCGCTAAACAACTGTCTTTAGATCACGCACGGCTTAAAACAGGATGACGTTTTTATAGCAATACTACATAAGGCGACGCTGAGGTGAAGGATGTCAAGTTTTTCCTAATGAAGTAAATTACCCATATATATTTTTCGTTTCTCTAATTTGTGCCCATATATATATGAAAATGAAAATGAAATGAAAAGGTTTATTGGCAGACTATAGTCCATATGACAAATATTATTAATACAAGGACAAACATTATTAATACAATGACAGTTCATATACTAAGGCTAGAAATATATACAAGTGCTTAGAAATAATACTGCACTGTCGAAGTTAAATGGAGCTACAGACAGACGTTTTCGTACCAAGAAGTCCATAGCTTGGAGGATAAATGGCAGGGGCCATGGCTAGCTTGGATGAGCGGGTTGGTTGATTTTTAAATCGGGAGTCGAACCCCCGACCTGAGTGTCTCGTCTTCACTTCGCTTAGAGGGAAGTGGTAGTACACGCTCATACAGAAAAAAACTTCACTCAACCATCTATAAATAGAAATATTGTATATTTTATCAGTTCACTCAAAAGAAGTTTCGAAGACCATATAACTTCTATCTAAAGTTAAGCTAGATTAACTTATTATGTATAGTTTACGAGGCTATTCACACTGTTCAAAAATTTACTGGAACATTCTTCCTCAATCCACCTTTTCTTCTGTCCATGACCTTCTTTAGGGGGAATTTCACACTTAAACACATGAAATGAATGAATGATGCAAACCACAAGGGAAAAGAAGAACGCAGAGGATAACAGTAAGGAGCAAAGATATAATGCAAAAAATAGATTAGTATTAGAAAACAAGACAAGGGAAATAGAGCAGTTAAAGGAGGAGGAAATTTACAGGTATGAAAATTATCATAATAACTAAGGATATAGAAGTAGAGATAAAAGATGGAATGGAAACTATAATTAGAGAAATTGATTAAAAACGAAAGACATCTTAACGAGATATTGTTAATTTTACACATTCCATATTGTGTTCCAACTACTACTAATGGGGGAAAAAACCTTGGTTTAACTTTACTTGTTCTAATGCTAGCAGCAAACAGAGATGTGTTTTACAGAAATTGTCGTCTCTCTCTCTCTCTCTCTCTCTCTCTCTCTCTCTCTCTCCTCTCATACAAATTCTTATAATTGTATACAAAATCTAAGCCGATAGAGCTAATTAGCTCGCCCCAACTTAACAGAGAAAGTTGATCATTTATCTTTCTGTACGGACTCCGCCCATCGAATCAGGGTAATTTTAACACATCTATTGAACAACATGGAAATCTAAGCCCCTACCCACCAACCGAAGAAACAAAGAAGTGCCTGTATCTTTCGTCCTGAACAGCCCAAATGTACCCCGATCCTTCATACATATTTCAAGTAAACTACTACATTTTAATGTCTCCCAAAGTTTAAAATGCACCAAGCCTTTTGTTTAGCATACAATGCCTCCCATAAAAGCTACCATGTTCGTAGAGGCATCAGCTCTCTCTCTCTCTCTCTCTCTCTCTCTCTCTCTCTCTTATTTTCAGAAATTTTTAATTAACTTTCGTCACGGGTCACAACAAACAACATTAGAATTTTTTTATTAAAAC